>OZ024918.1:22461208-22713674 GCA_964017125.1 Flabesymbios commensalis | reverse complement strand
GTTTCAAATTTAAAAGAACCCTTTGTTTCCCATGGTTTGAACAAAAATAATTCAGCGCTTTAGAGGTTAATAGCCGATACAGATGTAGCTTACAAAGTTCCAAGTTAAATTTGCTATGATCGTGAATCTAAAATCCTGCCACAAACTGACATACCTTCAAAGATTATTTCAACTTCGAGCTAGATGCCTGAGATTTGAGCGCACTAACCCTTGTTCTGCTGGAACCGTATAATGTATACGTATTCGAGCAGGTTCTAGATCAATATAAATATCACTATTTTTTATAAAATAGCCAATGATTTAATATTGAAGAGTTCTCGTAAATATACAAATTGTTCTACATAAACATAGCATAAAATAATAAAATAATTGTGAATTTATGTCGAGTTCATGTGCATTCTGACGAGCGGCCCTGGTGCAGTGGTTGGAGCTGCCTACTTGGAAAGTCGGAGATCAGCGGTTCGTCCCCCCTCTGTCATTCAAGTTTCAAAGAAATAAATGTTTCTTCCCCACTCACTCTTACATATTCAGTATTGTGGGGAGCCTCCGTGACCGACAGGTAGCGTACTCGGCATCCGACCGCCAGGGCTCAAATTTCAAATGGAAGGCAGTGTCATCTCATTCATCTCACCATTCTCAGGAGGTTCTCTTGGTCTAGTTTAGCCTATATATGCACAAAGGTGGCCTATAATCAAATGCTTTTATTCATTCAAATGTATTTTCTTGTGGCTGATCACACTTGGCAATAAACATTTTCATTAAAATAAACTGATGTTGAAAGCAATATGTCATATCTGTCACTTGTTAAAGTAGCCGATATGAGAAATATTATATGTGAAATATATATGAAATAATTAATATGGTAAGTCATAGCTCTCACTCAATAAAACCATCATCTCAAATTCTTTTTTGACAAATCGAAAATCCTGATATTCATTTTATGAAATGTTTTTTTATAGATTCTTTAAGAAAACCAAATTATGAAACTAAAAATAAAAGCTGCATGTCTATTAATTTACCAGCGTGGATCAGTATAATACAATTGTTAATAGCTTTAAATTAAATTACGCCTACCTTTCTGTCCAGTGCCAAAAAGGCAAATTTGCTAATCTATTTTGACAAGTGGTGAAAACCCAACGGCTCTCGATTGAAAGGGGCTTGACCTTTGGGTCAGACATGTAACGGGAACGAGGCCCAGAACGCAGCCTCGGTGTGGTTGTGCGCGTGCGTAAACTACCGTCTTCCGGTCTGATTGGTGGCGACGCCCGTTTTATTGCCGCGAGACGGCCCATCGTCGGGCCGCTGTTGGACCAGCGGCCGCGGCCGGTGGTCCAACAGCGGCCCGACGATGGGCCGTCTCGCGATGTTTTGCTAACGCTCAACCACTTAACATCCTCTGGAAGATGAAAACTTCCGTTTCCTCTTGGATGGACCGCTTCTCCGGCCATGTCAAGTCCCTCTCCAGGTCTGGATAGATGGCCTCTCCTACCCATTCACCCTTCATGCTACAGCACCCCTTTATTTAGGTATGACATGCAACCTAGAAAATAAGAAAATTATACTAAAACAGATCGTTTTAAAATACATATTTTTCGAAGAGCTGGTTGTGGAATCGCGCCTTTTAATTTTCTAGATTCAGTCCGGCTATAGAAGCAAGAATGCAGAAGATTATTCACAGATATAATAGGGTCAACTGACATAATTATGATATCCTGAAAATTAGGCTAATTTATCTGTTACACTGCTCGTAAATAGGTCACACCTATGCTGAGGAAATCTGCTGAGACATAATTAATTTATGCAAGATTTCATCTCCATAATTATTATTACATGTATTTTATATAGTTATTTATTTTTAATTCAGCCATTTGAAGTTTGAATAGCAGTAGCGGACACAGTTTAATTATTTTAGCTCGCTCGTTGCATTTATGCACGACAAAACATGTTTTGAAAAACATCCATTGAATAGTTTTTTTTACCTCGAGATGAGAAGGTTACATTTGAATGATACGAGCTGGAGTAAAGGCGCATAATAATACTTATGCTATCAATTACTATCGCATCTTCAAACATCATCATAATCATGTGACGAATTTTGTCAAAAAAATTTAAAAATTTACCAATCACACGCCCTGTGTCTTCGACGTCGGCCCAGCATTAATTCAACTTACCCTGTAAACACAAAAAATTGTATAACTTTTATACAACGTCGGCCCAACGTCTTCGACGTTGGTCCAACATTGTATAAATGTTATACAAATGTTTGGTGTTTACCGGGTAGGTTCAACTTCTCGCTTTTGTTGTGTCCCAACACAAAGTGAAATTGGGCCAAACAATTAAAATTCGCACACTGTAAAATACTAAAGCCCATCAAAATTGATATATTATAGTCAGGGCTTATTTTTCAAAAAGGGGCATTCTTAAAGTTTGTAAGGCATTTCCTAGTAGAATTTGTCATGTAGTTGCTTTCACACAATTCGGATATGCTGATTCCAAATCTGCCCCATGCCAAGCTCTATTTTTAGTTTTTCTCTTTCAAAATTGCAAAACAAATGGCCGCCAATAATACAGAAAGTACCATAGCGTTTTTCTAAAAAGTCATAGAAAGTTGTTTTTGGGGGCTAAATATAGGTTTTTAATACTAATAAATCTAGTACAATACAGTAATAACCTCTAACTTTTCTATAACATGTAGTTTCAGGGAAAAATCCAAGATGGCCGCCAATTATACAGCAAGTACTATAACCATTTTTCTAAATGTCGTAGGAAGTTATTTTTGGCGCTTAAATAGTTTTCTGAGACACAAAAATTACACAGCATCAAAAAACTCAACTTTCATGTTATATGTAGTTACGAGGAATGCAAAAAATATGATTATTTAAAAACAACACATTAACTATGAGGAAATTGCACAAAATAGCATGTGTTACTTGCATCACTGTAGCTACATAGGCTTGCGGTGTATATCTCAGATTTGCATGAATGCCATCATCTTGCATAATGATAATGCTAGAATAGTCTCCCTCATCAATATATTGAACATATATTTGTGCAGCTTCAAAATTGGTGTAGCGACTCCTTGATAGGACGACATTGGTTACTTTCTCGTGGTCCTAATTCACACTTAATCAAACTAAATGTGATAGTTCTTCAGGTTGAGCAGGAAGCTTTTACACGAGAACTAGTTGCAGTTGTCAATCAATGAAGCTCCAACCACAATCTCATAGATTTACATTTAGATTTACATCAGTTCTTACGACTACCACATTGTCAGTATCTGACAGTTTGATTGCCGTAATAACATCATGTACCTCATCATGTATTTTTCACACTTAAATACCAGTGTTCATTGAATGTACTTTATATGTTATATATTAATCTGAGATAACATCGCAGTGTGCATGGAAATGTAGCTTATTAGATGATCAATGTTTATTACAAAATAATATAATAGATAAGTGATAAATACTCTGTATGAATGATAATTAACCCTTTCAAGCCTGAGTTTACCATTGTCATCTTCATCCACTACAAACCGCGAATTGCTGTCACAATTTTCGGCTTGTAGTGGATGAAGGTGATTTAAAGTGGGTGAAAAATTAAAGAAAATTGCCATGTAAACCAGTTTCATGGAATTTTTCATTTTAAAACCCCTAATTATCATGGCTGTAGGAAAATTAAGTCCGTTTTCATGGATGTAAAATGATGCTTTAATGCATCATTATTGCCTTAAGGGTTAATCTATGTCTGGAGGAGACATATAGTTATTAGGGACCTAAATATCTTCACGTCCATCATATGAGCTCATCACTTTATATATGGTAAGACTTATTGTCTTTAACATTGATACCTCTTCCTGCAAAATAGGGTGGTCGCTCTCATACCACTTCAAGACACAACTGAACCTGTTGGGTTATTGTATATTATGTGAGAAAGAGAGCTTATATCTGATTAGAAGCATGCATGACCAGAACCTACTGATTCCTCATACATTCTACCATATCACGACCACATCTAGAAAGTTTCTGTATTCTATGGTAATTTTCATAAAAACTTCCTGATCGTGCTACGAACGGTATTATTGCTCCAATTACCACATATGCTGCATCATATCTTGTTGCAATAGTGTACCCAATAATCTTTGGTGACTTGTTCATGACACTCTAGGCCCTATAGTGTATGTTCATACTATATTTATAAAATAAATTCATCGTCAGTATTTTCAACATTACCCTAGCGTGTCCTCAACCATCAATCTTATATGCCCAAAACATATATAAGTCAACCGACCTGCACCCAATTACAGATTTCCAATATCGTGTAACTGTATTTTATCATAGTTATTGATGGTGATATCATCTATCTCATTCAAGTTAGTATGTGTAGCCTACATTACGGCTTTGTGTGGATCTCGGAGCCGATGGTTGGGACTTCATCCGTTCAATTATGACTGAGAACTGTGTTATCAGCGCATTACCAGGATTATGTACGGTGTCTATTCTGATCAAAAATATAAAACATTAGGATGATACTATTATCATGATTACGTAAATTTTCAATCCGATTGAGAAACATAATTTTTATGTGATGTGCACGTTTCAACCAGCACAAAATACCTAGTTACTAGAATCATAAATTGTTAAATTTAAACGACTTCTTGTCTCAATAGGAATGGAGCATGTATGTGTGTCATTATTGCCATGATTATGCAGACCACCTTGATGTTTTGCTTAACCCTAGTACAGGGCTTGGGCAGAAGGGTGCCACCTGTGGCCAACACACATTTAAATTATTGCTTTCTTCCTTACGGTACTGTAAAAACACGATGCAGGTGGATATCACATAGGCCACATACTAATATGCCTAGAACGGATATATGGTGAGCGACAGGTTATCTAGTGCCGGACAATGATCAACAATCATAAAATATTACGTTTGTTTCCCTCAGCTTCTAAATGTGAAATAAGGACTTTATTAAAGAAATCATTGTTATTACACTGGACTACGATGTGTCGTTTTCCTGGCGCAACATTTGTTTTTCCCCGTAACTTTGTGAAATATTAATAATAGATATTATAACGGCTCTGAATTGGTTTCCCGGGTGTGATAAACCTATATGTAGACACCAAAAACACATCTCTACGTTATTTGGAAACAAAGTTATGGCACATTGCCTTGAAGTGGCGGCCATTTTGGATTTTGTCCTCTAGCGGCAAACGCACAAGGTGAAATTAAGGAAATTAAGGTGAAATTAAGTATGTTGCTCGGGTGAGTTTTAATACACCAAAATAATGTTTTTTATGTTCATTGTAAGCCAAGCCGTGATATAAAGTTGTGACATTATCACTAATTTTGGCGGCCATTTTGTTTTTGAATTTTGAGTAGGAAAAACACGAAATATCGCTTGGCATGGGGCAGATTTTAAATCAGCGTTCCCAAATTGTGTAAGAACAACTGCATGCCAAATTCTACTAAAAAATGCCTTACAAAGTCTGAAATTTCGAAAATGGGCCATGACTATTATACTTGTGGGTGTTTCTTGTAATCAAGTAATTTTCGGCCCAAGTATGGAATTCCACCCCCTAATTTAAATAACAGCTGAATGACGGCGGCGATTGGTTGATTTCGTCATGTGACAGGCTGAACCACTCTTTCATTGGTCGGGGTTAGAATACAATACTTTGTCCATAACTGATACATGTACATGGATGCGGCTTGGGTACTTGAAAGGTTACTCATTTGAGTGGCAATTATGAGTATTTTGAATTAATTCTTGATTGGCATTTCAAAGAACACTTTCTAAGATGAAACGGCCCAGGTATCGTGTTCTGTCCCCTAATTTAAATAACAACTGAATGACGGAGGTGATTAGCTGATCTGGTCATGTGACATGCTGAGTCACTGTTTCATTGGTCGGGGCTAGAGTACCACACTTTGTCTAACGGGGCCTGTGTTTACTAAGCGTGAGAATTGGGTCTGGTCCAGGTGGCTCATTCGGTTCGATTGGGGTTCGAGACTCAGAGATACAAGGCCCGGATCTCAGCAGGGCTGGATATTTACCATTGTTATTGTGAGATATACAGTGTTGCAAACTGTTCAAACACCTGGGGTGTGCAGTGCAGCCTATGTATACTGTTGAACTATTAACCCTATTGAACTATTAGCCGCCAAATTATTCAATTGGAATTTTCACTCAATTGAAGTTGTGTCTCGCTGACGCGATCCACAACTTCAAGTGAGTGAAAATTATTCAGATTTGACAAAATGGAGGGCAACAAATTTCAAATCTTGTTGATTAATGTAACTTCTAATCTTTAACATGCTTGAAAGCTGAAATGTAATGTGCTGACATAAAATGTAAAAAATGAATAAATTCGGCACCGGCGGTTGAAGGGTTAAAGAACAATGTAAAGTCATTCAATAATAGTATCCAATTCAATTTATTTGGTGACAATATATACAGATACATGCAACAAACAATAGCTGAGTAGGACATAGTCCAGAATTGTGGCTTCCTTCTGTCGTGATAGTACCACAATGTTGTTGCAGAAAGCAAGGTAAAACTATTTTCACTCACTCACTTGACCGCTTTGAAACACATATCATTCCTATTAACAGTGATTTAATCTCCTAATGAAATTAATTTAAACGATTCTAGTCCTGCTTAACGCTTCAAGGGTTGAAATAATTGGTCAAGATTTTGACAATTCTCATTATAATACCATTAACCCTTTAACCGCCAGTGCCGCATATATTCGGGTTTTTATTGTTTATTAGCACATTAAGTACCACATTTTAAGTATGTTAAAGATAAAATGAGACATCAATCAGCAAGATTTGAAAAGAATTGACCTCCATTTTGTCAAATCTGAATAATTTTCACTTACTTGAAGTTGTGGATCGCGTCAGCGAGATGCAACTTCAAGTGGGTGAAAATACAGATTGAATAATTTGGCGGTTAAATGTTTAAAAATAACTTTAATTAAATCGCATGTTAATCCTTAGGACACTGGTGTCGACTACAATAGCCATTCTGTGCTTTCATTAGCACCTGTATAACCAGTTCTTAAAAATAAAATATGCCTTCAATCTTAAAACACTGATATATGTTGGGACTTAAATTTCACTTAAGACACAAATTTACAGTCACGTGAAGTTGTGGATCGGGGGAGCAAGACACAATTGCAAGTGGCTGTAAATTTAAATTTCTTAGCTCTGTGCTCTAAGGGGTAACCATTACAGCGCGGGGATCGACTTTAGTCGACAGAATCTGACGTCTGTAGACGTCAGATTCTGACGACTAAAGTCGATCCCCGCACTGTAAGAATCAATATATTTCTAATGGCCGGAAACCCATAACATAGGTGTTCAAATGAATCAGAAAGAGCCAACTGAGACATTCATGATGATTTCAAATTGAAAATAACCCTTTGATTGCGATGTTTTTTACAAATTAATTCAGCGCTTTAAGGGGTAAAGTGTCTACCGTTAGCGTATTGGTAAGTCTAGTTCGGTCGTGTCCTTGTTTGCTGCCCGCGTCATATTGGGGACCCTAATACAGGCTGATACGGCTAATATGGCGAGTCACCGGGATTTGACCGAGTCCATTGTCACAGATCCCTGGTGAAGACGCCCCGGATTAATTTACACCTGTGACCCCCGTCTGCGTCCAACGCTGGCCCAACGTTGAGGCGACGTTTGACCGAGGCCTCTTCTTTCGAGGGGGACTGGATCCAGACCAGGGCTGAGTCCGGGTGTCCCTCCACACCCGGCCTTTGACCGCCGTGTCTGGATCAATTACCTGGGATGCCCCACCCCCTCTCGGCCAGGATGGGGACGCTGTCCTTACGTATGGATCACCAATCTCCAGTCTGGTTCGCTCATTGGGCATTTGCTGCTAATGATTTTAACCCGGAATTAAATAATTTAAATTTTCACCCACTTGAAGTTGTCGCTCGCTACCGCGACCGACAACTTCAAGTGGGTGAAAATTACTAATGAAAAAAATATTTGTTTAATTTGAGACCAAACATTTAAACATTTAAACATGATGTCCAAACAGACATTTCGTTCCCAATATCTGCGATTAACCCTTTCAATCCTGAATTTTCCATTGTCATCTTCATCCACTACAAGCCGCGAATTTGATGTGGATTAAAAATTAAGGAAAATTGTATTGGTAAATTAGTTTCATGGAAATTTCGTTCTAAAATCCTTTGTTGTGGGAAAATTAAGTCTGTTTACAGGGATGTAAAATGATGCTTTAATGCATCGTGAGGACTTAAAGGGTTAAAACGGCTAATACAACGGGTTAAAAACGACTATAGTCTGTATTTTTAAGGATTAGCGTTTTAAGGATTATTTTTTTATTTATATTGCATTGTTATGCTAACTCACCCTCGTAGATATGATTAGATAAGGTAAGATTTATTTATAGTCGCGTGAAAGTATATTTAACTAATACTAGCTATTTACAGCGATTTTTGATTTTTGATAAAAAAAAACACGAAAACAATAAGTCATTGTTAAAAAAAACAGATTGGCTGACTAGCTTTTACAAAAACCAGGAGTTATGTTGTGCAGTGCCATTGTAAATGATATAAATGTTGTAAAGTGGTACAAAAACAAGTGGCTATACTAGTTAAAATATACACTACAATAAGTTTAAATGCTATAATAATATGTGATATTTGTTTATACATGGGCCTATTTAAAATACATATTTTTATAATAATTTGACATGTATATTTAGCGGTTGATCGCCATGTTGTTTGCTTGCTGTCTAAGATTAATTGAATTTCGATTTCCGATAACTCAGATTCCCGATAACTCGTATTTTCAAACGGGAATCAATTTTTACAAGGATAATTTTGAATAAGGTATTATTCATGATATGGTTCTTCCAAGGTGATAGGCGCATAATTATCCTATAATTGATTGATTGATTGATTGATTGATTGATTGATTGATTGATTGATTGATTAATTGATTGATTGATTGATTGATTGATTGATTGATTGATTGATCGATCGATCGATCGATCGATCGATCGATCAAACGATCGAACGATTGATTGATTGATTGATTGATTGATTGATTGATTGATTGATTGATTGATTGATTGATTGATTGATTGATTGATTGATTGATTGATTGATTGATTGATTGATTGATTGATTGATAGATTGATTGATTGATTGATTGATTGATTGATTGTTTGATTGATTGATTGATTGATTGATTGATTGATTGATTGATTGATTGATTGATTGATTGATTGATTGATTGATTGATTGATTGATTGATTGATTGATTGATTGATTGATTGATTGATTGATTGATTGATTGATTGATTGATTGATTGATTGATTGATTGATTGATTGATTGATTGATTGATTGATTGATTGATTGATTAATTACAAAAAAAAAATGTTTACCAAACCAAAAGGGAGTAAAAAATGTTGTTACGACAAATTAACGAAATTAGGTCGTCGATTATCCGCCACCAGGGCGGGGGCCCTAGGGTAGGGGTTAGCACCGCTGCCTTTCACGCCAGAGTTCGGGGTTCGGTTCCCGGTCTCGGCGGTTTGAAAGAAACAAAAATGTTTCTTCCCCATAAACGTGTGAAAGTCAGTATTGTGCGGAGCCTCCGTGACCGAGAGGTAGCGTGCTCGGCCTCAGACCGCCAGGGCTCGAATTTCGAATCCTGTGTCTGGAGGACAGTGTCATCTCAATCATCTCACCATCCTCAGGAGGTTCTCCTGGGTCAGTTTAGCCTATATGTGCACAAAGGTGGCCTAAAGCCCGATTCATTTCATTTCATATCCGCCACAAAATTTTCTAACATGTTCAACATCTGGCGGCGAATGCTATTGGGGTAAAGACCAGTACACAGGAATGGAATACTGTTTCCACCTTCTTGTCATGCGTATGGACTATAACCAGACAGAAAGGCAGACATATATTTTATTGACTTAAATAGAAAGTTTTGAAAAAACCTATTTATCATATAGTAATACATGTATGTATACATGTATATACATGGTTAGTTTGGTAATCACACGACAATATACATGTTAACACCCATATAATTTCAATCATGTTCATTAAGTGATATTACCACAATGAAAAAATAGATATTTTAAAAATGTAAATTAAAATAAAATAAAATCGCCATTACCAAAATATCAAGACAGACGTTTCCCGCACAAAAAAACAGAGATAGCTACATGTATTAGGATAATCGACTAAATTGAGATTAAGAACGAAATCGGTTTCAAGCCCAGTGAGCTACGTACCAGCTTACAATCACCTCTACAAATTGCCTTTATAAGTTAAGTAGTCCAGGAGGACGAACAGGATGCTGCTTTCCGGTCTAATTACTATCCTGGGACTGCCTGGTTCAACATAATTTTCTAGCAAATACGAGAAGTTGAGCCAGTGATCGCTTTATGTTGCACAGCACGCGTTCAACGCTTCGAGTTTTCTGGGAAGGCAAGCGTCCCCTTGGATATAAAAGAGTGTATCTGCCACTTTGCAAAGTGGCAGATACACTCTTTTATATCCTGCAGATACACTCTTTTATATCCAGGTAGACGACATGTTGTCACCAGGGATGGGGCCAAATACACTTGAGCAAATACAAATACAAATTCAAATTCAAATACAAATATGAAAACTTAACGAATTTCAAATACAATCTTTCAAATACAAATACAATTTGCTTGAAGATGTAGATGAAATCCGATAAACGTATGTTTTTAACCTTAATTAGACATACCTCTTTAAAAACGAAAGTAAAATAATGTCAATGTTGATTGATCAAATAAAAGGATAATACGATATTGGATTAAATACACCAAAGTAAGCAGGCAGCTGTGACGCTATAGATGCTCAGACGAATCACATTTTAGCTCTATAACGTTATATCGATTTTGTTTAAACACCTGTATCGTAATAGCGATATTCGGTTTATAGTTGTATAATGGTTGATGTCTTCATCAACATGCAATATATTAATATTAAATATAATACACCTATGAATGAACAGCGTGTCGATTAGCCACAAGGTTCAAAATGAGATAGTAAATTGCATTGACCTTGGGCATCATATTAAGTAGCATTCGCTAATATAAAACCATAGACTATCACATAAAAGTGCAGATGATAACGATCAAGATGATATAGGCCTACTTTTAGCACCGCATTTTTGTTTGTCGCTGATAAAATAGAACAACGTCTGCTTTAGTGATAGAACTATGAAGAAGTACGTTATTAAAATATAACACCATAATGAACATATCACAGCTTGCGACCTGGCTGCATTGTTTTTATTCAGCTTTGTCAAAGTGAGATAAAATAGTCTACTAATTGTCTATGAGTGTTGGTGAGAAGACATAATTTGTTGTTCGCAAAATAACCTTGTTACAACGTCGGCCAAGCGTCGTACGACGCTGGGCCGACGTTGTAACAAGGTATTTTATCGGATGGGGAGCATAGAGGGAGAGCGGAGAGTGTTCACGAGCCTATTAATCACCGCCCATTGCCAGTGAGATATACGCCGGTCCCTTGGAGTATGACAAGGCGCCGTTGTAGCTGCGGCGCTGCTGCGAGTGATGAATCCGTGCGTTGCCAGCGTTGACAGACCGACATGACCATCTGTCATGACGAGGGACAGGTCTCCCGCCTGTCACGGGGCCCTCCAGAGCCCACCCAACCCATCATCCCGCGTCCCCTCTTCTCCCCCCAGAAACGGGACAGCCGCTCGCAAACTGGTGACAGTGCTATAAAGTAGCGAGGAATGAGAGAGCGCGTCGGGGCTTCCGCTTCGTCGTCTGCGGTGCCCCCGCGCCTGTGTACCTGGCCCCCGCGCCTCTCTTACCCCCGTCTAGTGACACCCCGGGGCAGGCTGGAGCTGCGGGGAAGCTGGGGTAAAGGCGCCTGATAAACGCCGACTCAGTTTCTAGACAGGAAGTTGCTCGTCTTGCGCCAGTCTCACCTATTTATTGTCATCGGGTCCTCCACGTGGCGATCTACCTACCCAGCATGTGGTGACGTCACTGAAACTGGGGGACAGAGGTGACGGGAGATTTACAGCAACTCAGAGGGACGACACGCCATTGGCCAGCTGTCTACCACGTGATTTATCTCTTGGCGTTTTAGTCCAGGAAGTACGGTACTTAAAAAAGAACAAAGAACATTATCGTGGTATATTTATGAGTGACAAAGGGTTTGGTTTGGTGAATATTTCTTAGGGTTACATTTGCAAACAACTTTCAAAATTAGATATAATTCAGCATTGTTCCTTATCAAAACAAATGTTATAATTTAAGTTTGAGAAGAAGAAGAAGAAGAAGAAGAAGAAGAAGAAGAAAAAAAGAAGAAGAAGAAGATAAAGAAGGGTAGTAGTAGTAGGAAGAGAATGATAATGAAAAGGAGGAGGAGGAGGAGGAGGAGGAGGAGGAGGAGGAAGAGGAGGAGGAGGAGGAGGAGGAGGAGATCAAATATTGTCGCTGGCATGGAGGCTATGTACGAAAATTGAGACCCAAAGACCACTGAATAACTATTACTCGGATCGAAGTACGATAATTCTGCTCTTATGACACTTTTACAACTTTTTATGTTATCAATTACATAGGGCCTTTAGGTAAGCACGATAGGGTCTATATGTAAGCATAGGTAGCAAACAATACTGTAGTGTGAAGTGTTATATATAGCGAGCTACTTCTGTCTCAGGACCTGTCGGCATATTCTCGTACAAGTTACGATATTTCGTAGGCTGCGGATTGGTCGAGATGGCCATGGAGGGTGTAATATTAATTTTGTTAAGAAGAGGACCGTGGCGAATTGTGATGTATTAAACACATCGCGCGAATACATTGGTTAGCAATTACATATAGGTTATTAAATTAAACTTTATTAAAGATTATTCGCGATTAAGCCACATAAACGCTATATTTACGGGTCGCTTTTGGTGGAAGAAATATTTCTGCATCAATGATATTATTTGAAGCTGTCTCCTCACAATTATTGTTATGACTTTTCGCTATGGTGATGAAGCTAGAGAACCAGAAATAAATTACGTTAAATCAATTTTCAGTGTTTAAAATCCTTGCGATGCTTATATAAAGCATCACTTAAAGCAAGTCATTTTGATTGGAGTAGCGCAGTATGTTGTATTTTAGCTTCTATCAAGGATCCTTGCTTTTATCTATGTCAGTTAAACCTTTAACCGCCAAATTATTCAATCTGAATTTTCACCCACTTGAAGTTGTGTCTCGCTGACGCGATCCACAATTTCAAGTGAGTGAAAATTATTCAGATTTGACAAAATGGAGGTCAACTGTTTTCAAATATTGCTGATTAGAGTCACATTTTATCTTTAACATGTTTAAAAGGTGGTGCTTAATGTGCTAATAAAAAATGAAAACCCGAATATATGCGGCACCGGCGGTTAAAGGGTTAAGGCCGTTTCACACAATCCGCGCTAACTGTAAATCACAATAATTTCAGATTGGAAGCAACATTTCCTGAAGTATCGTAAGATAAAATGTACAATGTCCAATCAAAACATTGGCGACGCTGGCCAACCATTAAACCAGAGCTACTGTTACTTGTGTGTGAATGAGCTAAATATCGCGGGATATGTTTTTGTCGCACGAGTCAGAGTTATCGCGTACTGTGTAAAATGGCATTTAGGCAACCCTTCTCCTGCTGTGACCGTATAAACACGGGTTGAAGCTAGGTTCAAACCAAATAAAATGCCACTCAAAATGATAGGCCTACAATAGCTTGTGATAGATGATCTGTTATTTAAATATTTTCATTTGGGAGATGTATATTTTTCTAAAATCTAATTATTTTTCGTCATTTGAAGCTGAAAATTGCGTCAGCTATTCTAGCTTCAAATGAATGAAAAATAGAAACGTACAATTCAGCAGGACACGGGTTAACATGGTTGAGAGTGCCCACCTCACTCCTATAAGCACACAGGTATAATACTCATACAGTCCCATGTCTATAAGATGGGGTGAGGCCGACTCGCGGTAGAGATTGACATGGTCCAGCGCTGGATCAGATGCGGGCCGACGTCGAAGACGTCGGCCGCCTCTGAACCAACGCTAGCCCAACCGATCCATTCATCTTGCCACCTGCACACAGAACCATTACGCGGCGACCACCTAATTGAGGACGCATTGATTATTCTGGGCTATTCATCGCCGTAAATGTTTGTTTGGGCCTATTAGATTTCGCTGCGGACTCATGGCTTATTCAGTGGCTGGGTGCTGACCAGCGACTGGTCACTTGATCTGGCCTCATTAACCCTTTACCGCCAAATTATTCAGATTTGACAAAATGGAGGTCAGCTGTTTTCAAATATTGCTGATTGATGTCATATTTTATTTTTTTAACATGTTTTAAATGTGGTAATTAATGTGCTAATACAAAATGAAAACCCGAATATATGCGACACCGGCGGTTAAAAGGTTAACAGTGATTAAGCATTTATCTCACTCCACCTCGCACTCACCTCTGATTTCCACGCTGGCTCATTCCTGCAAGTACGGGGTTCGAGTCGCCGTGTTACCTACGGCGGTTGTGAATGTAGGCTATACATTCTCAGAATTCAGAGTTGTGAAATTAGACGAAATACGAATAAATAGTTATTCATCTGAAGACAGACTATACAACTTTGTTTTTAATTTGGTGGATTTGCTCAGGTAAATCAGCATGTTTAATTTCAATCCAATTCTAAAACTTCGACTACATCGTCTGTTGAATATTCCGCATTCAACACCACGTCCACATGGGCCGAGTATCCCGACCCAGATTTGACAAGCTTTTTACGCGGTCTATGTCGGTCAGCCACGCAGTCTAACCCTTTAATTGCGGGGACCGTCTTTAGAAGTCATAATCTGACGTCTATTGACGTCAAAATCTGACGGTAACCACACCGAAATATAAAATTGAAAAAAATATAATGGCCGTTGACCCATAACATACGTATTCAAATGAAGCGTAAAAAGCTAACTATATAAGACATTTATGATGATTTCAAATTGAAAAAAATACTTTGATCTCCATGGTTTATATAAAAATATTTCAGCGTTGTAAGGGTTAATACGGATATGACACGGACGTTCGCAGCATAGATTACGGAGAACCGCGTGAAAACCTTGCAGGATTCATGTGGCATATCCGTACCCCTCAGGGTCTAATGGCCTCCAATGCAGTCATTGGTGAAATAGCTCTTCGCGGATGATTCCGGATACCTAAGATGAAACGAGAACAAACTCGGAGACAACGCGACTCCTACTGGGGTGGCATGAGGCAGGCATACTTACCAATTGCTTCACAATATAGTTAACCTTTTCACTACCATACATGACGGAAATTTCCGTCGTCATTCGTCAATGAACGTAACCATAAAATGACACAAATTTTCGTCAAATATATACTACATTTATGTATTTTTCGTCATTTGAAGCTGGAAATTGCGTTAGCAATTCCAGCTTTAAATGACGAAAAATAGAACTCCTACACCAGTATATCTGGATCCTGGCATGCACTCCGGCCTGGAAGTCAAAGGGTTAAAATTGTGGCTGCTGTCCTCCATTTACTTTCAGGATCATTGTGTCATAATTGGTTTCATTTTTTAGGTCTGTATAAAGGTAAAGGTGAAGGTTTATAGTCTGTAGACTCAGACTAACGGCCGACTTTAAATCCTACCCCCTAGTCACTGGACCTGTTCATTTGTGTGCATACAGTCCTGCAGCCATTTCGGCGCATGAACTTATCACCTAGACACATTGCTATCTATTTCCTACCAAGTACTCATTTATACCTAAGTCAAGTGAAGCATGTGAGGATAAAGTGCCTTGCCCAAGGACAAAACATCAAAACAATGTCTCAATATTGAGGGGGGGAGAAACAGGCTATTGCTCTGAAAATCCTGCACCAAGCGGGTTTCGCACGACAGGTGGGGACATCGACAAAATTCCGTTCTCTAACCATTGCGCCACGTCCTTCTCTGTATAATTAATATGACTTCAATGTATTCACAGACGAAACCAATGATGAAGTGGTTTGTAAGAGCAGCAAAAATGCGATTCTCCTTCGCTTTAAGTCGATGAATTCTGGCAGTGACAAGCAGGAAGAGAGGTCGGGTTTGGTGTGAGTGATAAAGTTGACGTTCTCGTGTCAAACGTGGCTTTGGCGCGACGGCGGCCGCCATGCTTGTGTGATGTCAGAGATTAGGCGAGAGTGACATCTCTTCTGGGGGAGCCAGCCCCGTCAATGATGTGGATGGATGCGTCGATGATGGATGAATTAATTCGTGTTTGTAAACCAGATTGTTTATCTGGTCTCCGGGGCCAGTTACAAAGACTCCTGGGGGTCGGGGTGCCCCCCTTGCGACCGCGTTGGTGAACTACCTGGTCCCCGTGAAGCGATACCGGACGATCAATTAGGGGCTGAGGCAAGGTCCCGAAATTTGAGACAAGGACGCGGCGCTGGTTCGATGCGGGGGCAGCGTCTTCGACGCTGCCCCCGCATCGAACCAGCGCCGGATTGCATGTACAGAAGCTGCAGGATTGCTTCTAGATGGGTGTGCTCCCTTGGGGAATGGGTGGCCGTGATGACCGCATGTTAGCGAGCTGGACGGGATGATTACCGTGGCGGGCACGGGGCCATGCACCTTCAGCTCTCCATCATAACCTTGCCAGGGAGATGTCAACTGGCCCCACAATGGACGATCTCTGATATGGCGGCTCGTCCATCTCTGTCAACCCCGCTCCAATCTCACGGGGAGAGACGCTCGCAGAACCAGCTGATGGTGGCTGCCCGTGCCCGCTGTTAGAACACAATAGACCAGGGCTGGAAACAGCCGGAGCCAGACCCGCATCAGCCAACCAGAAAGAGGCTATTTCCAGGAGAATCCGCTACAGCCAGCCGCAGCACGACCAGCTGAAAAATAATGTTTTCACAGGGGAATAACAATGAATGTCATGTACGTAGCCAGGTAACGGTAGTGACTGAATGCGCTGATATTGTCCCTTAAACTTTTGATCACGACTATAGTCGTTTTAATTCATTTTGAATAACAGGCTAAATCACTATTATTGGGAATGAAATGTGTGCTTGAACATCACGATTTGCAAATATTTCACCTCAAATTCCACAAATATGAGTAATTTTCACCCACTTGAAGTTGTGGCTCGCGGTAGCGAGACACAGCTTCAAGTGGGTGAAAAGTTATTTGATTTAGCGTTTTGAGGGTTAATAAATGGGGAATAAAGATACATCACTTTGTAACAATAATGAGCAAGCCGAAACGATCAGATGAAATTCAAATTCATCAAGAATACAAAACAAGTCAGAATCAAAGCATCCAATGTGTATGGCCATCAAGACAGATTCGTCTATAATTGGCCCGACGCAGATGCCAGCAGCACGAGGCGGAGCCGAGGGTGCTGGCATCTGTGAAGGGCCAAAATAAATAGCACCAATTCGGCAAATTCGACAATGCACTTTATACGGAATTCATCCTTCTCAGATACGAAACATGTACATGTTCGCTCAGAGATTGGATGGCGATATGTTAAGGTCTATTTCGTGGCTCTACAGTCACTAAACCTTGCGCAATGAAACACAAATTCAAACCACCATACACACTGCTGTCAGTGTCCGATGCCAAAAACACAGCCACAACCATTACGTGGGACTAGGCAACCCTCCTATGTAAAGCCAAAATCAGGCAAAAAGCAGTAACTGCTTACTTTGTTTACTACATGTTGACATTCTATGTTAGAACAATTCTACGTAATTATAACTTTATTATCAATTGTATTGGTCCAAATTAGTATTCTACTCTTATATTCTAACCTATCACAGAGCATTTTAGTCACCTCATTTTTTTAATGGGGATGTCTCTCTACCACGCATGAGAGAAACGCATGAGCTGCAGTTCAAAATTATAAAATTAGGTGTCATACGCTCAAAAAGAACAGAATTGTGCGTGTACTTATCGTATGAAACTTAATGAATAGCTTATAGCCAGCGTATGACCTACCAATGTATATCTAAAATAACTAAAAATATCAGCTGATGAACAGCGTATGGGCTGTATATGGCAAGCCTATGACCAACGTAACCTGCTGGTTGGAATAGTATTCTGCTATCCAATTATGCATTATATATGGTATGTTTCAGAAAAGGTATATAAAATATATAATGATTGTTTTCCTTTTAACACATTTTCAGTTGAACAGATATACCGAAACCGGAAACCATGGTTAACAAAACACTCGACACCTTATAGGCGTAGAACATTATTATGGTATCAAATAAGTTCGTCCTCACAAAATATGACAAGTTTTACTTTTTTATGTCTCCCTATACTGGGGAGACATGTTGCTTTTGCTTCTATAGCGTCGGGGTACACTATATGTCAGGAACTACTTGTCTGATTGTTCTCAAATTTTGCACACAGCACTTTAAGGAGGGGTAACTGGGGTAACTGTACTTTGACCTACTATTAATTCAGTACTATAGCCTAATTAGTTGTTTTAACATTCATTTCCGAACCATTTCTCAGCAACTACTCATCTGATTGTCTAGAACTTTCGCACACAACACTTCTAGGGGATACTAGAATCTAGATGTGCATTTCGGGGTAACTGTACTTTGACCTACTATTGGTTACTATGGCCTAATTGCACATTGACGAAATAATTCACGATTTCTTATTTCGGACATGCATGTTCAAAATAAGAATTACGGAAATTTCGTCTCTATATCTCCCTTAACTCGTAAATGCGCAGCACGAATAATAATACAACTTTTGCAGTTTTAGACTTTTGCAGTTTTAGTCTATGGACATGTTTACATCATATGGCCATATTAACCCTTTAGCCGCCAAATTATTCAATTTGAATTTTCACCCACTTAAAGTTGCGTCCCGCTGACGCGACACACAACTTCAAGTGAGTGAAAATTATTCAGATTTGACAAAATGGCGGTCAAAAACATTCAAATCTTTTTGATTAATGTCACTTTATATCGTTAACAGGTTTAAAACCTGATATGTAGTGTGCTAATATAAAATGTCAAAACCGAATGTGGACGGCGCGGGCGGTTAAAGGGTTAAGAAGCCAAAATAAAATTACCGATTTTGTCTGATAATAGGCTGATTGTGTCGCATTAAATGACCGTAAAATAGATTTTGTAGAACTGTACTAGAACCAAACGCACTCAAAATGTAACTGGCAGTAGGCCTACTAGATATCAACGACAATGGATCAGCGTCCATGTAACTTGGAATACTACAACTACTGTATTACTTACGTGCGAGGGGAGACCTCTTCGTGTTTTTGTTTACAAAAATGACTCATCTAGCTTGTTATTGTTTAGGCTTGTACTAATCAGTCATTTGCTGCATGCATGTTTAGATTTAGTTTAAATGTGGTTGCATCAAGTTTAAAGTGCCCATATATTCAAGACATTCGCCACATAATGCTGGCGCAATAGTGGGCCACGGTCTGCGACGTTGGTCCAGCTTTAATTCAAAAAAAGTTAACACACAATTTAGTATTTGCCCGGGTATGGTTATTTTCAAATATTACTATGATACTTATATGCCTCAGAATACCCATCAGACACGAGAAGTCCAATTTAGATTTAATGTTGTTTTAATGTTGGCCCACCGTCTCCGACGCTGGACCAACATTAAACCAACATTAAATCTAAATTGGACCGAGCAGGTAAGTCGATGGTGAGCGTCAAATATACAGAAAAATGATGAGGTGGAAGATATATATATTTGCTGGTGAACAGACGAAGCCCATGTCAGTGAATGCTGAGCGAGAAGACACCGCGGCCTGAGATTAGCCTTGTTACACGGGGCATCACAAGAGGATTGTCTCGCGTGTTAAATATGCATGCGACGGCCGGCCAACTCGGACCCCCACGGTGTGCAAATTCCGCAAATTGCACACGCGCTCGGCCCTCCAGCAATTTGTGTCCACGACCGAAATGCTGTGCGACCGTTCAATTAGGTGGCGGTGCTACTCACCAGCTATGACAGGACGCGGCGCAATCCTTGCCCAATCTCATTGGTTACTTTGGGAGGGAACACTGCTAGGCTGTCTGGTAGTCTGCGAGGGAGAGATCCGAGTAATTACAATGACTATGTAACTTATTAAGAGTGGTTCAATGAGTGAGTGAGTGAGTGAGTGAGTGAGTGAGTGAGTGAGTGAGTGAGTGAGTGAGTGAGTGAGTGAGTGAGTGAGTGGGTGGGTGGGTGGGTGGGTGGGTGAGTGAGTGAGTGAGTGAGTGAGTGAGTGAGTGAGTGAGTGAGTGAGTGAGTGAGTGAGTGAGTGAGTGAGTGAGTGAGTGAGTGAGTGAGTGAGTGAGTGAGTGAGTGAGTGAGTGAGTGAGTGAGTGAGTGAGTGAGTGAGTGAGTGAGTGAGTGAGTGAGTGAGTGAGTGAGTGAGTGAGTGAGTGAGTGAGTGAGTGAGTGAGTGAGTGAGTGAGTGAGTGAGTGAGTGAGTGAGTGAGTGAGTGAGTGAGTGAGTGAGTGAGTGAGTGAGTGAGTGAGTGAGTGAGTGAGTGAGTGAGTGAGTGAGTGAGTGAGTGAGTGAGTGAGTGAGTGAGTGAGTGAGTGAGTGAGTGAGTGAGTGAGTGAGTGAGTGAGTGAGTGAGTGAGTGAGTGAGTGAGTGAGTGAGTGAGTGAGTGAGTGAGTGAGTGAGTGAGTGAGTGAGTGAGTGAGTGAGTGAGTGAGTGAGTGAGTGAGTGAGTGAGTGAGTGAGTGAGTGAGTGAGTGAGTGAGTGAGTGAGTGAGTGAGTGAGTGAGTGAGTGAGTGAGTGAGTGAGTGAGTGAGTGAGTGAGTGAGTGAGTGAGTGAGTGAGTGAGTGAGTGAGTGTCTCTTATCTGGCAACCTCACCTGCTTCTATAATGCCTGGAAATGCAGCGTCCGTGAATTTACGATATTCAATCTGCCCTCTGGGGTGATGTGGTGTTGCCCTGGCAACTGTCAAACTGGCGCCATATTGGGCAGACTTTCCTGTTACACTATTCATACGATTGGTTGAGTTGTCGGCGTTGGATTGCGTGGATTATTCGTCGATCATCTGCGATGTAATTTGAGATCACAGCACAATATCTATGTATGCATATGAACACGTTCTGCGGAAATAACTTTGTTTTGGAGAACACTATAGTATAAACAGTTGACTCGTAATAATGTACCGCATATAGTTAGGTCAATAAATGAACACCCACATTTAATGATACATTATTGCGATTCAACTGTACTTATATAATCTTAAAACAAAAAGGTTTTTTTCTGAAGAACGTGTACTTTCTGAAGACATCTCAATGATTCTAATATTAACATATATTCTATAAAATATTTATTTTTTACATTTCATTATAATGATATACACGGTTGAATCGCAATAATGTTAGCTCAAGTCCCCTATGACAACCCGACATACAACGCTGGCTGCTGATTTAGCTGTCTGTAAGAGTCCTTACCAGTTGGCATATTTTGTGTATTTATTTACAGATGGCTGGTTCTTAAAGTACCATCCTGCATGGGCGGGGGCCCTGGTGCAGAGGTTAAGGTTGCCTTATTGGAAAAGCGGTGATCGAACCCTATTCTGTCTGGCCTTCAAGTTTCAAAGAAACTAAATAATTCTTCCCAGCTCACTTATAAAACTTCAATATTGTGGGGAGGTGAAAATAAAAATATAATTATTCAAGGACATGAATCTAACTAATGCCCAGTCACAAAGACGAACTAACGTTTGCCCAACCATGAGTCTTCAACGCTGGTCCAACATTGTATAAATGGTATGCAAATGTTTTGTGTTTGCTGGGAAGCTCTGGATTACGTGGATCCATAGACAGAACAGTTGAAACCCCATGCATCACACTGAGATTGTCCATGGCTGGGAATCGAGCACAGCACGTGTTGGTCTTTTGCCCATTATACACCTTCAAACACCCACTGAGCACATGGTGTTGTATTAACGTTGATATCGCGTCATTTATACAGGGTAAAATAAAAATGGTCCAATCTGCAAACAAATCTTCAAACGTCAATGAATTTCACATTCCAGACGTTGACGAACGCCAGCACTGTCCAGAAAACACAGCTTCGAGTCGTTGACACACTGCAGTTTCAATGTTGGGCCAGCGTCGCAGAAGATGGACCAACATTGACACGCCATTGGGTGAATGTCTCGTTTTTTCAGAGGTGAACGTCCTCACGTAGACCATGGTAGCCACCGTTCAACGACGATCGCGATCTTTTCATCGGAATTGACGGAGGCCAACGAGCCCCTGAATATAGTAAACCTCGCTCAAATGTCGTAATGTTATCCATCGTATCATCTGGAACGTAGGGGTCTAGCAGCGGAAAGGGGTTCTGATGTTAAGGAACGTTGGGGCAGCTTAGTACAACTTATCACAGCTTCGTCACCCCTACATTCCCAAACTTTTGCAATCGTTAACTGACGTTCGTCAGTTGTTCACCACAGCCCATTCTGAAGTGTTGTCAAATTTAAGAAGTTTTTAACTTGACAAAAAAATGATTTTCACCGACAGTCGCGAACTCCCATAGGCGGAGGCCAACGAACATCAAACGTGATTTTTCATGCCTTGTTTTCAAACTATTAATAAACAAAGTATTCATCTAAGATCAAATGAACGGGATAACTATATTTATTTTTTATAACAAGTGACCTGTTCGTTATGGATTCAATTTTTATTCATCTGAAGCTGGCAATTGCGCGAGCAATGCTAGAGTCAGACGAATGAAAATGGTGTTCAATTCCAGCAAGTTAAAGACGTAATTATGCTAAAGGCAACACCAATACCAGCAGAGGAACGTTTCTGTAAATTTTGTGAAGACAAGGTGGGAGACGAAATGCATTTCATTGCCGAGTGTCCCCTATATGTCGATGCTAGGGATACATTGCTACTCAATACATAATTATACAACTCCAGAAGATTTATTTAAAAATGTTTCTTAAACTGAGAGCACCGGAAATCTACAAAACTTAGCCACATTTATAATTGTTAGCGAAAAGAGAAGAAAATGAACTTTGTACACTCCAAATTGAATTGTCAAAGACCCCCGTTAATAAAATATATGGACCCATGCATAACCAGATAAGTATATAGTAATTCATAAGTATGCTCCAGTAACGAGTGTATTATGCTGATATTTGTTCTTGTGTACTGTTGTTAATATTTTGTTTTATGTACTGTTGTAATCCTGTCTTTTGTAAACACATTGTATGATTTGTGAAGCAAATAAATGTGACTTGACTTGACTTAATATGTAGAGATCAGCGATAAGTGGAGTAGGCAATATACAGATAATTCACCTGCCTTAATACAGCGAGTCTTCAATAACCCTTTAAGGCTCACTTGCTGCTCTGATGTACCGCATCACAGTATTTGGAATAACTTATCATTTGCTTTCCATCTGTTGTTTTTTAATTGTTTTATTGAAAAATATCGCTAAATAATAGACCCCATAGTTACCTAAATGTAAAATTACATTTTAAATCAATCAAACCTCTGGGTGGTTCACGTGAAAATTATTATAAATGGTAAATATATTTAAAGGAGGGGTGAGATGTTATTTGTTGGCATTCTCTTAACAATCGTAACAATCTTAACAATCGTGGGCTATATTAAATGTTGAAAAATGCATGACTTTTGTTTGAATAAAGATAATCACTGACGGTATGAACCTCATAAAATAATCAATTTGTTCCTTTTCACATTATTGCATTTTCGCGTATTCTGAAAAATGCGCGATGCCACTGATACTGTGCAGATTGATCACATTTAATCACAAATGATCAAAATGAAAACCTTCTAATGCACACTTGCCGGTTAGTGTGGTTATGTAACCTTTGGGACGCTGAAATATTTTCATATATACCAACGGACCAAAGGGTTTTTTCCATTTGAAATCATCCTATATATCTTATTTAGCTCTTTTCTCTTTTTTTGAATACCTATGTTATGGGTCTACGGCCATTATAAATATTTTACTATATCAGTGCGGGGATCGAATTTAGTCGTGACTAAATGACGGCCTTGGTTGGTTGTAGAGTAGGGTACTATACTTTGTCCGATGCATTGAACATCTAGCGATTCCATCATTTTCAGTTACATTTTAATAGATTTGAAACATGCTTAATACCGTAGGATATAAAGGGTTAACCCCTAACTCTTAAAGCGCTGAATTATTTTGTTTAAATCATGGGTATTCAACGGTTTTTTCAATTTGAAATCACCCATAAATGTCTTAGTTATCTCTTTCTGATTCATTAGAAATATGTTTACTTTTACAGTGCGGGGATCGACTTCAGTCGTCAGAATCTGACGTCTACAGACATTAGATTCTGACGACTGAAGTATAGCCCAGCGCTGTAATGGTTAACCCTTACAACGCTGATATTGTTGTATATAAACCATCTAGACTATTTTTTTGTTCAATTTGAAATCATCATAAAAGTCTTAGTTAGCTTGTTCCGCTCCATGTGAATACATGTAATAGGGGTCTACGGCCATTATAATGGTTTTCATTCTTTCAGTGCGGGGATCGACTTTAGACGTCATAATCTGACGCATGTAGACGTCAAATTCTGACGTCTAAAGTCGGCGTCAGATTATGACGTCCAAAGTCGATCACCGCACTGAACGGGTTAAATCGCTAAGCATGGCTTTTGCCGTTTTCCATCCGTTTTCTCAACTGAATAAATCACCGTTATCTGGAATGAAATGAGTGTTTAAACATCAAGATTTGCAAATGTTTGCTTTCAAATTTAACAAAAAGGAGTAAGTTTCAGCCACTTGAAGTTGTGGGTCGCGGTAGCGAGACACAACTTCAAGTGGGTGAAAATTTAAATTATTTCATTCAGAGGTTTACTAGGTTAAAGGGGTAAAAAAACCCAGAGGAGCCTTCTCGCTCAGGCGTATCCCCATAAATAAATTATTTTCAGATCTCTGTAAATAAATGTGATATATTTCCTCGGAAAGAATGAGCCTGTCACCGGCAAACGGGTGTTGTTTGATACTCGGGTGACCCGTCTTTATCCCCGACCCCCCTCGTGGTCAACCCGATCACGTGACCGGGACTGCGCGCGCATACAGGGGTCATCCACGGGGGCGGTGACCCCTGCGACCTTCATGAATTATCAACCAGCCAGGCGGCTCATTTGCATAGTGATGTTTCGCGGGCCTCGCGCTCTGGACACACGATACGGGACATGGCCGCGCGGCCGGACAGCGGTCACTCCTCACCAGTGGTCATTTGACGTGTGTCATATGACACTCGCCATGCGTTTGCCAATCAGTTTCTCCGACCGGCATCGTGAAAGGTTTCATTTCAACCGGGAGACAAATTGTTGCGAATTTCCTACAATTGTTTCTCGCTCTGTTCATGCAGCAGGGGCCGGTTTATAAAACTGACTTAAACATTAACACAATTAACTCTTACAGCGCGGTGATTGACTTTAGTCGTCAGAATTTGACGTCTGTAGACGTCAGATTCTGACGTCTAAAGTCGACCCCCGCGTTGTAAGAGTGAACATTTTTATGGTCACCGTAGACCCATAATATAGGTATATATTCACTATGCTCGAGAGCGATAGTGAGCATACAATTTGAATATTATTAGTAGTATATAGTAGGCATAAGTAAGTATACATTATAATAAATAATTTAAATATTTGAAATGAAATAAAGACGCTGTTGTGTGAGAGTCGGTTGAAGGGTTAATGTTCAGATTTTTACGTTAATTCACCTATCGAGCTAAACGCTTTGGGGATTTTTTCATCGAGAGTAAAATAAATTTTGACCATTGTATTAAATTTTACAGACCAACCGAAGAGTGCCTCAGTGTGTCACATGACTAGATCAGCGAATCAGCTGTTAGCAATTCAGTTGTTATTTAAAAAGATGTAGAATACCATATTTGAACCCCATTTTTTCTATTTGCAAAGTCGTTTGTCGAACACTCCTTGAGTGATTTTCTAGTATAATAATGGGATTTCCCGTGATATTCGTTTTCAATGTGTTCATTATTACTATTATTATTATTAACGATTTTTATGGCGCTGTACAATATTAAAAACAGTTAAAAATTAAGAACAGTTTTCATATGTTTTTTAAAACTACATAAACTGTTTTGCTCGTATTGACAATGGAATCTCGTTCCAAAGTCGAGCGGCTGCCACAGAGAATGTTGCATCACCGTTCGTTCATCCTGTTTCTGGAAGGCAGTCTCATCTGATACATCTCACGATCCTCAGGAGATTGTCCTGGCCCAGTTTAGCTTATATGTGCACAAATGTGGCCCAAAACCCCTTTCATTTATTTATTCTAACAGCTGCGCTTGTCCCAGCAAACACACTTGGGCAACAAATCTAAATTTGCTTAGTGAAATGATAAGAATGTGAATCAATCGAAACATCTTACACTTCTCATAATTTCTAGGTCCCCATTGAACATAATTTATAAGACCAGCAACTGGACTATTTAGGCAAGCAGCAGTAACTGTTTACTTGAACTTCTTACTTGAACTGCTTATAACCCAGCAAACACAAAACATTTGTGTAACATTTGTACAACGTCGGCCTAACGTCTTCAACGTTGGTCCAACATTGTACAAATGTTATACAGATGTTTTGTGTTTGTTGGGAATTCATTGATAAAAAGATTGTTTTTTCTTTGAGTTTATGGCATTACGCAGCAAACACAAGACGTTGACCCAATGCTGGGCTAATGTTGGCCCACTGTCTACGACGCTGGGCCAATATTAGCTCAGCATTGGGTCTGCGTCTCGTGTTTGCTGGCTACGCCATGAAGGTGGACGGGAGGCGTGTCTAGCTGTCATGTCCTCGGGCCGTTTTGACCACTGTCAATTATAGCGGTCTGATTGCGCACCTACACTGACCACTAGAACTGGGTGTAACCAGAAACTCCTAATTATGCGTGTAATTATATTTGTGCTCCCGCTCTTAATTATACAGACTGAAAAATAGCCACCAAAACAACGACGCGTGCGATAGATTGAGACGACTGCGTGTCTGAAATTTCTGAAATTTTAAGAAATATTTCACCTGAATTATGTGCGGGTCGTGTCAATTAGCTTTCAATGTCAGTTTAATGTTGGGCCAGTGTCACAGACGGTGGTCCTGCATTATACTGACGTTGCCTCCATTGTCCATTACATATAGTCATATTATCAGATTACGCTTTTGTTATCCGCTGAATGTTGAAAGAACTACACATCTATTGTGTTTTGCATAGGCATATTATAAATGAAAGACTTGTAATAAATATTGATCATACTATAATGAATCACTATAAGGACGTCCCCGGCAAACACGAGACGTTGAAACAATGTTATTTGAAGGTTTGGTTAGCGTCGACGACGATGGGCTAACATACGATGGGCTAATAGTATACGCGGCGACCGACTTTAGGCGTCAGAATCTGACGTCTATAGACGTCAGATTCTGACGTCTAAAGTCGATCCCCCCACTGAAAGAGTATAATATTCATAGTGGTCGTAAACCCATGACATAGACATTAAAATGAAGCGGAAAGAGCTAGCTAATACATTTATGATGATTTTAAATTGAAAAAAACACCTTTGTACTCTTGGTTTACATAAAAAAAAATTCAGCCATTTGAGTGTTAAAATAGCATTGGTTCAATATCTCATTACGTGACACATCTGCATGACGTGCACGTAAGTAGTTGTATCTCATCTTTTTCTGAACAACATAAAATTATCAGAAAAAATACAAGATCGACTTTTTGTCCATCGATTAAATGGTTCTAAAAAATCTTTATTGTTAATGGATTTCGCTTCTGGTGTAACAAACCAATTTTTTAATGATTAAAACTTGATATCTTCGGTTTGAATAACCACGATAACGAGTAGCCTAATTCCTTACGGTTCCAGCCACATAATTTTCCCACTTATTATCTCATTTTTTTTCGAAAAAATGTGCGGTGCGACTGATTATATGCTTGAGTCGGAAAAGGAATTCGCCATATGACGGTCGGTGGATGCTCAGATTAAGGTGGTAAATCTAATGTAAGAAGGTATGTTTTTGATTTTTTTCCGAAAGACAGTGACTGATTTTGCTTCACGCATTTAAAAGGCAATTTTATTCCACAAGCGCGGTGCGGCAACCACGAACGATGAATGGCAGTAATTTCTTTTTGACCGCGGTCCAAGATTTAATAACTTCGTACTTTTAGATCTCAGTGTTTGCTGGCGTTCTCGAAGCGCAATAAATCACTGAGATATTAGGGAGTATCCATGAATAGTGCTTTATATGTCCGAAGGTTCAGTTTAAATTTGATACGAGATTTAATAGGCAACCAATGCAGTGATTTGAGCAGGGGCCTAGTATAGACTCTGAAAGCATACTTGATCTGTTCACTATTCGGGCAAGGCAATTCTGTACACGCTGCAAACTTGTTTTATATTTTTCGGAACAACCGAACAGCAACGAATTACAGTAGTCAAGGCGACTGCTCACTAGAGCTTTGGCTAGAGAAATTGCCGTAGCTTTATTCAGATGATTTCTAATGTGTCTAAGATCGCGAATATGGTAGAAAGCTGATTTACAAATATTTGAGACATGTTTCTTGAAAAAAAGCTGGATCAAAAGCCACACCCAGGTTTCGTATAGAGTCTATTTCGGCAAAATTTTGGTTCAGAAGTTCGACTGGGAAAATATGAGAGACTTTTTTTACGATGGGTTAAATTACCAATGGTCATCAATTCTGTCTTACTAGGATTAAGTTTCAGCATGTTTTCATCCAAACCTGGATTGCCAACATACAGTTTTTTACAACAATTAAAGACTGTGTTAAATCTTCTGCAACGAAAGATGTGTAGGCCTATATCTGTGTGTGTCATCAACATAAAGATGATGCTTAAGACTAAAAGATGTTATTATTGAACTGAGAGGAGTAGTATACATAGTGAAAATAAACACAGAGCCCTGTGGAAGATCGCACAATAACAATTGCGGAGTAGACAGTACACTATTGACTTTAACAAGCTGAGAACGAACGGTCAGGTAGGATCGAACCCACTGCAACACCACACCATCAATGCCATACCACTCAGTAAGAGGTCATGTTTGATCGTGTCAAAAGTCGCAGACAAATTCAAAAGCGAAAGAGCAGTAGTTCACCACGGTCTGACAAAATGTCATTTTGAATATACGAAAGGGCTGTTTCGGTGGAATGTCCAGATTCAGATGCCGATCAAGGTTATTCGAAATACCTGAATTTTGCATGTGAAATTTTATTTGGCTGGCAACGATTTTCTCGATCAATTTGGAAACAAAATTTAATCCAGATACAGGTCTAATAGTGCTTAGCTCATTTCGATCTAGTGAAGTTTTTTTGAATAGTGGTGTAACATGAGCAATTTTGAAGGCATCTGGAAACTTCCCTTCTGCCAATGAGAGATTTATGATCATTGTGACTGACCCGGCCAGAATATCAGCGCTGTCCTTGACAATTTGAGCTGGACATGGATCTAGGTCTCATGATTTGCTGGGTGATGACCGAATAAGCTTTGACACGTTACTTTCTGAGATTTGTGAGAAAGTGAGTAAAGGATTTGGGGCAGCTGGAGGAGTAGGTTCATGATGAATGTTAATATCTGATTTTGCTGACTGCAGAGTGTCCCTGATTTTAGCGATCTGACTTATAAAAAATCATTGAAAGAGCCACCAAGTTTGGTATTGCGTGAACTATCCGAAAGTATATTGTTTGTTTTTTTATGCAAAATGCATTCCATTTGATGCCATATTTTTTTAGGGTTTGTGATGTTCTCTGAAACCAAATTTGTATAATAGTTTTTTTTTGCCTTTGACATTAGGGGTCTTGTCAGGTTACAAAAAAACCAAAAATCCGAGAAAAACGGATTGGTCAGACCCCACCCACCCACCCCCCTATTTTGGAAACATTTGGAAACATGAAAGCAACACAAAAAACACAAAAAGCTTAAAAAAATCCGAGCTGGGGCTTGACCAACCCACCCACTTTCGAGATTTTCTCTGATTATTTGATTTTTTGAACTTGAAAAACCCTTTAGTCTGTTACACAGGTGAACTTGTGCATTGAGTCGTGATCGATTAGATTCTGTTCAATCCAATCTCCATATTCTTTCCAACTGCCTTTTTTTCCTTTTAGATAACAAGATTTCATCAGTTAACCACTCATTTACTGGTCTAGCATTTGGTGTTACCTTACAACTTTTTAGAGGTAAATGTTTATCAAGCAATGTCGACACTGAAGCATGGTATTGGGTATATAATGATTTTTTTGTGTCAGGGTTTTGAATTAGGTCGGAATTTGTTAGATCATTTTTGAAATTCTTAATGTCAAGTTTTTTGTGAGATCTGTAATTTATTTTCCCTTAGGCTGGCATAGTTTAGCACTATCGTTCAGAGTGGCAATAAATGAAGAGTGGTCACTCATCTGATCTGTTGATCTTATTCTGCTAATTAAATTACAGTCATCACTTGTAATGAGCCAATTCAGTGTATTTCCAAATTTATGGGTTAATTATTACTTGTGAATGCTCCCCGTAATGAAACGGTTGTTATTGTGCCTGTTGTGTTTATTTACATCAATAATAGGTGCGCGTGTGACGTCACACGGCCGCTGACGTCGACACACCATTGTGTGTGTCATGTGTCGAGTTTCAAGTGGGGCGAGAGTGGACAGCCGAAGGAGCTGCAGACCGATAATGGCAAACACGAAATGTCAACCCAAGGCTGCCTTAACCCTTTAATCCTTTCAACGCTGAATTTTTTTTTTAAAACCATGAAGACTAAGGGGTTGTTTTTAACTTGAAATCATCATTATTGTCTGAGTTAGCTCTTTCTGATTTATTTGAATATCTATGTCATGTATCTACGGTCATTAGGAATATTTTCTTTCTTTAAGTGCGGAGATCGTCTTTATAAGTCAGAATCTGACTTATGAAGACAGTCCCCGCGCTGAAAGGTTAACCCTTTAACCGCCGGTGTCGCATATATTCGGGTTTTCATTTTTTATTAGCACATTAAGTACCACATTTTAAACATGTTAAAGATAAAATGTGACATTAACCAGCAAGAGTTGACCTCCATTTTGTCAAATATGAATAATTTTCACTCACTTGAAGTTGTGGATCGCGTCAGCGAGACACAACGTCAAGTGGGTGAAAATTCAAATTGAATAACTTGGCGGTTAAAGGGTTAAACCTTCACGATGCATCAAAGCATCATTTTGCATCTCTGGAGAATTATTAATAATAATAATAATTATTAATAATATTAATACCAATATATTTTCTCATTTGCCACCCTTTTCATCCACTACAAATCAGTCGAGAATTGTGACAGCAATTCGCGGCTTGTATATATTTAACCATGATTTACTCTGTCGTAAGATAATTGGTGATTGCGTTTTAGGCCCTGGTGCAGTGGTTGAAGCTGCCTGCATGGAAAGTCGGAGATCGCGGGCTGGAATCCGGCATTCACGTTTCAAAAAAACAAAATGTTTCTTCCCTGCTCACTCGTAAATATTCAATATTGTGGGGAGCCTCAGTGATCGATAAGTAGCGAGCTCGGCATCAGGCAAACAGGGGTCGAATTTCGAATCCTGTGTCTGGAGGACAGTGTCATCTCAATGATTTCACCATCCTCAGGAGGTTCTCCTGACCCAGTTGGCCTATATGTGCACAAGGGTAGCCTAAAACCCAATTCATTTCATTTCTATTAGGCAAGCGGCAGTAACTGCTCACTTGAACGTCTTTCTTGAACTGCTTATAACCCGGCAAACACAAAACATTTGTATAGCGTTTGTACAACGTCGGCCCAACGTCTTCGACGTTGGTCCAACATTGTACAAATGTTATACAAATATTTTATGTTTGCTGGGTACTTGGTACAGCAGTTACTGTTGTTTGCCTTTGCACGACAGTATTGACTCCACCGGCTGTCAATAATTAGTTGATCAGGTTGTCACCAATTAGACTATCACCCCGGCACATGTCTGTTAATTACTGCTAATGAAACCTCTCCACCGGGGCGCAGGGTGGAGAGGCTAGCGTTGTATAATGATGTCAAAACACGTGTCAATTAACTTTGACCCGTGTCCACTCGACGTTGCCCACGTCAGGTTGAAGCAGGTAGAAAGTATCCGGCAGACATTTCTTAATTTTTATATGACATTGCATGAAATATTTACGGGTTACAACTATGGCGTACCAAACGCGGAGACATTTTGTTTTTTAACTCTCTTTCAGTGCGGGGACCGTCTTTAGACGTCAGAATCTGACGTCCGTATACAAACGAATTTCAGCGTTGTAGGCTCAGTAAGCAGATACTACCTGTTGGCTCTTCAGAGCAGCGTAGTAATTCATGAAAAGTGGGGTGCTCACTTTCTCAAAGTGTTTCTTTTTTAAAAGAAGCAGTTTTGATTTTAAGGATTGACCACTTGACAACATTGAATCAGCATTGGGTCAATGTCTCGTATTTACGAGACGGCAATGAAGAAATGAATGGGGTTTTAACCCTTTAAACCCTCACGATACATTAAAGCATCATTTTACATCTCTGAATACAGGCTTTATTCTCCTACAACTAATGATTTTAGAATGAAAATTTGCACGAAACTGGTTTGCAATACATGGCAATTGTCTTTAATTTTACACCCACTTCAAATCATCTTCATTCACAACAAGTCGAGAATTGCGACAGCAATTCGCGGCTTGTAGTGGATGAATATGTATATTATAAAATCGTTCACAATATTATACGTGAGGCAATACTTTCTACATGTCACATGCAAAAGACATACATACAACGTGTCATGTACCACATCTGAAATACCAATGCATTATTTTTATTATTTATATTTAATGTTTATTTATTATTATAATTATTATCTCACTATCCTAGAAATCATATATTTTCTCTCACCTAATATCACCCCGATATATGAGCCTCTCAATCGACAGAACACTATCAGTATGCTATAGTATACTGTCGTGCAAAACCAAAAGGCAGTATCTGCTTACTTCACAAGTGAGCAGATACAGTCTTTTGGCTTTGCAGAGCAAGTATGGTTATGCCTTCACTGATTTGAAAACAAACCTATAATAATTAATAAACTGCTAATCCCCCAAATTAGATTACCAATCCCATTGACACAAACCATCGGCTGCAGGGGCTTTACGCGAATAGCGTATTCAATATGCAAACAATGGTCGGCTCGGGCTAAAAATGTGACTGAAACATGGACAAAAAAGGAAACTAATTATCACAAGTATTTCGCAATTCACAACTGATTACGCTGGTAATTATTCTCGCCGCCCGGGGCATAAAGGGTTAGTTTTGTTGGAGTTATAGACCCCTAGGGCAGTTAATCTTATTGGCCTTTGTTTGTCCCTCGCCAGGTTTGAATCCAGTCGGACTGATTACTCGTCAGACAATAGAGGTATTCTGGATCTAAATCCTGAAAATCGCTGGGCTTGATTAAGTGCCTGCTGGCCCAGCTCTACCGTGCATTGGCAAACAGCGATAACTGCTTACTTCTTAAGTAAGAAGTTACTTCTGTTTGCATTTATGTAGCTGATGGTTGGTGTCATTCCAGCACACCTTTCAGACAGGTCTAATCAGTCCTAACCGTTAGCTAATTCAATTTAGCTGCATGACCTTATTGGAAGATACTTTCAGGAATCATATTCCCCAAAAGTTTCAATCCAAGAATGCAAATGACTGTGGTCGGCTTACCACATCGTTTATCCACAGTCGGTTTTATGACGTATGCTGCCCGTGTCGCTAGACAAAATGAAATGAAATGAAACGGGCTTCAGGCTACCTTTGTGCATCTATTGGCTAAACTGGGCCAGGAGACCGTGTCGCTAGATACAGATCAGTGCATCATCTCGTCGCCTCGGAGCTAAAGGATCCTATCTGCCACTCTGACGAGTGTCAGATAGGATCCTTTAGCTCCGAGGCGACGATCTGCAGACCGATATGATATGTTGTCTCAATTATAGGCCTACACCAAATCCCAACAAACATGAGACGTTAACCCAATAATTATTGAATAACCCCTTAAAGCGCTGAATTATTTACGAATAAAACATGGAGACCAAAGGATTTTTTTTAATTTGAAATCATCATAAAAGTCTTAGTTATAGCTCTGTCTGCTTCATTTGAATACCTATGTTATGGGTCTGTATTCGACCATTAGATATATATGTTTTCTCTTACAGTGCGCGAGGATCGAGAATCAGAATCTGACGTCTACAAACGTCAGATTCTGACGTCTAAAGTCGGTCATAGCAAATTATGAATTATGAATCCTGCGTCTGGAGGGAGTGTCATCTCATATATCTCACCACCCCCACCCAGCAAACACAAAACATTTATATAACATTTTTACAACGTCGTCCAGCGTCGACGTTGGTTCAACATTGTAAAAAATTATACTAATGTTTTGTGTTTGCTGGGCAGAAACAAAGATGGTCTAAAACCCCATTAACCCTTTAAGCCCTCACGATGCATTAAAGCATCATTTTAGATCCCTAAAAATAAACTTAATTTTCCAACAACTAGAGGTTTTAGAATGAAAATTTCCATTAAACTGGTTTACCAAAACATGGCAGTTTTCTTTAATTTTTAAACCACATCAAATCATCTTCATCCGCTACAAGTCGAGAATTGCGACAACAATTCTTGGTTTGTAGTGGATGAAGATGAAAAAGGTAAATTCAGACTTGAAAGGGTTAATTCAATTGGGCTTAGGGAACGAATAAAAAAATCATTTTTTAGCCCGCATTTTAATTTTAATTAAATTTGCAATTGAAGTTCGGCGTCGTCGGCGTCGGCGTTAACTTTTACTTGTGGGCGCGATATCTTGAAAAGTTTTTTATGTATCCTTGCCAAATGTTACTAATGACCAGTTCAATAATGACCAAAAAAAATCAGAATGGCCGATTTATTGCGATTTTTTCGCATTTTACGTCAATAATTTGCCCTTGTGGGCGCGATAACTTGAAAAGTTTTCCATGTATCCTTTTGAAATTTGTTATGCGTGTTACTAATAAGAAGCAGCTCCTAAAGCGTTATTTCGGTGCTTAATACATATTATAGAGCGCTTTATTTCTACATGATGTAAACAAACTATTAGCATAAAGCATCGCAGGTCCAGCCCATACGTTTAACCTGACATCCAATAAAATGAGTATGCATCATACTAATCAGAGCTGCATGATCTATTCGCTAATTTTATTATAAATAAGTAATATTAGCTTATACTTCTCCAATATATATAATTTTTACATGTGTATATAATAAATAAAATTACTTAGTTGATCTAAATGGAAAGCCATTATTTAACAATGCGATACATTATCAAAGCTGTAAACAGACCTGTGGGCGCGACAGAACATTTCATTTCTGCTGTAGTTTACTGTAAATACTGTGATTTTTAGCGAATTTCGTCATACTATATTTCTTGCTTACCTGAGCTATTGACAATATCCTGAATGACAAACATAGAGGTATCAGATACTAGTAATAGATAGGTTATGTTAAGAAATGTCTTGAAGTGTCAAGTGAATTTAAATGAGCAATGTTTTCTTTTTATAAAAATCGCAATAAGTCTCAGGAGTGAATATAATGGGTTGAGAACAGTATACAATTTACCAATGTCTGTGCGATTGGTTAGTGGGCGTAGCTATCAGGCTTTTGTGTTCAAATTTGCTGGCACCCTGATCACAGTGACGTTTTAAGCATAGTTAAAATTGTAATATATAACTATGCCTATTTTGATATATATATGCAGAATATAATCATTTTTATACTGCCCCATATATAAGAAGCTAAAATCAACCTTACATTGTGAGAAATGTTTTTATCTGGTTATCATGGGAACAAAAAATTCAAGATATCAAATTATTATTGAAAATGGGGTGTACATGTGAACTGGTACTTTTAATGTTACCATGAATGAACATTTGTGTGAATATAATGTGACGAAATCTGTGACGTTCATCACAGAAACGCCCTATTTACACAATTATTATCCCCATTTAGCGAGAAATAGAAATATATCAAATAAAAAAATGAGTTTAAACATGCTTAAAACTAAAAAAATCAAATTTAAACTGTTTTAGTATGTAGAGTAACACAAATAGAACATATCATTTTTTCAATGTGGGTACCTTTAAAATAGTTTTTTGTCAAGTTCATCTATTTCCTATATTATATGTTGTATAATATAACCATTACACTCTTACCACCCAGCAAACACGACACGTTTATCCGATGTCGGTACAATGTTGGGCCAGCGTCGCAGACGGTGGCTCAACATTGAAACGGCATTGGGTGAATGTTTCGTGTTTGCTGGGCATGTACTTTTGTATATATGTACATGCACTATCTGCATCTGATTGTGTGAGTTTTTTATTACACCGTCAAACAAGTGAAATTAACACAATGTCGGGCTGATGCTGGGTCACCATCTGCGCCCAACATCTGCCCGACATTGGCTCGATGTCTCATGTTTGCCGGGATATAGCTTGTTTCTCAAGAGTGTTGTGGGGGTAGGTAATAAACGTACCCATATGTAAATATCTGTGAAACAAATCGTTTTTATACGAATTATATCAGTGGTAGTATGAACATACTGGTTAAAATCACCAATATAGGCTAAGAAATAGCTAAGAATGCAAGTGATAAAGTGTATTTACGCAGCTACATTTATGAATTTATGAATTCGCATCTGCAGGATTTGCTTGTTGTCAGAAACTATTGGTATCTATCTTGCGAAATCTCACAGCTCTTCTAAACAATTTCTGAAAATGGAAAGAGCGTTTTCCCATTTATTTGCAAGTTACTCGCACGTGTAATGATATAATTATAAACTATTGGTATCTATCATGCGAAATCTCACAGCTCTTCTAAACAATTTCTGAAAATGGAAAGTTTTCCCATTTATTTGTTACTCGCACGTGTAATTATACGGTGATGTCTTTGGCGTGTGTGTGTGTAAATATAAATGTACACAATATTACCATTTTTCTCCAAAAATGTTCACACCGTATGGAAATAAACTCTTTACCACAGGCACCTGAAATGGATGAGTGATGAATTTCACCTCACTCTAAGATCCTGTTAGATCCTCTAAGAGTGAGATGGAATTCATCACTCATCCATTTCAGGTGACTGTGCTCTTGACACAATATAGGGTCTTGCATCGCTATAATAGTTGGATAAACTATTTTTGTACGAGGTTATTTTCTAGTAGTCGGTGGAGGTGGGCATATTACTAAACATCTTAACCTTTACAGCGCGGGGATCGACTTTAGACGTCAGAATCTGACGTCTGCAGACGTCAGATTCTGACGTCTAAAGTCGATCCCCGCACTGTAAGAGTAAAAATATTTATAATATTTATTATTATTTAAAATATTTACAGATATTCAAATGAATTGGAAAGAGCTGACTAAGACATTTATGATGATTTCAAATTGAATAGAACCCTTTGGTCTCCATGGTTTATAAAAAAAATGTCAGCGCTTTTAGGTTTAAAGGGGGTCTCATCTTAACTCTCTCTTATTCCCATTGGAAAAGTTAGGATCAATTTTGGGAATCAGAGAAAGTTGGGATAAGATCACGTGCAGTAACCATGGTAACATACGCCCTCTTCGAAGAAACGAACTGTGTCTTTCCCACTCACTCATCACGAACTCCTGTATTTTAGGAGATCTATATAGTCGGGTACGAGCTTCAAATCCTGTGTCCGGAGGGCAGTGTAACCTATCAGATCCATCTCACCAATCCATGGAGTTTCTCCTGACCCAGTTTTTGTGTGTGCACAAAAGGAGCATAAACCCCTTCATTCACTCCAACAAAATTATTTGACTAAAATTTCTCAATGTCCAGAGAAAAAAATACTGATACTTGATGCAAAAACCATTTAATCAGTAGACACCAGCAGAAAAACGTATGGTACCCCTTTCATTGCGGGGACCCAATTTAGACGACAAAATCTGACGTATATAGATGGATCCCGGCACTGACAGAGTGATATATTTATAATAACCGTAGACATAGGTATTCAAATGAAGCGAAAAGAGCTAACTAAAACAGCTATCAGGTTATGGTGATTTTAATTTAAAAAAAAAACATTTTGTCTTTTTGTATATATCATTGTAGGGCCTATATAAATATTTCAGCACTTCAAGTGTTAACCCAATGTCAACTTATTGCTGGCCCATCGTCTGCTACGCTGGCCTAACATTTAGTCAACGTCTCACGTGGTTACTGGGACTAACAGTGACATTTAATATTTACTGGTATTATATCCAAAATATCAGATGACTTCAGACTTTGAAATAGTTTTTCTTTCACTTTAATTGTGAGGAATCTCGAAGAGATCTCGCGTGGAGGGAGCAATGATGACTGAAAGCCTAATGCTGGCTAAACGCCGCAGACGTTGCCCATCTTCGAACCAGCATCAGGGCGCTGTGCGACGCCCACTACGTGCAAATCAAATCTCCGCAGACATTGCAAAGCTAAAATGCAGTAACTGCTTTATTTTCAAGTGAGCAGATACTACTTTTTGGATTCGCACGGCAGAGTTGTCGGAGAGACGATCCGTGTCCTGTCAATCCGCACGTCAATCCCTCCCACCGTGTATGTGCCACGCGTGAACCCCCCCCCCCCCCCCTCCCGCCGCCGAGTCCACAGGTGTCCCTCCCCAGCCCGCCCCTCCCTCTTCCATCCCATCCCACTTGCCAGCTTCCCCTGGGCTGTTCTCCCGCCGCCGTGCCACGCGTACCAAATCAGAGATGATTAGGCTTCGCACCGCGGTTGAATAAATCCACCTATATGGACACTTACGCGCGCTCGCGACCAGTCCACTGACCAGTCAGTGAGTGGTCAGTACCACATCGGGCATTGGTCAATACCCCCTTGAACATCACCAACGCCGTTAAAATATAAGAGATCATCACAGACACCGCGCCGTAAAAATGGGAAGAAATATGTTGATGACATGGTTTTAAAAATCGCTGACACGGTCCTCGTGCATAGAGAACGATGCTGTGATTTCTGATTCCAGCAGCGGCTGCTGCTGTTGCTGCTGCTGCAACAGCAGCAGCCGCGGCTGGGCGTGCGCCGACTGCCTTCGGGGAAGACCCCGCCCCTTTCTGGGAGGATGAGGAGGCAGCTCGCGTCTCGGCATCGCTACTTGTTGCCCTGTTCTCGGCTGTCGGGGTGAGACACTCGGCCCCATCTCAGGTGCCCGTCTGCCAGTCGACCACTCGAGCCGCGCGCATGTACACAACAGGATAATCCGGGGGATCATTCGGACCGCTACCATGCTCACAGATTCCCCGCTCCGCCGCACGGCCAGTCATCCAGTCCGGCAGCATATTACTTGTTAATAATCTACGCGCACCCCGAGTTTTCACAGCCAAAACCTCACCACAAGGTAAGACAAGCAAAGTGCTGATCTTAAAAATCAAAATTTATAATAATCGTTTGATTATATGATTTATAGCGCAGTTGCGGTTTAAATCTCACCTCTTACCCCTTGACCAATTACCACCAGGGTATTCCGATCACATCACGGATGATGATTTCCCGTCGTTTCGTCATTAAATACAGGTAGATTTTGCTACTCAAAAACGACAATAGTCGTTTATAATTTGTTTTACTAGCCGAACAAATCACTGTTATTGGGAATGAAATGACTGTTCAAACATCAAGATTTGTAATTTTTTAGTCTCAAATTTAACAAAAATGAGTCATTTTCAACCACTTGAGGTTGTGGATCGCGACCGCGATCCACAACTTCAAGTGGTTGAAAATTTAAATAAATTAACTTAGCATGATAAGGGTTAACAAAACAGTGTTATGTTAATGTGGATTTTGTTAATGTGTTAATAGTTTGATTCTCAGATAGATACAACCTTAGATATAGGCCTATATACATAATGTAACTCCATCGTTTAGTTATTAAGTGCTGATAGATGCTTAGCCATGCATTCAATTGTTATGTCAATGTGGATTTTGTCAAATTTGTTATAGTTTGATTTCTCAGATGGACACCGTATACGATGTGTGTACAGCTATTTGTACATGTTATGCGTTTTTTGTCATGTTGATCAAATTATACTATTTTGATAATCTGACACAGATGGTCGGTTTCAGATAAAGGTATTAAGTTACGTGATTCCATATACATTGAAGATGGTAAATACAGCTTGTAGGGAATATAAAAATACCTTTGTAACGTCATTGAAAAACGTTATTAATTAATTAATTAATTAATTAATTAATTAATTAATTAATTAATTAATTAATTAATTAATTAATTAATTAATTAATTAATTAATTAATTACATAATTAATTAATTAATTAATTTATTTATTTATTTAGTTATTTATTTTTTTATCTATTTATTTATTTATTTATTTTTTTTATTTATTTATTTATTTATTTTTTTATTTATTTATTTCATTTTTTTAAATTATATTACATTTTTTTTATTTATGTCTGTTTAATTATTTTTTCCAGTCATTTCTTCTATTCATTATTTTTTTTACAATTCATTATTATTTACTGTTACTTACCTTTTCAAACAGACGAATGTCGTTTGTTCTTTGGAGAGATTCCGATTATGTACATTCTCTTCCCAGCAAACACAAAACATTTGTATAACATTTATACAACGTCGGACCAACGTCTTCACGTTGCACAAATGTTATACAAACGTTTTGTGTTTGCTGGGACCCATCTGATTGAATATTCTAAAAATTAAAATATTATAAAATGTAATCTTTTGATTAAAACCAGTAATGATATAATATATCGGCACTACTATAATTATTGGATCTATGTGGTATTTATTTACCCTTTTCGCGCCAGGTTATCCCTTTTAACATTTTCACTTACCTGATCTGTACACCCTCGACTTCAAGTATGGGTGGAAGTTACTCATATAAAGGGGTTATTATTATCAGACAGACAAGTGTTCTATTGACAACTATAATAAGCCATTCCTGGTTCATTTGTCACCTAACAATAATTTATATAGATTATATGAATATACACAATAGGCTGTTTTTTTATAAACAGTTGTATTTGAAAATATTTTTTATTAATATATAAAAAACAACTACACATAAACTAAAGTAATGTGTCATTGCCTTTATATGCATGTGTACATCTATATGTTTCCGCTATAAGTTCCCGGCAAGCACAAAAGATTTGTATAGCATTTATAGAAGGTTGGACCAACGTCGGTGACGTTGGGCCGACTTTGTATATTTGTTATTTAAAGTTTATTTAAAGTTCCCAGAAAAAACACATAACATTTGTATAACATTATACAATTTTGGACACAGTATTAAACACAAAACATTTGTATAACATTTATATAATGTTGGCCAACGTCGGAGACGTTGGGCCGACATTTGTATAAATGTTACACTAATATTTTGTGTTCACTGGGTTTTCATGACTTTTTCAATTTATATTTTGTTGTGTTTCACCAGTTGTGTCTCGCTACCGCGATCCACAACTTCGAGTGACTGAAAATTACTTGGATTTGTGAAATTAATTTACAACATCATAAAAGTTTCACAGATTTGAAGACATTTTTCATTTCTAAAAACTGGTTTTGCAAGTTGGAATAAAATCTTACAAACACTAGTATAGTCAGCATGGTTGACATCAGATCTCTAAGGGTTAATCCTTACAAAGCTGAAATATTTTTATATAAACCATGGAGACCAAAGGGGTTGTTTCAATTTGAAATCATCATAAATGTCTTAGTAAGCTCTTCCTGCTTCATCTGAATACCTATGTTATGGGTCTACGGCCATTAGGAGAATTTTAAAAAGTCGATCCCCGCGCTGTAAGGGCTAAGAAATATATATAGGGACTATATACAATTTCTCGGACCATGTACATATACATGTGAGATAGCTGACCAAATAAAGAGTGACTCTGTCATATGATCACATGAGCAGCTAATCACCGTTATTCACTTGATATGCAAATAGAGAGAATACCATACACACGAGCGAATTTATCTTGTATATTTCTCTTCGTGCGACGCATATTTCATCTGTTAAAATACATTAATTGATCAGTCGCCGGCACAAAATACAAACAGTGTTAACTGCTTAATATAAAGCAGTTACTGATATGTTCCTTTACACTGTCAAATTATCTTTCTGTTCTCCTGTTACATTGATTGGTCTAATTACAATAAACACTTTGTGCTCTTTTTTAAATTACACACCTTGCGAGCGCACAATATACAGACACTCCGACTGAATCTTCCACTTCATTTATTAGCCTGCAAACATTATTAATACAACTGCCTCGGGGAGGATTAATTTCCGCAAATTTGCCCAATTTTCTCCAAACGTGAAGTGCGCTGCGGTCCCAGGCTATTGACTGGACTTATTAGATAGACTCGTGAGGACAACGTGCGCGTAATCAATTGCCTGTAATGGATGACACCAAAATACGCTGCGTTCACACAATGTTGTTTTAATGTTAGTCCAGCGTCTACGACGCTGGACTAACATTAAAACAGCATCGGGTAAATGACTCGTATTCACCAAGAGTCATCACGTGTTGTAATTAACCATTGTCTCACTGGACCGTGTATTTTTTACATTTTCAAGTGGGGTTCACACCGAATAAGGTCCCGCTGGAATTTATAAAATAGTTTATCATAAATTCTCAGTTAATTAAAAAATCACTTTTGGAGATGTTTATTTTTCATGCATAAAATATTTTTCGTCGTTTTTAGCTGGAATTTGTGTTAACAATTCCAGTTTTTACTTGATGGAGCATACTAACGCACAATTGAATGCTGGCAGAGAGGCAAATAACACTCTCCTTTATATTATTTTTCGGTATATAATTATCTAAACAACTCCTCTTCTTTCGTACCGACTGAACCACTGGATTGCCACTGTGATTTTATCAAGGAGTTATGTTATAGGACACTGTCGCTGTTGCGGCGATGTAAAACACTCTAGGCATTGGAAAACATGTATGGAATTAAAAAGGATACTTTTTATTTTATACGAAACATGCCATGACATACACTATAAATGAGATTGTATATTCCACAGCAATATATTTTATATTATATTCAGAATTATATTATATATAGAGCACTGTATTATATATTGAGGAATATAATATATAATTTACCCACTACTGCATTTCATGATATATATTGAACACTATATTACTACATAATTATATAGTACTATATTATATATTATATATTGAGCAATACATATTTTTTTATATTCTCAGCATTACATACACAGAACGATATTTTATATTCTACAAATAACACAATATAATATATTATTTTCAGTGCAATCGTCTATATTATATATTCAGTACTATAATTTATATTATGTATTCAGCAACATATTCGGTATTATCAGAAATACATAAGCATTTCTGGTATTATATCTATGTATTCAGTATTATGTTATGTATTCAGAATTATATTCGACACTATATTCATATCAATTTTGACTGATCTATGAGGGGCGGACCCAGTATATGCAAAAGTGGGCTCCGGGGGTTTGGGGACTTACCATCACTGTATATATTTCTCTGCAAAGCTAAAAAGCCGTATCTGCTTACTTGTAAAGTAAGCAGATACGGCCTTTTAGTTTTGCACTGCAGTATAGCAGTTTGTTTATAATAATAGGTGAATAATTTATGTTGTACAAATATGGACTTATTTTGACGAATACTGACCTACATGTACCCACAAATAATATAGAAGATAAAGAAGAATGGCCAAAGCTAGTGAGGGTGATTAATTGGTTAATTGATTAAACGAACGAGCCATTTTATCATTCACTAATGTCGGTGCGTGACCTTGATCTAACCTGACCTTAGCATAACCTTCCAAAGGTCACATGGGCGACCCAGCGTGGAAGGTAATAATAATTATTGTAACAAGGTAGATCATATTCCGATATTATTAATTGACCATCCCAGCAACCACAAAACATTTGTATAACATTTGTATAACGTCGTCCCAACGTCTTCGACGTTGGTCCAACATTGTTATTCAAATGTTTTAATGTTTTGTGTTTACTGGGATGACAGATTTATCCCACGTCTGATTCTGAATATTTCAGTACTGTTATTTTAATCGCCGGCCCCGATTACATTCGTTTTCTACATTTTTTTATTAGCACATTACATATCAGCTTTTAAACGTGGTAAAGATAAAACGTGACATCAATCAGTAAGATTTGAAAAATGATTAACTTCCATTTTGTCAAATCTGAATAATTTTCACTCACTTGAAGTTGTGGATCGCGTCAGCGAGACACAACTTCAAGTGAGTGAAAATACCAATTAATTAAATTGGTGGTTAAAGATTAAGTTATAATTTTAATTATCGTGTCATAAGAAAAGCAGCTTAATTGTGCATAATTAGCTGTGGTCAGTTCTTAGGTGTTGGTCGTCTCTCCACGGTTAAAGTAGGCTATACAGCATTGGTGAAATTTATTGTAATGGGCCCATCCCCACCCGTTTCTATTCAGTTGTGCCTTTTCATATAATATTTAATGAAATGGTATGAACTAGACAATAATATAGTGAATTAAAATAAGCTGTAATTTTCTTGTGCGAGAGCCAATATTTCAGATAATAAATCACTAGTTAATTAAATATACTTTATTGATATTGTGTGAGTGTCATGTCCTGCTTGATACACACATAATTTTTATTCGTAATTTTTATTGTTATTACATCACTAAGTCTGCAACACTCGATAATATCAAGGAATCTCCGGGCACATAGCGACTGTGCGTGCATGGTCACATGGCTCGGAGTTACTTATTTGGCGGACTTCCACATTTATTACATTTACCTGAGATTAGGTTTGATTTTTAATTTACTATCTTATCCTTAACGTCGTTTTACTACATCACTGTACATATGCATTTGTATATATATTTAGGTTTCTACGCTTTCCAGTGTGTCTTTTTTGCTGTCATGAAGAGGGACGTGGCGCAATGGTTAGAGCGCAGAGCTTTACCTATGTCGCTGCCTGCCGTGCGGTTTCGAATCCCGCTTGGTGCAGGATTTTCAGAGAAATATCATGTTCCTCCCCTCTCAATGTTGGGACATTGTTTCGATGCTGTGTACTTGGACAAGGCACTTAACCCTCAAATGCTTCACTTGACTCAGGTGAAAATGAGTACCTGGTAGGACAGAGATGGCAATGTGTATGATAAGTTAAATGCGCCGAAATGGCAGCAGGACTGTATCCTCTCAGTGGAGTTGAGATGGCACATGAATGAGCAGGTCCAGTGACCAGGGGGTAAAATGTCAAATCAGATGAAATACTTGATATTAGACTATAAACCTGCACCTTTACCTTTATATATGATTTGTGGAGCATACATAGTACCTATTTTATCTGCGGGAAACAAAATGATAGACCTCCTATGCTCACATATTGGCATTGTTCAAGTAGTAATCAATTATCTGTTATCTTATCACAATATCCAGTGTTTTACTATGGCAATGCCTTTTAATATGATTACAATTTTGTATGTGATACCATGTAAATTGTCGTGTGATCTTAGCAAATTAACCATCTTGTATATGCATGTACATATTTAATTTATGTACATTCATTTTTATGACAAATAAGTCAGTAATGACTTTCCTTTATGTAAATACATATCTATCTATCTATCTTTAATATTTATTATAATAATTACCCTTGTCCTGCTACGATACTCCCGCATAATTATATTTCAAACAGATTTCAAACCAAATAATATGTGACTAAAATGGATAATACAGTTTGTGGTAGATGTTCAGTTAGTCAAATAATTCAATTTAGAAAATTTAATTATAAAACAAATTTAAAAGTCTTTTTCGTCATTTGCAGCTGGAAATTGCTAACGCAATTTCCAGCTGCAAATGACAAAAACTAATTATATATTTTTTTTAATATAAATTTTCTAACTTTCAACTGACCAAAAATACAATAAAAACAATTCAGCAGGACAAGGGTTAACACAAATAATATCTATTTCCTATTTTTTTCAACAAAAGTCACACCAACCCTAGTTTTAGGTGCCGTTATAGTACACACACCACTCCCAGCTAGCCGGTCTCAGCGCACATCGCCCTTGGTTTTATGATTTTTACCGTCTCTATTTACTAAATTTTAATCCAAATAATTATGCCAATTTTGTGCATACATACGACAAGAGAGTCCATGTTATTTCTTGACTTAATGGTGTGAATGTAGTGATTGATAAGATTATTGAAAAGGGGAGATGCCTAATAACCACAACGACATTGTGAGCATAAATTATTTAATAGCAGTATATGTAATTATATAAAATATCAATTATTTTCAAAATAATAGTCATATCATTTGACAAGAATGAAAACAAATAGTCAGTGTTTTGTCTACAGTATACATTACCCGTCACACAATAACCATTTTCAATCTTCTGCAGTTATGAGTGCAAAGTCAAACAGCAGTAACTGTCTATTGCAAAAGTAGATACGGCCTTTTGGCTTTGCACGGCATCATTACGAGAGCAAAGACAAACAGCAGTAACTGACTACTTACAAGTAGGCCGTTACTGCTGTTTGTCTGTGCAAAGCTCGCTGACGTCAGCACGATCTGGAAAATCAGGATCTTGATCCCACACTTCCGGTTCGCTGTTTTGTGACAATCCCCTGGCAACGAAGCCCGTATCCAAGGAAATATGGGTGGAATATACCTTTCTTGTACAGAGCCATGCGCTCGGAGGAGGGGGTGGCTGTAAACGAGAGGCATATTTCACGACTGCGCTGTTCCAGAGAACTACCCCTCCCCCCTACACCACCCCGACTTCTATTACACTGATTATTGGTTATGAATCTGATTTCAATCTGACAGCAGGGAAACATTACTGGGAGAAAGGGGATGTCCTGAATCACCCATAAACAACCACGATAACCTATCACGTCATAGTGATTTAACCCTTAAAGGTGATCTATCACCCCTTATATAGTATGAATAAGTTTGTGACAAATAAATCAAAGTTGCCACAAGATGGGGCACAAGTGTTTACTTATATGGGGTGATTGGCTATCATGTGATCATCTGAGAGGGTCACATGATAGCCAATCACCCTATATATGGACATAATTATTCATACCATATAAGGAGTGATAGATCACCTTTAAACGTTGAAATAATTACGTATAAACCATGGAGACCAAAGGTTTTTTTTCAATTTGAAATCATCATGAATGTCTTAGTTAGCTCTTTCCGATTCATTTGAATACCTATGTGAAGGGTCTACGACCATTATAAATATTTTTTTACTCTTACAGTGCGGGGATCGACTTCACTCGTCAGAATCTGACGTCTACAGACGTCACATTCTGACGACTATAGTCGACCCCCGCGCTGTAAGGGTTAACCCTTATCCTGCTGATCACGATTACTGTCGTTTTTTACCTATTTTATTTGCCGATTAAGTCACTGTTAAGGCAATATTTGTTAATGTTTGGTCCAAATTAAACAAATATATGTAATTTTCAACCACTTGAGGTTGTGGATCGCGGTAGCGAGACACAACCTCAAGTGGTTGAAAATTTAAATAAATTATGATAGTAGGATAATTTGGTGCATACTGGAGATTAACGTGGTGTTGTTTTCCCCTCTGTTGAAAAGAGGACGAGATCTATACATCGACCCCCTAGCAGACAGAGAGTCCTATGTGCCACTCATTTGAGTGGCATTATGACACTCTAGCTGCTAGGCCCAGGGTCGTGTATAATAACTGCATATTGATTACATTAGCTGTCATCATTGTATTCACATAATTATTTTTGTCATAACGTGTACGCTTTGTATGTATATAAGTATGTATTAATGTAGTAGTATTGCAGTATTTGTTTATAATACCAAGGAATATATCCCTGTAGCTTCCTTAATTATACTGACCTGTGTTACTATAATTCATAGAATAACAACAAACATTAAATTATGTAAGATGTACGAATGCCTAAGCTAGTAATTTAATTGTAAACTTATCTGTAAAATGCAAAGCATTAAGTGAAATACATAGCACTTATTACCGAGTTTTGTTTCATTGTATTACATCGCATTTTAAAATGTTGCGATTAAAATTTCACGTCATCGCAATATTAACATTAGTCTTCTCCATTTACTGTAACCCTTAAAGCGCTAAATTAAATATTTTAAATTTTGACCCACTTGAAGTTGTGTCTCGCTACCGCGACCCACAACTTTAAGTGGGTGAAAATTAGCCATATTTGTTTAAGTTAAGACTAAGCATGTGAAAATTTTGATGTTTTAAACACACATTTCGTTCCCAATAACAGTGAATAATTAAACCTTCTAATAAAACGTATTAAAACGACTATTGTCGTGCTCGGCGCATTAAGGGTTAGAATATATCTTAGAGTGTGTAACCGTCTTATGGTATAGTATGACTTCTATATTGTTCTATATAGTAGCTATTTTATCTCTGGTTTTGGTGCGGGAAACAAAATAATAGACCCTCCATGTTATCTTAGCTATGCCTTTTAATTTTATTTTAAGAAGTAGTCATTTATATTACCGAAATACCCAGTTTTGATTATGGCAATGCCACCTAACATGATTTTATTTGTTTGTCATACCATGTATATTGTCATATATGATTTTAACAAACTAACATTCTTGAATATACATGTACATATATCTCTTTTATTACTATGACAAATAAGTCTGTAATGACTTTTATTTCTGTCAATAAAATATCTGTCTGTCTGTCTGTCTGTCTGTCTGTAATCTAAACCGCTTCACGTGGCAGAATAATGTCATGGAATGGGGAAGATATCCGAGGTATAGATATTCACGGAGCAATTAATATTTTGTACATAAGGCAGATTTTAAAAACTCTCTAAATATACATATTCAGGACCCATTCCACTTAGAATCTTGACATTAAAATTATCACAAATCTCTCATAACATTTCCATTAGAAATGTTGAGAGCATCTTAACCCTTTATCCACCGGTGCTACATATATTCGTTTTTTTTATCAGCACATTAAGTACCACATTTTAAATATGTTAAAGATAAAATGTGACATCAACCAGCAAGATTTGAAAAGAATTGACCTCCATTTTTGTGAAATCTGAAAAATTTTCACTCACTTGAAGTTGTGGATCGCGTCAGCGAGACACAACTTCAAGTGGGTGAAAATTCAAATTGAATAATTTTGCGGGTTAAAGGGTCAACTTTTGTAATGGCATTTTTAGCTCATGTGATAAAGTCATGACAGTGAGATTTATCAGCCATGATATATATGAGATATCGTTGCTATATAAATAAAAAGGTAAATTGTGATGTTGAAAAGTGAGATTCATCAGCCATGATATATAGATATCATAGATGCAGAGAACAATTCCAATGTTGAATTCTAATAATTTAATTGGATTTCAGGATGAAATTAATATGTCATGACTGCGGCATTTATTCACTTCTTCGCTCAATTACCACAAAGTAAATAGATAGCAATCCGAAACATCTTCTCATTAAAAACACGTGAAAATGGATACACTTATTTTAATTGTACGTCTTCTTTTAATTGATTTCTCCAGCGCAATCTAATTTCAATTAGACCAATAATTATACTTAGTCTAGACAGGTTTTGAAAAAAAATTCGACGGGTTTGGTGCATTTTTGAGTAAAAGTTGGTAACCACGTTCCTAACATTATTTGAGTGCGCTGCATACGAAAATGTCTGTTATCAAGTTGAAATATAAGACCAAGTGTTTTCAGATCCCCAAATCCCAGAGGGCTGTAAAAATTTAATAGAATAAAACCATTTTTATTGGCTTGCCAAATAGTGATGTGTCTCTTATGGTTTCTATGTATTTTTGGGCGACAGATTCATTTGTTTTATTTATAATTTGACGTAGGTCCTATATATCGCCTATAAATCCAATATGCCCTCTGGTTTCTTTAATTAACATATAACACCTAGATGTGTGCAATTTATGGTGCTCATGTTTTTAATGGTATATAAATTCTTTTTTTGTGTTGTGTATATAATATAAACTATATTTAGGAACTATATTTATTCAAAAAATCCAAGACGGTCGCCATTTTTTCAGTTATGCAGAACAGTTTTGCTATAGTGGTTTAAATTTATGTATCCCTAATTATTTCTAAAAAAAATGAGATTGATGGGCCCAAATTATAATGTTCTAATTAGGGGAAGCCAAAATTCAAGATAGCCATCACTTTTCGAGGGAAGTATATGTTATATCTGACACGCCAAACAAAAAAGGGCAGTAAGATCTAAATTTTCAAAAAAAAATATTTGATTTGATGGCCGTGTCCTTCCTGTTTCATTAACTAAAAGAATCTTTATTACTTGTTGTTTTATGAGATTTTTAGTTTTTCTTAGATTAGTTATGTAAACATTAAAATTAAATTTTAAATGAATGTATATAGAACCACACTGGGAAGAAAATGTATCTTCTAACGTAAGAAATTGTGTTTCACATAAGAACTGTAAAAATGAAGAAGTGATAACCACAGTAAACACAAAACATTTGCATAACATTTATACAAAGTCGGCTCAACGTCTTCGACGTTGATCCAACATTGTATAAATGTTATACAAATGTTTTGTGTTTACTGGGAATGGACACAATCTACGATGGCAGATATGTAATAGTTTTTGTTTTTTTTGTACTGTTGTACAGGCGTGTTTAGCTGTGTGGAGCCCCCTTGTGGCAGGATGTATCACACTGACGATATCTGTCTGGAAAAATACGAGAGAGACGATAAATACGACACGAAATACGAAGGTGAGAATAACTGCACAGCCAAAAGGCAGTAGTTGCTTACAGTAACAGCCCTCAGCCTCTGAAGAGTAGATGTGTTGTTTTAAAATGCATTTCCGATTTAATTGTCAGCAATCTAATTGAAATTTTCACCCTTTTGACGCGATCCACAACCTCAAATGGGTGAAACTACATGTACTTACATATCTATTTATGGATACATGGTGATCAAGTATTTTGACATATCGTTGTCTGAGGCATTTTTATATTCGAAAGGTGTCATTAAAAGTGCTAATAGAAAAGTGGAAATGATCATAGTCAGGTTTTAAGCTCATTGATAGGTCAGCCTCAAAGTTTCCAAACGTCTGGGTGTGCAGTGCTGTGTACGGTACTCTGCTATACATGTATACGCAAGTAGCAGTAGGCATATGCGTGCTGACTCTTCAAACATGCAGATACATTTTGCCTTCACTGTGTATCCTATGCACGATATATAGAAAGACTTCATTTGGAACTGGTAGCACGACACACAGCATACATATAGATATAATCACTGACGCTCTTGATTAGAATTAAAATCTCGAACATCCTACAGGCCTATTACCAAATGTAAAAAACGAGAGACCTACACTGCCATTCAAAGGCAAACATCATTTTGAAAATTAAGCACTTACTCTTGGTTTATGTAAACTATTTCAGCGCTCCAAGGGTAAAACAGTTGTATCTGCCATATTATACTTCACCTCGTGAACCTCGTACGCAATTCTTCAATTTGAAGACAATGTCGCCATTAAAATATTAGCTGAAGTATCAATCGCTAATGGCAAAGTTATTTTAACCCTTTAAGCCCTCACGATGCATTAATGCATTATTTTATATCCCTGAAAACAGCCTTATTTCCCTACAACCAAGGGTTTTAGAATGAATATTTCCATGAAACTGGTTTACCAACACATGTCAATGTTCTGTACTTTTTCACCCACATCAAAACATCTTTATCCACTACAAGTCGAGAATTGCGACAGCAATTCGCGGCTTGTAGTGGATAAAGATGCGTTAGTAAATTCAGGCCTGAAAGGGTTAAATAACCATCAAGTTATTATAAACAGGTAATGCTTGTTATAAATTCATTGACCAATCCCTGATTTTCATGTCTCCGCGTCATTCCTCTACCAGCTCCCTCTTTTTTTGTGTTCATAAACATCGCAAGGAAATCTGCGCCAATCTTTTAATTAATTATTAAAGCAGTGTATTGCGGGAAAACTATGCTTGCTGCGGAGAATCACTTCAGTGATAATTATAGTAAAAATCTATTTCGCTTCACCGTTTTTGGATTGCAAATGCCTTGCGACTGACTAGACGGTTGATTTTTGTTTTCCATTTAATGTCGATGGTTGACTCTTACAACGCTAAAATATCTTGGTATAGACCATGGAGATCAAAGGGTTTTTTAATTTGAAATCATCATACATGTCTTAGCTATTTTTCCGCTTCATTTGAATACCTTTTTGAAGGGTTTACGTCCATTATACATATTTTACTTTTTCGTGAGGAGATCGACTTTATATAAAAATCAGAATCTGACGTTTAAAGTCCGTCCCCGCACTGAAAGGGTTAAATCGATTTAAGCTATGGAACTGTGAAAGCAAATTTTTGAGCATATATAATTATATCCAAATACATTATGATCACAAGCGAATATCACAGTAATTCCTATGAATTGTTTATTAATTAAACCGAAGCATTGTGCATTAGTATTTTTTAAACTAGGAAGTTTTACGCTAATGGGTAAAGATAATCGGCGTACAAAGTATAGAAAAATAATGCCACCGCCTGATGAAATAAAATTCTCCTTATTAATGGACCAAATGAATAAGTGGCAAAACATTACGGCATAATGACTTTGGATTAATCCCGCCCGTGAAGACGAGTGCGCAAAATGGCGGCGATAGTAAATCGCCATGACAACCAGAATTGCCCGTTTAATTTTGCCGATTTTACTTTCTGGGCCATGAATTTTCAGCCGCGTCAAATCCGAAATCGCGGCTGCGGCCGCGATTTCGAACCTGAAGCGACTGAAAAATATTTACGTTTACGTGAAATTAAACTTAAGTAAGGTGTCGTCTGTGAGATAACTCGTTAAAATATGTCAAAAATATTGATATTCCGACCGGAATTATTACTCTGCTACTCCGGAAGGGTTAACTGCATCGGATGTGGAGAAGAGGCGCGCTTTTTACACTTGCAACAATGCTGGTATTAAAGAGACAGCATTGTCATTCAGTGTTTGCTCTTGTTTTTCCGAATCGCTCGCAGTTGTCTCCACCCCCTGTGCTCAGACCCCCCCCCCCCCCACCTGTCGCTATGATTGACGTGACCAGACTAAAATCTGTTTTTATTTTTCAATAATAGATGGTGTCGAGCTCTGGCAGTATTTCGCCTGTCATTGCTTCTTCTACTTCACATTCGCACGTTTTTATGCCCAGGAGGTAGCCATTAATGCACACACTCACACAGACTCAGACTCAAATTTATATATTTGTATGTTAAAAATAAAATATGATAAAAGTACCCATGAGCAATTAATTGCAGCTCGAAATGATAAAAAATACTCACTTACAACTCAGCATCACAAGGGTTAACCATGTGAACCCCTAACCCTTTAAGCCCTCACGATGCATTAAAGCATCATTTTACATCCCTGAAAACACACTTATTTTCCTACAACCAGGGGTTTTTAAATGAAAATTTCCATGAAACTGGTTAACCAATACGTGGTATTTTTCACTAATTTTTAAACCACACCAAATCATCTTCATCCATTACAAGTCGAGAATTGCGACAGCAATTCTCGGCTTGTAGTGGATGAAGGTGACAATGGTATATTCGGGCTTGAAAGGGTTAAATCGCTCAATTAAATAATTTAAATTTTCAACCAATTGATGTTGTGGATCGCTAAAATTACTCATAAATTATTGGTATAATTTGAGACCAAACATTTGCAAATCTTGATGTTTAAGCACACCTTTTGTTCCCAATAACAGTTAGTTAATCGTATAATAAAACCGATTTAAAACGACTATGGTCGGGTTCTGCAGTGAAAGGGTTTAGTATCAACAACCAGGTAATTCTTATCATTTTAATTCACTTTGAAATGTAAATTGTCTCTCTCCATTTCCACGAGAGGGTGAATAAAAATTATTCAATTTTCTGTGAAGCAAAAGCGCTCAACCCTTTAACAGCCGGTCACGATTAAAATCGTTTTTTAATTTATTAGCAAATTAAATACCAGCTTTCAAGCATTGACATTGTTAAAGATAAAACGTGACACCAATCAGCAAGATTTAAAAATTTTGTCAAATCTGAATAATTTTCACTCACTTGAAGTTGTGGATCGCGTCAGCGAGACACAACTTCAAGTTGGTAAAAAATTCTAATTAAATGGCTATGCGTTTAAAGGGTTAAAGTGTAAAATATACAAGTGTAATAAATAATATGCCATATCCTCTAGAATGCATGTTATTAAAAATAGTGAGTGACCGAGCAACCCTTTAAGCCTGCTGTCGCATAAATAAATTAGTATTATCACCAGAATAAACAGTATAAGCAGGGTATAAGGGACATCAGATTATAATAGAGTTGATTGACCCTTTCTCTACCAAGTTTTCTACTTTTAATTCTCACACACTTGAAGCTGTGGATCGAGTCAGCGAGACACAGCTTCGTGTGGTTGTATATTATAATTATAAGTAATTAATAATATATAGGGGCCTAGCCTAAGTAATATAATAATGAATCTTGCTGGTCGAAGACATGCCTACTTCAAAAGCGGTTACTTGCAGTGCAATGAAAAATTATATCTAGTCTTATACAGTCTACTATTATAGTTTTTCACGACTGAGCATCTTGCTTCGGTGGAGAAAACGCCTATATGCAATTAGAAGACAAACAGCTGTAGCGGCATACTTTAAAAATGAGAAGTTATTGTTTTTACCTTTGTACAGTAGTAGAATATAATGACAAACTACATTAGCTGCTTAATTAAAAAAGCAGTTACTCGCTTTTGCAGTCTTACAAAAGTAGAATGCAAAGGCACACAGCAGTGACTGCTTTCTTGAAAAATAAGCAGCCACGGCTGTTTGCAAACACGAGACGTTGAATCAATGTTAGGATAATGTAGATCTGGTAATTTTCGTGTGTTTAAAGTTTCGCGAATTTCTGATTTTGGAACTTTGGAAAGTTTAGAATTAGCGAATTTTCATTTTTCTTTAGTGGCGCTATCATAATAATAATTTTCGCGAGATTCTTGAATTCGCGAATTTGTCCTCCTCGCGAAATTCGCGAAAATTAAAACCTTGCGAATATCACCAGGTCCACAGTAATGTTGTTCCATGATGATACTGCCCTACAAAGGTTAATAGCAGTAACTATTTGACTTTACATGTCAGTGTGTACACCTTTTTCAATACCAACACGCCACACAGTGATCGAAGCTGAACTATTCAGTTCAGAATCCTGTTACACACTTTTCAATAACAAAACGCCACACAATGACCAAAGCTGAATTATTTAGTTTGAAATCCTGCTTATGCGCAAACTCGTGCAAAGAGTGTATTATGATTTATTTCTTCATATTGCTGGCGCAAACCATGCACAAATCTGGGCCTCAGTTTCACCAACCGGCTCAGGTGAGTCATTCTGAAGCTCGTTGATTGGTTGAGACTTGATCACGTGTTAATATCTAACTCTTACAGCGCGGGGATCGACTTCAGTCTTCAGAATCTGACGTCTGTAGACGTCAGATTCTGACGACTAAAGTCGATCCCCGCGCTTTAAGAGTAAAAATATTTATAATCGTCGTAAACCCATAACACAGGTATTCAAATGAATCAGAAAGAGCTGACTAAGACATTTATAATGATTTCAATTTGAAAAAAACCCACTTTGCTCTGCATGGTTTATATGGAAGCATTTCAGCGCTTTAAGGGTTAAGAGAAAATGCTGACTTAATCCTGTTGGAGAAGACGAGCCTGATGTAATCAGGGAAATTGTATGCTTGGTATCAAATTTAAAGCTAAAAAATCATCTGGTTATTATTGTCAGGAAAACAAACGTGCAGTGATGTGTGCTGCTCACAGGTGATTCTTATATATAAATCTGGACAAAAGTTTGAAAACAAAACATTTTAAAAAACTTTCAAATCTGAATTGAATACTGTCGGCAGCGCAATACATTATTACTCTCTGTCAGATATCATTATTTTGCAACCATAGAAGGCCACATTTAACCTTTAAATCTCCAAAGTTAATCCACTAAAAATCCCAATAATTCTCACTCACTTGAAGCCGTGTCTCGCTGACGCGATTCACAGCTTCAAGTGGGTGAAAATTATTTAAATTTTTATCAAGATGGAGATCACTCCTCTTTTTAGATCACGCTGTTTGAGGACACACGTTTCACATTTAAATCTACTTCTTAAAGTGTGGACATTTTTACAAGTATTTTTATGCGTAGTGCTTAAAGGGTTATTGTTCTGCTCCCCGCGCGTCGAGACAGTTACCTAATATAACCGCGGATCTTCGGCTGGGGATCAGGTAAATCTCCAGGAGCTCTTCATCGGGGAAAGTGCAAAATCTGGGGATTTTGTCACCTGATCATTTTAGTGAGATGCCATTTCGATATCACACACTCTTTCCAAAATCCTTGTGATTCGCTGCATTATTCACCCGGTGCCAGTGCGTCTCCCAGAAATCTGGAGAGACTCACTGGCATCGAGTGAAGTAAAATATAAAAATGCAATTCAAATGCAGCTTGGTCTAAGGATGATGTGCTTCATAAAATTATCAAATTGGCTCACACTCTGCAGGCGTGTGGAAGTCAATGTCGTGTTATAAATTATATATGACAAATTATATATATCTGCCCTTTCGAATACAATTCCACTGAAATTGAGAAATAGTTTGTTTGAGATGTCAAGTTAATGACTCAATATTTAGGAGCTGTGGAATTTCAATAGATATAGGTATTTTTCATTCATTTGAAACTGGAAATCGCGTTAGCGATTCCAGCTTCAAATGAATGAAAAATACTATTTGACAACAAACTATATCTAAAAAATAATATATGAAAAATTATATATAATAAATTATACATTATATATAAATATATATCAGGACCTGGAACAAATGCTGGTTTAATGTTGGCCCACCGTCTACAACGCCGGTCCAACATCAAACCAACTCCGTTTCAACGGCTTGTGTTTGCTGGAATCATTGGCTGACATTATGACAATTAACCGTGTTGAAACGCGGTTATTTATCCTAGTTGTATCTCTTATGATTTACTAAAAAACACAACAGTCGTGCTACTTGGCCCAGTTTTATTCGCTATGGCGAATAAAAATGGGCCAAGTAGATTGACAAATAGGGCCTACCAATTCAAATGTGATACCTGGGCAGCCATCGGCAGTTATTCCTGTTTTAATCTGTGTTTTGTCATGGCTGGATTCGTAGCCGAGAGCGGGTGGAGATCTGAATTGTGACAGATTGTTAGAGGGAGGGGAGGTGAAAATCCGTGAACATGCCTGCGGCGGGGTCGTTTTCTATAAAATTAACCCTTGTCCTACCAGGCGCTCTCCAGAAAAGCTCCAAACAAATCAGGTGACGGATTCAGGGGGTTTACCATGGTAGGCTATACTAGTATCCCAGCAAACACGAGACGCGGAACCAATGCTGGGTTGACGTTGGTCCATCGCCTACTACGCTGGGCCAACGTCAACCCAGCATTGGTTCAACGTATCGTGTTTGCTGGGATGTTGTAAAGCAGTCAAACATTGTCTGTGGATATGATAAATGATAGCAGGTCCGTGTTCTCGTACAAGTTACGATATATCGTAGGCTTCGGATTGGTCGAGATGGTCATCTCGATCAATTTGTAACTTGTACGAGAATGCGACACCTTAATACGTTTTTCAAGCCAGTTTTTACCCAAATAATATCTCAGTAGATTCAATACGAGAGATATCTAGTTATCAAATATATATTTGGATATGTTCATTTTTATATAAAGATAAATATTTCTCGTAAAATTACGAAAAATAGTAAAAACTTAGAGGGAGAATGGTTAACACAGAAGTCTGTCAAGCATCAGCTCACCATTCGCCAGTCCAATTACTCAATTTGGGAAATGTAGAATTTCAATAAATACCGATGTTTTTCGTCGTTTGAAGCTAGAAATCGCGTTAGCGATTCCAGCTTCAAACCACGAAAAATACTATTCGGCAACTCAGCAGGACGAGGGTGGAAATAATCGCACACACAATCCCTTCAGAATCAAAACGTCGGAAAAACACTGGAACAACGTCTCTGCCATATCTGTGTAGTCACAGGTATTCGGAGCACGTTCATTAGCCGGTATCCTGCCCTCCACCAATGAGATCCTCGATCTGTTTCGTGGCGAATGAGATGGTGATAATTGTTCGTGCAATAACGGACGACCAGGGGCAAGGATTTGTTTGGCATGCAATTCGATCCAACTCATCATGTGGATGGGGGATTAGGGACTGGCACGGGTGGTCTCACGGTTTCAGGCTAGGATTTTAGCACCAGTCGAGACAATCAGAGTCTATAGGTTTTTATATTACTTGGGTTTCTACGATTTTCTACAAGTTTTTTCTACCATTATATAATAATTATGCGGCCATTTTATCTCAGTTTTTTTGCTCTGGAAATGCAGAAAGTCGTCAGCTGCATGCTTACTTGGAAAGTCAGCAGTTAACGTTATATTCCCAGCAAGCACGAGGCATTGACACAATGTTGTTTTGATGTTGGGCCGACGTCGACGACGGCGGGCCAACATTAGAGAAACATTGGGTCTTTGTCTCGTGTTAGCTGAGATATGCCTGTGCACAGCGGAGCCATTGTTGAAGATAAAAAACAAATAGCTTTTGTTGAAATACTGTAGACTGGGAACAATAAGGATCACCCCAGCACACCTGAGAAATTGGACAATGTTGTTTTAATGTTGGTTCACCGTCTACGACGCTGAACCAACAATAAATCAACATTAGGTGACAGCGTATCGTGTTTTCTGGAAAAGTCTAAAGTATTTCACGCCTCGAGGTGTTAACATTTACTGACAATCTACAAGCGCCATCTTGTTATGGTGACAAACACGGTTCTTCGGTCATGTATCAAATAGCTAGAATTGCGTTAATTTTCACGTGAGAAGGGTCTAAGAAATTTGAACAATTTTTCTCAAGATGACGCATTTAAAGGTGATCTATCACCCCTTATATGGTATGAATAATTGTGCCCCATCTTGTGGCAACTTTGATTTATTTGTCACAAATTTATTCATACTATATAAGGGGTGATATGTCACCTTTAAATAACAACTGAGTTAGACCATCGACTGCTCTGATCTGCAAAGGCAAAACACAGTGACTGCTTACTTTTCAAGTAAGCAGTTACTGTATTGTGCCTCTGCATGGCAGTGTTGTAATTCCTTGCTCATTGTTGACCTTTCTGTTTAAAAGTTCTTGCTAACTGATCAGAAGTTCGTGCACATAATTCATAAATCAGCGTCATTATTCTTCTAGCATTTAATAACTTTTGAAGCATTATTCCTTGCCATTTGCATTCATTCGAAACTATCAGTGCTGACCGAATGTCCAGCTTCACGAGTATAAAAAATGCAGATGAGCTTAATGGCCCTGTATCATAATTCAGGGTTATTAATATCGGTAGGAACCTACTTCATTCGAGATATACACGTCGTGGAAATGTGAATATTTTTTTATGTGACATAGCGCCCTCTCGCACTGATAGGGTTAATCGGTGAGCGCTCACGGACCTGCAGTCCATGCTCATGGAATTAGAAGCTGTGAGCACGGATTAGCGAACCATGAGCACTGATTCATACTCCGTGAGCATCAATAGACGAGAACAGATGTCACAGACTCTGAGTACGACTCAAGTTCGTGAGCACGGATTTAACCCTTTCATTGCTAAGTACGACTACAGCCGTTTTTAATTTGTTTCATTAGCCACTGAAATCACAGCTATTGGGAATGAAATGGGCGTTTGAACGTCAACATTTGCAAATTTTTGGTCTCAAATTAAACAATTAAGGATAATTTTCACCCACTGGAAGTTGTGGGTCGCGGTAGCGGAACACAACTTTAAGTTGGTGAAATTTTAAATTATTTGATTCAGAGCGTTAATCCTTTCACCGCGGGGACCAGTTTTAGTCGTCAGAATCTGACGTCTGTAGACGTCAGATTCTGACGACTAAAGTTGGTCCCCGCACTGTAAGAGTAAATATATTTCTAATTGTCGCAGGCCCATAACATAGGTATTCAAATGAATCGGAAAGACTTTATGATGACTTCAAAATGAAAAAAAACCTTTAGTCTCCATGGTTTAAACAACATTATTTAGTGTTGTGAGGGTTATAAGGTTAATTGATATGTGTCTATATTCGGGGGCATGGTACAGGTCTAAGCAGCTTTAGGACTAATGTAGGTAGAATAGACCATCGTGTAACGAGATAATTGCGCGTCTTGTAAATCGCCACTTCGCGATGGAGTGTCTTTATGTCGGCATCTTCATTGTTGACGCGACGACCGTCACGACGGTTGTCATGGTGACCGCGCCGCGGGGGGCGAGCGATTTGTGGCGGGTTGCAAAGTCAGCATCGCGAGCTGGATCTCACCTGGAGTGAATGGACCGCGAATTTGTCCTCGCAATTCCTGGCAGCGAATGGGCTTGGGTAAACTTACAGCTAATCAGCAGTTCAGTGCCAGATTAAAGGGTCGCCGGTAGAAAGGCCGCAGGTCCGCTGGCTAGGATTACACTCCCACTGCCGAGTGGACGCACGGGCGCCGTACGGACGCCGCACCGACGCCGGGGCCGCGTCGCAGGCAACTGCGACGCGGCCCCGGCGTCGGTGCGGCGTTTGCTTCGTGTATCATTTCGGTTGGGAATTGGTTATGACTGGCGCTGGCCGAGCCGCCAAATGCTCCCGCCTGTTGTCAAACTGCATTATGGGATCGTATAACCGGTCGGCTAAGGCTCGGCCATTTAGCCCCACCCCCGAAGCGCGGACGGCGACGGCTTCAACAATGTATCTGGTCCTCGGTTCCAGGCAGATTATCACCCCTTGAGCTCTGCGTCCTGCCAATCAAACGCATCTCCTTTATTTTTATTTTATAATTCATTTTAAGCAGACTCTACATCGTGTCGTGTCTGCTGATTAAATGTAAAGTCGACACATATGGAGAATTTTCCACACTGGTCTGGTATGTAAGGACACGAAATACAAGTGTGATTGAAAAGGCTGACGTAGCACCTTAAAGCCTCAAGGTAAAGCGCGTTATTGAGCGGACAACCCTCTACCATTAGCGAGCTGGCCCATAGTGACACCTTTTGCACACAAAGGACATCATTACGAGCTTTCGAATCGACATTTTTACCGCCCGGTTTATGATTAAATGGAGTATTGATTCATCAAATCGTGCAAGGTTGCTTTAAAGATTCTACACAATTTATTAGGAGTCATGGAAATGAGCATTTTATTTATTCTCTCCTGATATTCGCCACAAAGGTCATATCCTATAAATCCATCAAGTTATCGGGGGCTGAAGGGTTAATACGCTGAATGACCTGATCCACTGTTCATGTTCATCGTCACCATGGATACGAACCCATTTTGTATTAATTTCGAATTTTAAAGGAATAATAGTCGGAAATAGAAGACAGTAGTCATAAGAAAGTGTGGTGTTATTCCGTATTTCATTTTTCAGAAAACTTGCTTGCTAAGACACCTTGTAAATGGCGATCAAAAGGTGCCCTCGCGGCGTGCAAAGCGTTAATGCATATATAAGCTACCCGGGCGATAATGCCGGGAATTATGTTATGATATTGAGACTGATTGAAATCAATACATCTTGTCGCGGCCGACGCGCCTGCGCAGAAGCCCGTGGCACCGGAGACGTACTTCCGGCGGACTATTGCGACGCGCATGCTCACTGCATGCGAACCGATGCGCGTGTCCTCATTTCTGTGTCGACACTGTCATTCGTGACCGTGCGACTCGCGAATTATAGCGAATAATAAAAGTGATGAAATCATGGCCAAGTGGGGAAGAAAAATTCCAGTAATGCTTTTGGATTTTTTTCTGAAAATGTCACATTTCACTGAAATCTGTAGATGGTCACTGCTTGTCTATGCGTGAACACATATCGTCCAAGGGGATTCCCAGGGAATTTAACCCTTTGCGCGCGAAGTTATCATATTACAATTTTCACCCACTTGAAGTTGTGTCTCGCTAGCGCGACCCACAACTTCAAGTGGGTGAAAATTACTCGTATTTGGTTTGCTTGAGACAAAACATTTGCAAATCTTGATGTTTAAACACTTATTTCATTCCCAATAACTGTGATTTAACCTGTTGATGAAACAGAATAAAAACGAATATAATCGTGACCGGAGTTATACCCAGCAAACACAAAACATTGGTATAACATTTATACAATGTCGGCCCAACGTCTTCGACGTTGGTCCAACATTGTATAAATGTTATACAAATGTTTTGTGCTGGCTGGGTAGGTGCTGTGTCCAGTGACACTCAACATTTCAACTCCCAAGTGACGCCATACGAGACACAGCTATCTGTTTTGTCACATTTTTATGTGATCTTCTAATAGTATCTCCTCAATTTCAAGATTATTGATTTCCCAGTATTTCGTGGTATTTTAGTCAATCCCTAAAAGGCTCCCATTGAACAAATTGAAGCACAAATCTTGTGAAATTGCACAATTAGGAAGATTAAATATCGGATCAGCTATACATTGAGCCTTCTTCATCTGTGTTTTTCTCGGTGTAACCAATGTCATTCCGTTGCCAACACATCATGACTGTTTAGTTTAGTTTTCTCGCTACTATATAAAATAAATCACTACGTAGTTCTGTATTGTGATATACATATATATACAAATGTTAATTCGGATGACAACCGTTTGTATTAGTTACTTTCTGATGCTGAGCCAACACTGAACCACCGTTTTCATCATTAATGTTTTTAATTAAAATTAGATTGCATACCACCAGATTGTGTCGGTAATAGTATTATTGTATATATTCCAGGATATCAACTGTCTTAATTTTACTGAATACAAAATATCTGATTTACATAATTTATTTTCGATTATGTCACTGGACAGTTATTTCCGGTCACGGTGTTATATTGCTGGTGACATCCCAGCAAACAGGAGACGTTGAGCCAATGTTGGATTAATGTCGATCCATCGTCTGCGACGATGGCCCAACATTAACCCAACATTGGCTCAAAGTCTCGCGCTTCATGTGATGTGAGATTAACCCTTTGTCCAGTCTGCTTGTCCATTCGTGAGATTATCTCACACTTTATTGGATTTTTTATTTAATTTTGTGTGCCTATACGGCCGTGCAAAGTACATGAAAGCAGTTACTGCGCTATAGCTTGATCAACGGTATATTATAAATTAGAAGAATACGTGCAGATCTCTCAAATGTAAATTTAAAAAAATACATTTGCTCGCATAGGACAGGTGACGTCAACATAGATTGATTACTGAATATCTAAATAATTTTGTGAATGTCAATAGAAAGAGTTGAGGTTCTAAAACTTTTATAAAATAAATTCCAAATCCTCATTCTTTTTTAGTGTGGATGACGCTCATAAGCATTTTTAACCGGCCAAGCACGACAAAAGTTGTTTTCACTTTGTTTTATTAGTAGGTTAAACATGTGTTAAATGTTTAAACATAAAATGTGCAAATATTTGATCTCAACTTAAATAAATATGAATAATTGTCACCACTTGAAGTTGTGGGTCGTGGTAGCAAGACACAACTTTAAGTGGGTGAAAATTTAAATTAATTAATTTAGCGCTTTAAGGGTTATTATTGGACCGCTCTCTACGACATTGGTCCAGCATTAGAACATCAGTAGAGCACAGGTTCATGCGCAACCAGCATTCTAACACCAGATTTATCTAATCATTACATCATCTCCCTACGTAACAAGAATCACGGGGGGAGTTATAGAGATTCTGATAAGCAGTGACACACCCCCCCCCCCCCCCACCGATCAGCAATATGATATTACTAATTGTGACAGAGAAAGATACGTGAACCGGCACATATATGGTTTGCATCTAAGAGTAGGCCTATGCGATTAATAGTTGTTTTGTCATTATTATGATTTATGGGATCAGATAGACGACCATTAACCCTTTCAAGCCTGAATTTACCATTGTCATCTTCATCCACTACAAGCCGCGAATCGCTGTCGCAATTCTCGACTTGTAGTGGATTAAAAATTTAAGAAAATTGGAATGTATTGGTAAACCAGTTTCATGGATTTTTTTATTCTAAAACCCTTAGTTGTAGGACAATTAGGTCTGTTTTCAGGGATTTAAAATGATGCTTTAATGCATCGTGGGGGCTTGACCCTTTAACCGCCAAATTAATCAATCTGACTTTTCACCCACTTGAAATTGTGTCTCGCTAACGCGATCCACAACTTCAAGTGAGTGAAAATTATTCAGATTTGACAATATGGAGATCGACTGTTTTCAAATCTTGCTGATTGATGTCATATTTTATCTTTAACATGTTTAAAAGGTGGTACTTAATGTGCTAATAAAAAATGAAAACCCGAATATATGCGGCACCGGCGGTTAAAGGCTCAAAGGATCATCTACAATGTATGTCCTGCTGAATTGTTTATTAGTATTTTCCATTCAATTTCCAGCTTCAAATGACGTAAATTATTTCTATTAAACAAGTTGATGAATAAACTGAATTGATTACCTACTAAGCATCTTTAGAAAATTAATTATCAGTGATAATTTTACTCTAAATGTGGCAAATGCCAATTGGTAGGGGGGCACTTACTACATTTTACCTCCAAAGGGACGATTGACACAGTGGTCTGGTCATGCTCCCGTATCCAAATATATTTTACTTTATTACTTTATTTTGTTTTATATTATATTACTTTTTTTGCTCTGTTTTATTATATTTTATTTTAATTTATTTGCCTATATCAAGCAATTCATGATGGGGAAAATGTATTTTTTTCATATTATTTAAGTGGGGAAGAAGCGAATAGGCTTAGACTAAATAAAAAACACATTTATATGACGTGAAAAAACATAATTCATTGCAGCACACCGTTTCTACGCAATACAAATAAAAACACAGCCTCGGCGGCTAAACCCTCAAAACATGGATACCTCCCTACCTTGCTGGATCCAGCAGCCCTATAGTGGACCCCCCCCCCCCCTTCTCCCGGGAGCGCCGAGTCTGTCCCGACTAATTGGCTGCAAATAATGTGATTCCATCACCCCAATCTGGCCCACTGAACTTTTGTTAATACCAATAATGCGTGTGGCTAATTAGGGGCGGACTGACAATGGGATGCCCCTTGAAGGTTGTCATCTCGTCGTTCAGGTGATGGGTTGAGCTTTCCCAGCCGGCAGGAGCCGTTGGCCCAATGTTGTGTTGATGTTGGCTCAACATTAACCCAACATTGAGCCAACATCTCGTGCGTGGGGTGTAGGTGCCAGAAATAACGGGATCAGCCTGTTTGCTTATCTGCGGTAAGCCTGCGATGAAGACGTAGTAGTGCGCGGAATGGCCGCGACGTCTGCCAGCATCGCCACAATGCTGGCCCGATGCTCCTCCGCGCAAAGACAAACAGCGGTAACTGCTCATATGGAAAGAGATCAGTTACTGCTGTTGGATAGTTACTGCTGTTTGCTTTTGTACCGCAAAAGGGGCAAACAGCAGCAACTGCTTATTTCAAAAGTAAGCAGTTACTGCTGGTAGCTTTGTATAGTAGTAGAACACAATGACAGACTATAATAGCTGCTTAATTGAAAAGTACAGTTAGTCGTTTTTGCACTATTACAATAGTAAAATAAAAACGCAAACAGCTGTAACTGCTTTCTTGAATAATAAGCAGCCACTGCTGTTTGCAAACACAAGACGTTGAATCAAAGATTGGATAATGTCGTTCTATGATGATACCGCCCTGCAAAGGTGAATAACAGTAACTGCTGACTTGAAAAGTAAGCATTTACTGCTGTTTTCCCTATGCAGGCGTCTATGTTCTCTTAGTTATAGGTGATCTATCACCCATTATATAGTATGAATAATTGTGTGACAAATAAATCAAAGTTGCCACAAGATGGGGCACTAGTGTTTCCTTATATGGGGTGATTGGCTATCATGTGACCCTCTGAGAGGGTCACATGATAGCCTCTCACCCCATATAAGGACATAATTATTCATACCATATAAGGGGTGATAGATCACATTTAAGTCTCTACAGGAATGGATGTCTTCGACGAGCAGCAACAGATCAATGGTTGCCGTGATGTTGCAGCAGCGTCTGGGCGCAATATGCATATTTTTACGGATTGTGGGAATCGTCGCTAACTGTGAAGCATTATTTTTAAATAATTTGGTTTGATTTGTATTTACTGTCTTAATTTTGTCATGATGCAATAGTGTTCACGTAAATATCAGACTCCCAGCAGACACAATACGATGAATCAATGCTGGAGTAACGCTGGTCCACCGTCTACGACGCTGGACCAACGTTAAACCAGCATTGATTCAACGACGTTTTAATGCTGGGCCAGCGTCGCAGACAGTGACCCCCACATTAAGCCAGCATTTAGACACATTTTGAAATTCAGCAGTATTTTTTATTATTTATTATATTATTTTATTATTTATTATATATTTTTAATAAATTCAAATTTAAGTAATTCTCTCGACTGTCAGGGGATCCTTAACAAAAAGAACACAAGTACAATACGGTCAGTCACAGGCTGTACCTGTTGCCATGATATATCACATAACATGCAGTGGGAAGAAAACATGAGGAGTAACTCTGGCGTGCAAAGCCAAAAGCAGTACATGCTTACTTTACAAGTGAGCAGTTACTGCTTTTTGGCTTTTGCTCATCTTACAGGTAAGCGGCTACTGCTTTTTGGCTTTGTACGGCAGAATTTGTTACCACATTTTAACACTTTAACCGCCAAATCAGCGGAATGGAATTTTCACCCAATGAAGTTGTGTCTCGCTGGCGCGACTCACAACTTCAAGTAATTGAGAATTATTCAGATTTGACAAAATGGAGGTCAACGATTTAAATCTCGTTGATTGCTGTCACGTCTTTATTAACATGTTCAAAAGCTGACATTTAATGTTCTAATAAAAATGAACAAAACGGACAAAATCGGGACCAGTTTTGAATTTAAGCAGCTGGAGCTTTCTTTTTGTATCATTATACGTACATGCATGTACACAATTTTCGAAGCTGCACCTAAACGCTCAATATATTTAAACCACTGCTATTGGGAATGGAATGTGTGTTTAAACAAAAAGCTTGCAAATGCCTGCTCTCAAATTATCAAGTGGATGAAAAATTAAATGATTTAATTTAGTGCTTTAAGAGTTATTAAAGGTGCTCATATTTCAACTCCGAAGGACGATTTTATGATCGCTGTAGTGTTGTATTTTTTCTAACCCCTGTGCAAATGTATTGTGTGTTAGTATTTTTAACCCATTTGAAACTGGAATAAATTAATAACCCGATTCCCAGCTTTCAAACAATCATTAAAAATAGTCATGAACCTAATTTATTAGATTTAATGTACTGAGCATCAATCACAAAATATATCTGTAATTTTATTAGAATGCTACATTTTTGAAAGCGTATAAAAGAGCCTAGCTTGACAAGGGTTAAATATTCAATTAGCTGGTGTCCTGCGTTCCTATTTTAAATGTTTTAGACTTGATATGAGACCATTTTTTTCAATTTACTATATTTTTCAGTACTGACACACTGTCGAAATATACTGTTTTCAGCATAAATAGCGGACAAAGGGATAATTTCTCATGCAGCGAAGCCGGTGGAGAAAAGGTTGGGGGACGCTTATAATTAAATAGTGGGTGATGTTTTCTGGAAAGCAGATCGTAATTAATTGGATAGGTAATTATTAATCACCTCCAAAACATAGTCACGTGTTAACCATTAACCCACCCGGGAATTATATCATATTTTCATCAACTGCGAGGTGCGAATTGCTACCGCAATTCCCACCTCGCAGTGAATGAAAATTACCCCGTTTAACAAAATATCTAAGTGCATGTTTTATACCCCGATTATAGATCCTAAAACTTCATTACTTGGTTGATGGCTTATATTATTTATACTATTTATATTTATTTTCTATGTAATAATTTTATTGAACATAACTATATCATATGACACATATATCTGCGTCTCTAGGAGATAAGGGGTTACATCCGTTAGGAGCATGCATGCTATGTGGTATGTGGTCAACTGACAATGGTCAACTGATAGAGCTATACAAGAATTACATAACAACCCTTCTTAGTTTTTGCAAGGAGTATTTATGCAAAATGTGGCCGATGTCGAGGTGTCAATTATTGATCCAACAAAGACGAGACATTGGGCTACTGCTGATTTGATGTTGGGCCGGCGTCGTAGAATGTGGACCAAAAACAAACCAACAATGTTCTGTGTTAGCTGGGATAACAACATACAGTTTCACAAACTTTCGCTAAAGGCTAAAGAAAACCCTCAAACATTATTGGTTTCATGTTAGGCCAGCTTAGTAGACGGTGGACCAGCATTAAACCAACATAGGGTGAATTTATCATGTTTGTTGGGTAGTCGCAAAACACGTAGCATGCCACCACTGCCATTTTCCGGGAAATCATCTGAACGTATAGGAGAAGAAGCTGTAATCAAGGAAAATAGACCAAGTCTGATCCTACTTTCCTTGTTGTAATTATTCACCCATAATATATTATCAATTATTCAGGTTGGTGCTGAAAGTGATGCCTAATGTTTAATTAAAAGTCGGTCACTATTTTTGTCAAATTCTTTCGATCTCCTTTAAGACAAATCCTAAGACAGTCATGATGACGTTGATTGGATTAAATCCATCCCTTAGCCATACAGCGAATTCACATACACATCTTTTGTCTTACGAGGAATCCACTTTTGCACGCGCGTAGAACCGCGTTTTATTTTATTTAAACATTTTTAAATCTGCTTTATTGTTTCTACTATCTTGGGCTGAGAGGGTGCCAGTGCTTGCCACTTAATTGCCACATAAACTCCCAAATTACTCCGCCTGAACTGTCCAATCAGGCCATTAATTCTGAACCATGTCTTTGTAGAGATACATAATATATTTTCACACCAAAGAGTCCCCTCTAATGATCATCATCGGCCGACATACGCCCGCTAAATTTGTGGGCTGATTTTGCAAAAATAATCGCCATTAGGCGCAAAGCGAAGGCAACATCAATTGATTATTGTCGGGTGACGTCAAAAATGTCAGGGAGAATGGGCCATTAACGGGGCGGTGACCCTTGACCTACAGGGTCATGTTAAGCCACTTTAGGAGGGAAAAGGCCCACAAATTACGTGGGTTTGACAGCTTTACTGCGAGTCATACCAGTCTCCTTGTTAACAAAATAATATTCACATGGCCGCGTTTACAGAACGTCCTAAACCCAAATAGAATGTGCAAAAATGTAGTTAAAAAAATAAATAATAATGAAATATATTTATTCAGTGTAGAATTATTAGCGAAAACACTTTTTTACCTTATTTCCCTGACCAAGCCCCTGTGTAACATACAAAGCAGTGCATAATTGTAAAAGGAGAAGTAAATTATTGCAAAAGATATATAAAAACATAATTCATTATTCTTAGCTAATTAAAAACTGACTGTTTTAAAGTTTGTTTAAAAGAATTGAACGTATCGATGTTTCTTATAATGTTTGGCAAATTATTCCACATAAGTCACTAGAGTATTGTAAAGAGCATTTAAAAGAGCTTTTGTTTGTATTCTTCAGCCTTTTGGCCGCCATGTCTTTTCAGTTGAATAAACAGCAATTATTACTATTATTATTATTATTATTATTATTATTATTATTACATGTATTATTATTTTAAGACAAATTTATTTCTACAGCATGATCTAGTTATACGGGTTGCAAGACTTCGAGATAGAGTAAATAAGTTTGTTTATCAACGCGCATATACGTGGCTGTTTGCAATAGTTGATATGCTCTATACTAGTATCTGCCTATAGCGGTCTGCATCAGACGTGTAACACATGTCCAATATTTGGCACACTTGCCACTTTGCCACAGCAACCAAAAATTTAAAAAACTTCCATAATTCTAGTCTATGGACTTGTTCACATATTATTATTATGACATATAAAGAAGCGGAGATACAATTTTTTATGATTTTATGATCTGTAGCATTGTGTCGCTTTAAACCCCTGTACTGTTGATTGTCAGTTGGTATTTTGGATGCAAAGCTGGAATTGCTGACATATTTTTTAATTTCAAATGACGAAAGCATTTCAATCAATAAAAACTATATAGACATTTCACAATTTAAATTAGTTAAAGGTGATCTGTCACCCGTTATATACTATGAATAAATTTGCGACAAATAAATCAAAGTTGCCACAAGATGTGGCACAAGTGTTTCCTTATATGGGGTGATTGGCTATCATGTGACCATCTGAGAGGGTCACATGATAGCTAATCACCCCCATATATGGGATGATTGGTTATCATGTAACCCTCTGAGAGGGTCACATGACAGCCAATTACCCTATATAAGGACATAATTATTCATACCATATAAGGGGTGATAGATCACTTTTAAGTAATTGACTTTCCACCACAAACTATTTCGTTAATTTCGGTGACACTGATTTAAACCTTTAACCGCCAAATTATTTAATTAGCATTTGCACCCGCTGACGCAATTCACAACTTCAAGTCAATAAAAATTATTCAGATTTGACAAAGGGGGTCAAAAATTTTGAAATTACGTTTTATCTTTAACATGTTCAAAAGCTGGTATTTTATGTGCTAATATAAAAATGAAGGAAAAACGAAAATAATCGGGTTAAAGGGGTAAACAATGAGGCACTCGCTTGAAAAACACAAGTATCCCCAAAGTCAAAAAGCAGTATCTGCTTACCTGTAAAAGTTTAAAGATACTGCATTTCGGCTTTGCAGAGCAGTGTTGAGATTCCAATATGTTTCGATATGTTACCTTTAAGCTCTGGGGGTTTTAGATCAGTCGACTGAATTTGCAGTTTGTCAGTCAAACCACAATATAATATTTGTTTTTATATATCATATTTTTTTCAATTTTAGAGTTTCGTGAATTTTATGATTAAAGTCTAAAATGCAATCGTGTTAGTGAAATTAATCCACAAATCCTACACTTATCAATCATTCTGCCAGTGAGATCACAGTATAATATCTCGTTTGACTTTCCTTTTATCCCATAGTCCATACTTATGAATTTTCATAACATTTACAGATAAAATGGCATTCAACCCGTCCCAGTCAGTTTCAAATTCTGACGTCTAAAGACGGTCCCTGCACTGTACTGAAGCAATTAAAATATTTGTAACGGTCATATAGACCCATAACATAGGTTTTCAAATGAAGCGGAAAAAGCTAACTAAGACATTTATGATGATTGTATAATAACAAAAATACAAAAATGTTTCTGCGTTGATGGGGTTAACCGCCATTTTATACAATTGGAATTTTTATCCACATGTGTCTCAGTGATGCGCCCAACAATTTCAAGTTGGTGAAAATCGCCTATTTTTAATTGTTTAAACCAAACATCTGAGTTTCTTATCTATTAAACACAATTTTTCCCTCAAAACCGTGAATATTATTATTAGTTTGGGGAGGGGAGTTCTAAGAAATTTGTTAAAAAACTAATATAGTCATGATTAGTACTCAAAGGGTTTCTATTGGTCTGCACTCTACACTCATCCCAGCAAACACAAGGCATTGACCCAGTGTTGTTTTAATGTTGGCCCGCCGTCTTCGGCGTCGGCCCAACATTAAAACAACATTGGATCAATGCCTCGTGTTAGCTGGGATTCATGCAGCCAGCACGAGACATTCGAACGGATAATATTGTTTTAATGTTGGGCCACTGTTTACGACATTGGCCTAAAAAACGTCGGTCCTATAGTAGTTCAAAAACCTTGGTCTCCATGGTTTATATAAAAATATGTCAACGTTGTAAAACCCAAATCATCGCCATACTTCCACAGCGTAACTCCAGCCCAGATTCTATCCATAGTACACTATACACTGTATGTCCCGGTCATCTCGATGACCAGAGTCCACTCCGGTCAGCCGCTTTTAATTAAGCTCCTTAATGAAGAGACCAAGGCATGGTAATTGGGGTAAAATAAGGCTGGTTCATGTTGTGCGTGTCTGGGCATTCGGGAAGAGACCCGGCACGGCGAGAACCGGGAAAGGACCTGGTAGCACTGTATACAGGGAGCTCACCTGAAAACACCAAACCTGTGGTCCTACATTGGTTCAATGCGCGGCCAACGTCGCAGACGTTGGCCCCGCATTGAACCGATATAGGACATCGTGTCTATAGACACATCAACCTGTATATATTATTATACTAACCTGGAAGTGAAACTTTGCAAATACGCCGTCTGAATATTGTGAAATAAGCATTCTAGATAATGTATATAGCCAAAGTTCAAAACATTATCATAATACGTGTTCAGACACAAAAACTCTGGCTTGGGCACTATATAATATTACATCAGTCTGGTAATTTAGTATGTCCATGTTTCGCCGAGTGCCGATCCCCCTTTGGTGAGAAATTTTGATATTCTACCAAGCGGTCATGCAAACATATTCTTCCAAATTCATTTCACGAGCAATCCCCATCTCAAGATGAATACCAATGAAACTAAATCGCCAATGCATTAACCCTCTCATCTCTAAGCACGACTATGATCCGCTAGATTAGCTGATTAAATCACTTTTATTTGAAATGAAATGTGTGTTTAAACATCCAGATTTGCAAATGTTCGGTCTCAAATTAAATTACACAAAATTTATATGAGTAATTTTCACCCACTTGAAGTTGTGGGTCGCGGTAGCGAGACACAACTTCAAGTGGGTGAAAATTTAAATTCTATGACTCGGTGCTTAAAGGGTTCTGAGTGTCGACTCTGTTAATGAACTACTGCTGTTGTCAATACGCTACCTAATTTAATTTGATTACCCTCTTTGTTTCGTCCCCATCAGCCCACTCCTGATCTAAATGATAGAAAAATCTTGTACAGTATTGCTTTGATATATAGGCCTAATTCTTTTGAAATCAGTTTACGTTTTTTGCTCGAGCAAGCATTGTTGGCAAACATTCTGCCGCTAAAATGGTGAAAGGGAGAGACCATTTAAGGACTGCGTGTACAAACAAATTATTATAAGACTATTATACTGTACGAGTTATTCATATACAATACCACAGATCCTTTTAAAATCGCTTTGGGCCTTTTTATCCAAATTTCACCAGCCCTCTTTCAAGCAGTGGGGGAGCTCTCAGCGGCCGCATAATATTTTAGGTAATTTCCCGGTTCCCGCGCCGCCAGAAGAAATGTGGCGAAGGCTGAAACGGAGGGGGGTGGTGGTTCAATCAGGCAAAAAGAAGTGCGGCGCGCTAATGCCGCGCGCTCGGAAAAAGGCCGCGTGGTCTGTAATTAACGAGTGTGAACCCCACTGTTCAGCCGAGGTGCCGTAATGGCCAGGTAGTCTAGAAGTCAGGCGGGCACGGCTCAATGCTGTCTCAATGCTGGGCCAGCGTCTGCGACGCTGGACCAGCATTGAGACAGCTTAGAGCGAGCTGCTTATAGCACCATATGAGCAGCGACAGGACCGCTACGCTGAGGCCAAGCAAATGTAATCTCTGTTTTTTTTTAGATACACAGATTATATTTTTCTATTTTAAAATATTAGGCGTAAAAACTGTAGTGGTAGGCTATATATTGTAGGCTTTAAATAAATATTTATATCGGATTGTCCGACAGCGGAGAGAGGGGTCACTATTCTCAAAATTTTTGTGCAGGCTGAGAATTTAAAAAGCGACATTTATCTAATGCTTACCAGTGTGGTTTTTCATTCGAATATATATTAATTTTATGTAAAATAGGCCTAACCCATGCATGCAGTGGCACTTTCAAATCCATTCCATGTATCATGAGAAAGTTTTCAATTCAGCTTTATTAAAACAATGTATATCAAACAAAATTTATTTAAATTTAGAGATCATTTTTTTTATTTCACCTAACAATTTTTTTGTAATTTCGTTGAGTGAATTTTCATTGAAATTGACAATTTTATTTTAAATAATACGCCCCTAACATAAATATTTTAGCGAAGAGTGTATTTTTTAAAGCGCACAAAGTGGGCCCATGTCAAACTAAAATCCAAATATTTTGTGTATGATCCTAGCAAACACAAAACACTTGAATAACATTTGTACAGCGTCGGCCCAACGTCCAACATTGTACAAATGTTACTCAAATCTTTTGTATTTGCTGGGATAACAAAAATGCATTTCTGACGATATGAAGAAATGGACAGAAAAAAACATGAAACAACAAGCTCGAACCAAACAAATCCAACGCTTAAAAATTAATTGAAATTGTTTTCGCTCCCCATGAAACTGAAGATAACATTGGCGAGGCCTTGCATTCCACGTGCTCAGTCGTGAACGTTGGTTGAACGTTGGGACAGCGTCGCAGACGTAGTCCCAACGTTCAGCCAGCGTTTAGCCGCCATTTTTCCCGGCTAAATCATTGAATCTCGGGGACGGGTTGACAACGTCCCTTTTACAGTAATGGCGAAGACGGCGGGTGAATTCGGCCGCACAGCGCCGTCGGTCGCCACTCTCGTCGAGCTATCGCGTTACCTGGCGGGACTAGCTGCAATAATCACCAGGGGGATTACCCCGACCAGAGTGAGGCCATTTTGTAAAGTGGTGAGGAGGCTGCATGAGGGGAGGGTTGGGGGAGGGGGGGGGGTTCTAGATGTGTCTGTTGGTTCGAGCCCTGTATCTGTATTTTAGTCGATTACATACACCTTTTTATCCTTATATCATCATATTTGAGTACCCCTGAGGTCAATGTTGATTTATTGTAGACCAATAAATCAATAAATCAACAATGGGGCTTAGATTCATTCATATGAAATTTGTAGCCACGATTACCTGGTCAATACGGCTGCCTACGATCAATTACATGCTGCAGTCGCAATACGAGCAATAGGAGAACTGTACACATGTCACAGAAATATCCGCACCGTTTACATCCATTTATCAAATAACTTAATGGCAGTTTGACAGCGAGGCCCCCGAAGGGTGCCTCCTACTACCAAATTCTAAATATTGTTGTCAGTGTCAAAGCAGGTACCCAGCAAACACAAAACATTTGTATACAATTTATACAATGTTTGACCAACGTCGAAGACGTTGGGCAGACGTTGTATAAATGTTATACAAATGCCTTGTGTTTGCTGGGGGACTCGTGTTCGAGGAACAGTTCTTAACTCGTTCAATTTTATGTTTCTGTAGAACAGCTACTTACAAGTGCAAATCTGGGAATGATAACGAATTAGGAGTCTATATAAAAAAACATCAACTCTTGTGAATAACGGATTTTAACGACAAATCACCAGACAACAATATTATAGCTTTATATAAACTCACGTGATATTTCTAATTATTGTTATCATCATTTTAAATTGCACTTAATCGTATAATAATAAGGATTAGGACAAGCTGATTTTCATTGTGTTATCGCTCATTCTTCTCTATTTCATTATATTTCCGCCCATTGAATAAAAGTTACTTGTCAAGTGAAGATAGAGGCGGAATGTTCCGAATGTGTTGATGTGTATTGAAATTAAATATCATTTGAAGTTGTGTCTCGCTACAGCGATACAAAACTTCAAGTGACTGAAAATGTATTTGATTTGTGAAATTTAAGTCCTCAAATACATGAACGTTCAAGATTTCAGATAGATTTATTTTTAACAATGATTATACCTGTATACAGGTCCTAATAAAAACACAGCAGAACGACTACTGTATTGTACATCAGTGCTCCATCGTGTAACTATCGCCTTTGAAAGTCAGAATCTGACGTCTATTATAGACGTCAGATTCTGACGTCTAAAATCGGTCAACGAACTGACAGAGAAAAAAAATTATAATGGCCGTAGACCAGCAACACAAGTATTCAAATGAAGCGGAAATAGCTAACAAAGACATCTATGATGATTTCAAATTCAAAAAACCCTTCGATTTCCTTGGTTTATACACAAATATTTTAGCGTTATAAGGGTTAATAGGCCTATAAAAGAGTGATTATCATAATTTTTGGGATGTGTACGTGAATATTGAGCTTGGTCCGTATGTGTTTGCATTGCCACCGTGAACATGGTCATCGCCTGATATTGTTTCACAGGGATTATAGATCCTGTTCAGTGCTAAGTGGCACCTGGTGAGTGCCACGCACTTTTCTGGACTCCCCGTTGTGAACCTGATCCCTATGGCTATCCACGTGCCGCCCTACGTGGTACCACCTGCCTCTAACGTTTGTATACAGGTTCATTTGTCTTAACTCTTAAAACGCAGAATTATTTTTGTATAAATCATGGAGACCAAAAATATATTTTTTTTAATTTAAAATCAGCATAAATGTCTTAGTTAGCTCTTTCCGATTCGGGCGGGGGCCCTAGGGTAGTGGTTAGCACCGCTGCCTTTCACGAGCTCGGGGTTCGGTTCCCGGTCTCGGCGGTTTGAAAGAAACAAAAAATGTTTCTTCCCCATCCACGTGTGAAAGTCAGTATTGTGGGGAGCCTCCGTGACCGAGAGGTAGCGTGCTCGGCCTCAGACCGCCAGGGCTCGAATTTCGAATCATGTGTCTGGAGGACAGTGTCATCTCAATAATCTCACCATCCTCAGGAGGTTCTCCTGGCCCAGTTTAGCCTATATGTGCACAAAGGTGGCCTAAAGCCCGATTCATTTCATTTCATTTTCTCTTTCCGATTCATTGAATACCTATGTTTCTGGGTCTACGGCCATTAAAAATATCTTTACTTTAACAGTGCTGGGATTGACTTTAGACGTCAGGATCTGACGTCTACAGACGTCAGATCCTGACGTCTGAAGTCGATCCCCGCGCTAGAAGCGTTAAAACTCTAGAACATTGATGTCGACTATACAGTGGACATTCTGTTTTTTTTACCACCCGTATATAACCCCTGATAACCAGTTGTTAAAAGTAAAATATTCCTTTAATCTTGAAACACTGATATATGTTGGGACTTCAATCTCAAAAGTCACATACATTTTCAGTCCTTTGAAGCTGGGTATCGCGTTAGCGAAACACAACTTCAAGTGACTGAAATTTTAAATTGAATAGCTCATACCTTGGGGGAACCCTTGTATTAAAATGTGTGGTATAGAAAATTACTATAGAAAATATCACCCCGTGTTTTCACTCTTCGGTCTCGAACAAAAAATGGAAACCTCGCAGAAATACTGGAACGAATACCAAAAAAACAACGTTACTTTTTTTAAATATAATTTTTCACCTTTTCCGTGAGTCTCACTTATCAGCAGTAGTCTGAAAACACACGATGATCATTCAGCATTGGTTAAATGTGAGTTAAATGTGAGTTAAATGTGAGTTAAATGTGAGTTAAATGTGAGTTAAATGCGAGTTAAAAGTGACTCTGTGAGTCTCAGAACGGTAGTCTGAAAACGCAAGATAGTGATCCAGCTTTGGTCTAATGTTGCCAACGACGTATACCTAAAGAGAACGAGATATGACTAAAGCCCTTGTCCACCCCAACGCCTGTTTACTTTATATAGATGTATATTCACCAGGTGGTGCTTGACCTTACTATCTCTGTAGCCAGCGCGATGTTTTCTGGGTATTTTCTTATCCTGTTACTGGGTCACAGTGAACCACTTTAATTACCAGTAAATCGGATTACCTGTCAAAAATTTACAAGGTTTTTAAAATCTGACGTGAGAAGATTCGAAAACATTTTAAGTCAAATATTCTTGCATTGTACCACGAGGTAGCAAAATATTATGAGCGTTGGCTCGCAAAAAAAGCACAAATCGTCCCCTTGGGTATAAAAGGGTGTTCTGCCACTTTGCAAAGTGGCAGATACACCTTTCCATATCCAATGGGACGAAATATAAGAATTGACACGCCAAGTTGTAAAATAGGCCTACGAGGATAATAATGTCTTGTGAATTAGAAATTAATACGAATATTGGCTCGCAAAATCATGTTGTGCTTTTTTTCCGTTTTTTTCGATTCAACTAGCCACACAAAATGTCGTTGTATCCATGGACGTTGATATAGATTATGTTGACAATTTGACTAACGATACAGTAATTAACATCGTAGCCCTAATCAATGGTCTCATTGTATATTTTACCAATACCAAGCGATCAAAAGGTCAATGCGCATGAAAAATATTATTAAAAACAATAAATATAACAGTAAAATTTGTAAAATCATTTCATTTGTTTTCCACTTCATCGTTCATGTAGGAGAACAGTTACCAGCTTACCGTCATTGGTGCAGATCTGGGTGAATCTCGGGCCTTTCGCGATCATTGTCTTAATAATTATTACGAGGCTGCTGGGAAGACGATCCGTTGACGACTCAATACACAACCTGCTGATCCAGCTGATGCGCTCGGCCAACCATTGGCCGGCGAAAGGCCAACTCTTGTATCGGCAGGGGAGATGAGTTGATTACGATGTACACGGGGGAAGCCCGGGCGGGAGTAATTATCATATCACCACGCAAACTGGCACACGAATGATTAGAACGGCCCGGCGACGACGGTTTGTTGGTATCACGTTTTGACAGGGTCAGGCACAGGTCGCGGCAAACGCTGATGACGCTCCCGGCCCAGGCTGGGGTTGCTAGTTTTTGTCATTACCCCTCCCCCTGCATGGCTCAACCCTAGGCGACAATTCATATTGCTGTTTAGCCTACATCTGTTCATTCGTATCAAGTCACGAATCACCAACGCGATTGATTTGCGACTTTATACGAATGGACACAATCATGTTCTGCGAGTTTGTTGGCAAATGGTCTAGGCCTAATTATATTCTGCTGTGCCAAGACAAAAGGCAGTAGCTGCTTACTTTCCAAGTAGGTAGTCACTGCTCTTCATAGCTTTGCAGAGCAGGGACAGACAAAAGTCTCAGGTGTCGGTTTATACCACGACAAATCCAAGCCGGCCGTCGTCCATGGATCGTATTTTTTCGCACGTCGCCTGGCGACCGTCCGCTCGCCTATAAAGCCTCTGCCCGATGACTCATGGCTCCGGATGGCGCCCGTCCTATGCCCACCTATATGTGCACAAAGGTGGCCTAAAGCCCGATTCATTTCATTTTTCCTATGCCCACCGGATTGCGTACGGACATCGTACGATTCACTTGATTCTCGGACTATAAATTAGGCGATGGAAAGAGTAGCTATTGTATAGGGCCTTATAGGCCTACCCCTCTGTGCTCGCTATTCAGATCGGCATGTTATCGTCGAAAATAAATGATAAAATCTTTATTATCACCCAGTATATACAGGCCCAGGGTGTGAGCCAGCATAAGAAACTCTTCCCCAGCCGATGTCGTCCGATTAACAACCCGATGCTCTACCCAAACCTTTTTCCTAACTTTCTGATTGCCGGCTAGTGCCCTTTTCTCCAATCATCAGTGCACTCATCAGCCGCTGACTTGTGTGATCCAGGTAATAGAGGAGGCCGAAGAGTCATATCATCAAATTGTGGGCCTATCTTTTATTCAAGTCGCAAATCAATCGGCGATGATTCACGACTTGATGCAAATGAGCACACTACTTAGGCTATATCCACCGAATGAGGTGGGCGGGGGCCCTAGGGTAGTGGTTAGCACCGCTGCCTTTCACGCCAGAGTCCGGGGTTCGGTTCCCGGTCTCGGCGGTTTGAAAGAAACAAAATGTTTCTTCCCCATCCACGTGTGAAAGTCAGTATTGTGGGGAGCCTCCGTGATCGAGAGGTAGCGTGCTCGGCCTCAGACCGCCAGGGCTCGAATTTCGAATCCTGTGTCTGGAGGACAGTGTCATCTCAATCATCTCACCATCCTCAGGAGGTTCTCCTGGCCCAGTTTAGCCTATTTGTGCACAAAGGTGGCCTAAAGCCCGATTCATTTCATTTATTTCCGAATGAGGTCAGTGTGTGAAAAATGTCGCTTGTGGCATTCTGAACACCGGAGAGCTCCCAGCAAACACAAGACATTGTACCACTGATGTTATAATGCTGGTATAATATCGGCATAAACATGCATACTTCTGTTGATTGGTCCAATCAACAGAAGTATCCATGTTCATGCCGATATTTCGTGAGCAGCCATCTATTTCACGTTAGGCACACACCAAGTCGACCTCTGAATTACTGGTCATCCAGGGGCGGATCCAAGGATGTGGTTTAGAGGGTTTAACCCCACCCCCTCGAAAAAAATTATAATTTTATTCAGCTCAGGGTTTTCCTTATGAACTGGTTAGGCCTACACACTGAGCGAAAAACAGTGCACTATATGCCTCAAATTGCAGGAGAAAGCTTTTGAAAAACGAAAATTTCCCCGGGGCGGGCTTTTCGGATCCCGCGCTGCAGTGAAATATTCCTTTGTCAAGTTTTACCCCCCCCCCGTCAGTGAAAAGCTAGATCCGCACCTGTCGTCATATGCGTTTGTTGACGACTCTTTAGAAAGCAGGATACCTATTTAGAAAGAGTATCACGCAGGACACCATGTTAGGACAAGTATAGCCTAGATACCATATATCCTACTATACAGTCGGAGGGTGGTATTGACGATCCATAAAATTATCCTATTTTAGCTTACGGGGCCACCATTCAATATCGAGGGGGGGGCTGGAGTTTTTGTCGCGAGGAAATTATTTATTTCAATTGGGCTCGGCGGCGCGCTGAAAAATTCACATTTTATTTCATGCTTATAAAGAACAGTTGCGCCGTGCACTCACCAGGTGGCGATATTTTCTACAAGGCACCATAAGGGGGCCCCCTGGTGAACAAAATAATTGGTGTATGTCAGCCAGACAGATTTTATTTATAATGTATACGCCCCATGTATGGTTAGTATGTTATCTTTCCCATGATCTTGCGTATCTGTTAAAGTAGGCTGTAATACTGGATGCATGGGAGCATCACTTTTATATTACAATTCATTCACGAAATCATTATGTCCATCTAGGACGATTGTCATTATTACTATGACTTCTGATGATTTACACATTGTCATCCAAAAATTATAGTCAGTTAGTATATTCGAATTCTTTTTGCGTCATTTATAGCTTGAATAATTACTAACTCAATGTCAGCTTCAAATGACGAAAAAAACTAGGCCTATTTATGAAAATTAAACATCTTCCAGTTTTTTTTATCAATTGGGAATCTACCACAAAATCTGTACAATTTTCAATTGCCTGTTATTCAGTTTTACACACAAATGTATATATATACAAGCCTAATATGAATTGACTTAACATTGTCTTTCTCTCATTGTCTGCTACAGGAGTTCAGATAAAGCGTGAGTTTTACTCTGAGTGTTACGGCGGAGGCCGCGATCAGACGGGTTACAGAGAGGGCGCCCCACCGCTGCCCACCTACCAGAGAAGAGGATCTCTGCAGCTGTGGCAGTTCCTGGTGACTCTACTGGATGATCCCGGAAATGCTGCCTTTATCGCCTGGACCGGTCGAGGGTTGGAGTTCAAGCTGATAGAACCCGAAGAGGTGAGTTCCTAGAATATCTAGGCATACAAGTGAATGAAAGGTCGTCTGCAGTTTATCCATTCACTGCTGGGCAGTGAAAGAAGAAGAAGAAGAAGAAGAAGAAGAAGAAGAAGAAGAAGAAGAAGAAGAAGAAGAAGAAGAAGAAAGAAGAAGAAGAAGAAGAAGAAGAAGAAGAAGAAGAAGAAGAAGAAGAAGAAGAAGAAGAAGAAGAAGAAGAAGAAGAAGAAGAGAAGAAGAAGGAGAAGAAGAAGAAGAACTCACTCACAAGAAGAACTCACTCACTCACTCACTCACTCACTCACTCACTCACTCACTCACTCACTCACTCACTCACTCACTCACTCACTCACTCACTCACTCACTCACTCACTCACTCACTCACTCACTCACTCACTCACTCACTCACTCACTCATAGACTTTTTAACCCTTAAAGCGCTGAATTATTTTTGTATAAACCATGGAGACCAAAAGGTTTTTTACAAATTGAAATCACCATGTAATACGTCTTAGTTAGCTCTTTCTGCTTCGTTTGAATACCTAGGCCTTTGTCATGGGTCTACGGCAATTATAAATACTTTTACTGTTACTGTGACTTCAGTTGTCAGAATCAGACGTTTTCAGACGTCAGATTCTGACAACTAAAGTCGATCCCCGCACTGTGGTGACATTGCTAGCTGATCGATCAAGTACAGTTAGCATGTACATCGGTTTTCAAGATGTTGATCTGATATTTTGTATTTATGTAGAATGTGTTTTAAAATGCTGATTGTTCTGTTTCAGGTGGCCAGGAGATGGGGAATTCAGAAAAACAGGCCTGCAATGAACTATGACAAGTTGAGTCGTTCTCTACGCTACTACTACGAGAAGGGTATAATGCAGAAGGTGGCTGGTGAGCGGTACGTCTACAAGTTTGTGTGTGATCCGGAAGCTCTGTTCACCATGGCTTTCCCGGACAACCATCGTCCGGTGCTGAAGACAGAGCCAGCCAAGAATGAGCAGAACTACTACAGCTGTGAACAGAGCTGTACAAAAGACCAGCCCCTAGCCCTGACCAGCACCAACAACATCATCACCAGCAGCAGCCCAAGTCTTCATAGCAACAGCCCCAGTCTCCATAGCAACAGCCCCACTCTCATCAGGAGTAGCCCCGGTTTGCATGGCAACGGACAGATGATGCATGGGGGTCCACAAATGATGCCCAATGGGCATCAAATACAGCACCCTAACATGATGGGACACCCACCCACCCCACCTACCCCAGTGTCTATCAACCTGACTCAGCACGGTATGGACATGCCTAATGGTATGGGAATGCCAAACAATATGGGACATTTTGCCCAGACGCCCCCTCAAGCACACATGCATTCCTCCCACCAGATGTCCTCGGTGTCGCATCACCATCATTACGAACAGCAGTCCTCGGGTCCTCTACCGCACCCCAATATCAACCCCTACATTCAGGAAATGTCACGTATGTATGGGCCACCACCCCCCTCTCAATATGTGGAGCCGGGTTGTGTGTACTGAGGAACAGCTCCCTCAGAAACACGTTCACTCAATGATGGGCTAATGTTGGCCTAGCGTCGCAGACGCTGGGCCAACAATAGCCCAGCAATGAATCAACGCCTTTGTTTGCTGGGCCATCATCTCTGCAATGTATGAACTTATGTAGTGTGTACATTATGTATAATGTATGTGGTGTATGGACACTTATTAGTGGTGACTACATTACCTATAATCTCTGGCAGATGAATATTCATTGTATACCACCACTAAAATTGAAAGTCACCTCGACTTCTCGACTTAAAAAATGAGAGTTATGGAGCATGGATGGACCTCCTCTGAAAGATCTGATGTTTTCTTACAACTTGCTGATCATGGGACATACATTCATTGTGGACAATATTACACAAATTAAATAGAAACCCTACACTATTATGTGATCTACTCAACCACAGTAATTATGGTAATAGTAATAACCCAGCAAACACAAAACATTTGTTTAATATTTGTACACTGTTGGACCAACATCAAGGACATTGGGCCGTCGGCGTACAAATGCTATACAAATGTGAAGTGTTCGATGGGAATGTGACTTGTGGTGGCTACCAGTTCGTATTAATTTATAACACTTATTCGGAAAGTACAGTTCTCAAATAACCTAGCTGAAACGATTAGCTTTGAGTTCCAGTCAAGCGGTTGTAGATATAAAAAACGGCAAATGTGGCGATCTAGTATTACGCTACACCAGGCTACTGCAACAGCTCTGCAAAGCCACTAGGCCGTCACTACCCTTTACTTAAAGTGTTGCTGTGCTCGGCAATAGTAATAGAGAGTAATTAAATAATGTTTGACGGAAGACTTGAGTTTTATAATTTGTAATGTAACATGCAGGCTGGTCACAAAACACGGTAAGACAATTGTGTTAATCGATAAATAACACTTTAATTATAAACTGGCAATTTATGAGAAAAATTGTTTAAATTCTTTCCTGAATATGTCTTACCATTGGGAAATATACGTTGTTTCTGCAAGAAATACATCGTAGCCGGTATTATCAAGTTTGTCCGAGATCTTAGGCTTTTAATTGATCAAGGTGATCATCTCGACTACTAACCCAGCAAACTTTAGACGTTGGCCCATCGTTGGTTTACTGTTGGCCCAACGTCTACTACGTTAGCCCAACAGTAAAATAATCTTGGGCTAACGTCTCATATTTGCTGGGAATTAGGCCTGATTTCAGGGCCATTAAAATAGTAGACACTGCCCTTCTAACTGGGCATCACATGCCTACGTCACATCACATGTCTACGTATATATATACTGTGTATGACTTCACTTGAACTATTTCACAAAGTAGATTACTATTAAAAAAATATGAAGCTAAATCTACATTTCCATGTGTAGGCTACGTGTGACTCCCGTATTTCAACCGTATCCGCAGGTCAAGTCATCCGTTACTGATGACTAAAAGTCACGACTAATTAACCCTTGAAAGCCAAATTATTCAATTTGAATTTTCACCCACTTGAAGTTGTGTCTCGCTGACGCGATCCACAACTTCAAGTGAGTGGAAATTATTCAGATTTGACAAAATGGAGGTCAACTGTTTTCAAATATTGCTGATTGATGTCACATTTTATCTTTAACATGTTTGATATGTGGTATTTATTGTGCTAATAAAAAATGAAAACCCGAATATATATGCGGCACCGGCGGTTAAAGGGTTAAGTCATCAGTATACGCTTAAGTCATCAGTATGCGGATGCCTTACGGATGTCTTACGGATGTCATACGGATGTCATGCGGAGCTAACGACACATGACATGGAAATAGCTATTTTGTGTTTTCACAAAATAAATATATATCGCTGGCCCATGGCTTGCAGAATGTATACAGATATGAACAACATACACACAGGGAAATGTATCGTTTCTCTGGAATTCAGAAGCTGTTTTGTGTGGTGTAGGCCTACCACTGATACCTTGAATGTAGCGTACACAATCAGAGTGCTTTTCCTGATTAAATGGAGACAGAATTCACTATATTCAACTCGCAAGTAATACTGACATTGTATATAAAATATGTGAATGGAAACACGCCATTTAAAAGGGCATCATCACAGCTGTGTATATAACAAGATAGTATTTATAATAAGTGATGAGTTATTTAATATATAACTGTTGTTACATTATCTGAAGTTACCCAAGCAAAGATACAACTAAGTCAAAACAGACATTACGACACTGTCAGGGGATAACAAACGTTCGACCAACATTGCATAAATGTTATTGAATTTTTTGTGTTTACTGGTAACGTCACAATGCAAATACAAAACAAAAAGCAAGCGTTTCACGCCCCGTTTGGAATGTGCATGCTTATGAAATATGGAATGAGAAAAGGCGTTTTCTGACGCATGACGCATGGCGGTCGCTTATCGCGTGTTTTGGTTCCAAGTAAACACAAAACATGTGTATACCATTTGCACAATGTCGGCCCAACGTCTTCGACATTGGTCCAACATTGTACAAATGGTATACAAATGTTTTGTGTTTTCTGGGTTTAGGCTAACTACAGGAACATGCCGCAAACTGGTACTGTTGTTGGCTTGGCGGGAAACTTCCCAGTAAAAACAAAACATTTGTATAACATTTATACAATGTTGGACCAACGTCGAAGACGTTGGCCGGCGTTGTATAAATACTATAAAAATGTTTTGTGTTTGCTGGGTTCTTATTCTAAATGCACCATATGTCTATATTATTGTTTATTATGATACTTTAATGGGATATAAATAATTATTATAGTTGAAAAAGTTGACATTTCAAACTGTATTTTTCTTTTCATGTCTTTGTGTTATGCTGTTGTGAATCCACAATTATTCAATATGAAAACCGCTATGATAGACTTGATATAAATAAGAATTATGACAAAATAAAAAATAAAATTGTGTAAGTTTTTTCTGGGAAGCATATAAATTACAATAGAATAATTATTTGATGAAATGTTTCTGCTCAACTATTACAACAGGTCGATTTTAATTTTCTTCTCCTCGGATTTATCCTCAATTAATTTCAATAATTAGGCTCGTCTCTTCTATGGGCGAGCTTAGAATAATATACTACCACCTTTACGTTTTCACTCATTCAAAAACATTATTCATTGGTTTAGTCGACATGGTTAAAAGTATACACTAAGTAGCTATTTATTTCACAGCCAACCATCGAGCATCGGTTGACGCTAGATACAAGGTTATTTTATTGCAGCTGAAAATGTTTTTTGTTATTTTGTATGTTCTGAGGTTATGCATTTTATTGTTATTTTTAATGAATATATTATGTGAAAAATCAGAGAGTTTATAATATTAGCGGTAACCCATATTAACCCAATAATACTTGAGGTGCAATATGAACAATGAGGTATTGTCAAAATAATTTGTTTACCCGATCGATTGAAATGGGCAAAAAATACTTGAATAGGGCGATATTCGCGTAATCTTATATCTTGCCAGTTTACAACAAATTTTTGCCTCAGAAAATACTACATGAAAACAAACAATAAAACAAAAAATCAGTATTACGTACATACTGCATACTTATTACAAGGTTTCTTAGTGATTGTTCAGTAATATGTCATTGTTTTACTAAGCATTTTGAGCCATCTTATGTTAGCTTTCTCTTTTTTCAATCAGAAATTTTTAGAAAAGCTCTGTAATCAAAACGCATAGATTATAGGATTATAGTGACATTTTGACTATTATGACCCTAACGTCAAACCCAGCAAACACAAAGCATTTGTATAGCATTTGTACAATGTTGGACCAACGTCGAAGACGCTGGGCCGTCGTCGTACAAATGGCCGACGTTGTACAAATGTTTTGTGTTTGCACGAAAAATCAACGACCAATCTATCGTTTTGTCAGCTTAGAATAGCCATATTTAATAGTGAGCTCACACGACGCGAATTTATTCGTGTTATTATTCATTTTTCATGAAATATGGCTATCTAAAAAACACATGTATTCCTTAACATCATGATATTTGCTTACATATTTTATGGGGATATAAAATTACACATAACATAATAGCTTTAACCCGTGCACCGTTACTCAACAAACACAAAACATTTGTATAACATTTGTGCAATGTTGGACCGACGTCGAAAACGTTGGGCCGACGTTGATTCTCGTGTTGTACCGAATGTTCCTAGTCAGTATCGTACTAAAACTTTTATTTTAATAAAAGTCTGCATTTTAATAGATCTGCATTTTAATAGATTTAACCCGTGCACCGCTACTCAGCAAACACAAAACATTTGTACAAAATTTGTACAATGTTGGCCCAACGTCTAAGACATTGGGCCAACGTTGTACAAATGTTGTACAAATGTTTTGTGTTTGTTGGGTAAGCACGACCCTAGTCGTTGCCAGCCTTTTGATCTGACCTTCAACCGAGATAATTTGACAGAAAAATGAGCGTTAAAAATGTTAGATTGACATAATTATATTTTGATTCAAATTATACAGAATAATGATACATTTTTACCCACCCGAAATTATGGGTCGCGGTAGCGAGACACAAATTCAAGTGGGTGAAAATATAAAAAAATTTAACTTTAAGCTTGATGAAAATTACTAACGAGCTTACTGATGAACCAGCTGTATACCCCAATATAACAAATATCCCCAACCATAATAACATCATAGTAATGTTACAACTCATAACTATAAATAATAATAATTATAATAATAATAATAACTTTATTTACTGAGCGTACTATAGCTTCTTCGCTTACTAGTCCCTTTCATAGACATTGATCTACTCAAACTCGCTTTGTCAGCTGATGGTGCATGCACGTTTTTATTTATTATTTATTACATGGGGAATTGTTGAATGTTAAACTTGTTTGAGGCATTTGATTCTCGTGTTGTACCGAATGTTCCTAGTCAGTATCGTACTAGGACTTTTATTTTAATAAAAGTCTGCATTATAATTTTAAACGAGAGTTATTTTACTGAGTTGACTTCCAATGTTTATTGCTGGATTTATTTACGTACATGGCAATATCCAGCTATATCAATAGCTGCAATTAAAGTATCTTTCTCTCACAGCCACCAATTTATGGTCTTTCTCATTTCCTAGAGCGACCCTCTATCGTCCTTGGAAGTTTCCACTTCATCACCAAGTTGTTTTCAGAGATCCTGCGTGGGTTTTTCAGATGAATATCCTTGTATCTCCCTTTTAAATGTGACTAGGCGATCACGTTAGTGGCGGCCTCATCGAGTTATGGTTGACACCAGGGAAGGCCCATAGACGTTAATTTCGCGCAGGGTCACGCGCTCCTTCACTCACATAGAATTGGGATCACAGGAAGAACATTATTTCTGCGGTGTCACTGCAGTCGCCGGATGACCTTAGGCTGGTGTGACAGGGGTGTACAACCTGATAACAAGCACAGACAACAATTTCATAGTCAATCTATCGTTTATTTTGAAAAAGAGCCTTATTTAACGTTCTATAATTTGATTTGATTAAATGAATAAACGGACGAACGAACGAGCGAATGAATGAATGAATGAATGAATGAATGAATGAATGAATGAATGAATGAATGAATGAATTAATTAATTAATTAATTAATTAATTAATTATTTAATTAATTAATTAATTAATTAATTAATTAATTAATTAATTAATTAATTAATTAATTACTTAAATGAATGAATGATGAATGAATGAATGAATGAATGAATGAATTAATTAATTAATTAATTAATTAATTGATTAATTAATTAATTAATTAATTAATTATTTAATTAATTAATTAATTAATTAATTAATTTTATTATTTAATTAGTTCATTCATTCATTCATTCATTCATTCATTCAATCATTCATTCATTTATTCATTCATGATTGACTGCACTAACTAACTAACTAACTAACTAACTAACTAACTAACTAACTAACTAACTAACTAACTAACTAACTAACTAACTAACTAACTAACTAACTAACTAGCTAACTAACTAACTAACTAACTAACTAACTAACTAACTAAGTAACTAAGTAACTAAGTAACTAACTAACTTACTAACTAACTAACTAACTAACTAACTAACTAACGAACTAACGAACTAACTAGAACAAGGGATCTTCTCAAAGATGCTCTACAAGGAACTGTAAATAATGCTCGACGAAAGTAGTTGTAGCGAGTGGTAAGACCATGGCGGGCGTACTGGATGCCGGGAATCAAATTCAAATTCCTAGCATACAAAATTGTGATTCAACTAACGGTATTTACTGTATAGTTTGTTCAAAATGCAATAAGTTATATGTGGGGGAAACTGGGCTCTCCTTGAGAAAAAGGATAAACATACATCGTTCGGATGTACGCCTTAAGAAGGACACAGCAGTTGCCACACACTTTAACTCCGGGAGCTGCAGGGCGACCCATCTGAGAGTGTTGTATCTTGAAGTATTGAAGAATACCGGAGACACAACTCTAAATAAGATTGGGCAACTTGAAGCGGAAAGGAAGTGGCAATTAGCTCTGAAAACGTATTCTCCATACGGCTTAAATACGGTACCTTCCTCTAAGGATGGTGGCATCACCCCCTTTGTTATTACCTACTCTGCAACTGCGGCGGTCGCAGCTAAATTAGTGAAGGCTTCCTTCAATAAACTCAAAGCGAAACATCCGAACATCCTTTATAAAAAGTGTGTAACTGCATATGAAAGGGGATAAAATCTACGTGATCTCTTGGTGAGAAGTAGATTGGGGGAAGCCCCACAGAACTATCCCACTATTGCCGGATCTGACAAAAGTTAGGATCTGACTACATTAATAAATGCATTAGATGAGGTATAATTTTTATCAATTAGTATGATTGTTTTCCTTTTTAGAAATCAGGCTATACTTCTTCTCGGTCAGTGCAATAGGTTGGAAACATGGAAAGGCATGCCCTTGAAGTGGTGACTAAAGTCGCACCCTTGAGGGTATGATGAGAGTACGGTTGACACATCGATACCAGGTTTTTTGGGGAACCAGGTACTGAAACCGTTACCCGACCCTAACGTTGAACCCTTATTCTCATCCTGACCACCAATCCAACCAACTAACCAACCAAATAACTAACTAACTAATTAACTAACGAACGAACTAACGAACTAACGAACTAACTAACGAACTAACTAACTCACTAATTAAATAACTAACTAACTAACTAACTAGAAATAACTATAATTTAATTATTATCTCGGATACTATTGCATTCTAGGGATTTCAAGATTTTTATATTGCAAATTAGATAGCTCCGAACAATTCTCTCGGCTCTATCATTCTGACTAAATTAAATCTCCCTTTTCTTAGAACCTTTTGCAAGTTAGGGACCTGAAAATTAAAATGGCTCCATATGGGTCTTCTGGCCACTTTTTGGCATGTGCTAAAAAGGTTGAAGTAATGTTGCCTCTCCCGGGCGAAATTTTGTAAGGGGAGCTGGCACAAGCGGCTGACTTTTGGGCAACCGCTATTAAGACAATCGGACTCGGGCATCTGAACCATGAGTTCGATAGGTTACACACTGGTCTAAATCAAGGACGCGGGGGGGGATTGAGAGTTGGACAATTCAGTATGTCTTGGGTTTTTGCAACGAGGTATTGAGGGGGAGTAACGGTGGCGTATTTCCGATTGCATCGAATAGCGAGCAACCGGGTTCACCGCGTCCTCCTGTTACTGTCAAAATTCTAATCAGGTGGACCCCTCTGTAGCCAAGTCAGAGGGCGCAGGAAGTGATGGAAGGGAGGGGACGACTAACAAGGCTCGTCGACCGGTCGTCCCCCTAGCCCGCTGGTTTCTGATTGCAATTATTTGATGTATTGGTGGCCCCCGTGCTACTATATGGCTGCGAAGTTTGGGGGCATGAAAGTTGCCCAAAACTCGAACAGTTGCAATTACGTTTTTGTAAATACATTTTAGCGGTTGGTAAAAGAACATTTAATTATATGGTGTATGGAGAGTTAGGAGTATTTCCTTTAAACATTAAAATCAAAATCAGAGCTGTTACATACTGGGCAAGGTTATTAAATACTGATTATAACAAGTTATCATCTAACATATATAAATTGTTGTATCATCTAGCGATTAAAAACTCATATGTATCACCATGGATATTGTACATACGTGGGATTTTATATGATTGTGGATTTCCTTATTTGTGGCTTAACAAAGATCTAAACTGTAGTGTAGATTGGTTTAAATCTGTTATTTCCAATCGGTTAAAAGACCAGTTTATTCAGTTATGGGATGAAACTATTAATCGGAGTGGGAAATGTAATAATTACAGAATGTTCAAATCCGAATTTAAGTTAGAGAGTTATCTTATCAATTTACCATTTCCAAGCAGGAAATTATTAGCTAAATTTCGCTGCCGTAATCACAAACTGCCTATTGAAAAAGATTGTCATCTTGGTCTTCCACGAGAACAGCGATTATGTAAAAAATGTGACTTGAGTGAAATTGGCGACGAATTTCATTACCTATTTAGATGTAATTATTTTGTAAAAGAGAGAAGGAAATATATTAAATGTAAATATTATAATTTTCCTTCAACATTAAAGTTTGAAGAGCTTATGTGTAAGCAAGACATGCCTAGTATGCTTAACCTGTGTAGATTTATTAAATTTATTATGTGTGTGTAACATTGCTGTTCTATTACAATTATATAATATTATGTTATGTTATTTTATGTTATAATTATTGTATTGTATTGTATTTACCTGGCATCTGCATGTCTCTTGAATGAGACCATCAGAATAAATTCACTTGTTCACTGTTCACTTGTTCACTTGTTCACTTGATCCTGCGCCCATAGTGACCTAAAATCCCTTTTCGGCCTTAGCCTGCGAGGATGAGAAGGCCGCGACTAACGTGGTGACTTCGTTCAACAGGAAGACGCGTGCGGGGAAGGGGAAAAGAGGGGCCTCCAGGAGCCCGTCCCCTTCTGTTAGGAAAACTCCTAGGAGATCAAAGGAGGCAGAGGCCCCTGCGATTGCTATAGCTAATCTTGTTGCAGAACCGGAGGTAGGGTGGACGGAGACGGTGGAAACAGAGGAAGCTTCAGTTCAACAGGCTCCCTCGACCGGGGAGAGGGGAGGGGAGGGGGAGGAAGAATCTCTTCCGGTCGTTTCGGTCTCCGAGGGTGCACGAGTAAATTCGTCCACTGCCGAGTCGGGGGGATCTCCCCCTGATCGCCGTTCTCCTGTGACCCTGGGAGACAAGCCGATGGAGGATCCGGGGGTAGGATTATATTTCACATATGAGGTACCCTGAGGAAATTCCTAATTTTGACGGGTATAGAGATACCCTGGATGTATCAGGCTTCCTGCCTCTTGGACAAACATCACCAGAGCAGAGTCGGGTAAATCCCACAAATTATTACTCCCTCAGAGGCACAGACCTCTTAGATCCGCAGAATTCCTTTATTTCCAGAGCTAATGGAAACTGGAACATGTCGGGATTCCCTAATGGAAGCATCATTTTGGCACCATCTGATACTCTGGGGCTTGATATTGCGAAGGAGGCACCCAGCACTGCCCTGGTGTCACCAGTGAGACTGGTAACTAAGGCTAGTGAGGGGGAAATATCCTTGATTCACCCCTTGAATAGCCATAATTCTAGCTTGGGAGTGTTATCCATCCACAGTTCGAAAGATGAACTACAGCTAATAGGCTCTACGTCTGTGGATGGTGCACTTCCAGACACTACATCCCCACCAATTAAAACCAGGGCGAGTTCCCAAGTGAACAGAGTGCCCGACCTATTTCTAAAACATCAGAGTGGCTTGACTGATGCAGAAAAATTAAAAAATTGGAGTCTTTTGGTTGAAAATTTGACGGAAACGTTGATCTTAGGCGATTCTATGGTCGGTAGAATTAACGACGTTGAGCCCAACAAAAATGTTCAAATTCATGTTTTCCTGGGGGAAGGATACAGCATCTGACCCAGGTTTTGCAAAATTACAGGAGAAAGGACTGTACAAAATTAAAAAATGTCATTATAATGCTTGGACGTATTGCCGAGAAAAGGGACAGTTTTAAACTCTTTTATTGGTCGAGATATGCAGGACTGTCTCCTGTTGGCTGAGAGGAAATTAGGTGGTGCTAAGACCCACTACACAGGGATCTACAACACACATGCCATTGACCCTAAGTACGGACATAAAGTCTATGACCTTTATAGGAAGGCTGTTAAATATAATACACCTGGTGTTTCCTATATTAATAAATTAAGTTTGAGATGTGACCGGCAGCTAATAATAGCACGATAATAACTTACGGCAATTGTAAACGCGTCGTTGACGTCGGTTTGAAGCGCGAATATCCGTGGACGTTCATAGTGGCAGATGTACAGCAACCCATAATCGGGGCTGATTTTTTAATACACTACAATTTGCTCATAGACTTGAGAAGCAGATGTCTTCGAGACATGCGTACAGGCTTAGCCATTGCCGCTTCATTATCTTCAATTAAACCTCTGTCATTGAACAAAGTCGATACAGTTCAAAACGAATATACTAAACTCCTCGGCCAGTTCCCGGAACTGACACGCCCTACGACAAAGGGTGAGCCCGTCAAACACGGCATAACTCATAAGATTGTGACTAAAGGTCACCCGGTTTTTGCTCGACCAAGACGTTTGGCTCCCGATAAGTTGGTTACCGCTAAACGCGAATTTGATGATATGATTAAATTAGGGGTCATTGAACCCAGCGACAGTGAGTGGTCCTCAGCGCTTCACATGGTGCCAAAGAAAAACGGCGATTGGAGACCATGTGGGGACTATCGTAGTTTGAATGCACAGACCGTACCGGACCGTTATCCGATTCCGCATATTCAAGATTTTAGGCAGCGGTTAGCCGGATCGAAAATTTTCTCGAAGATAGACTTAGTCAGGGCTTATTACCAAATTCCGGTGGAACCGTCCGACATACATAAGACCGCGGTTACCACACCTTTCGGCTTGTTTAATTTCACTAGAACCCCATTTGGTCTGAGAAATTCAGGTCAAACGTTTCAGCGATTTATAGACCACGTGACACGCAGACTTGATTTCGTTTTTGTTTATTTGGATGACCTACTGGTAACCAGTCCAGATCATAAAACGCACAAGAAACATCTACGAATTCTTTTTGCTCGACTATCGGAGTACGGAATCATCATTGGTCCTGAAAAGTGTCAGTTTGGAACGTCTGAATTAAGTTTCTTAGGTCATCACGTTTGCGCCGAAGGAATTTCGCCGTTACCTAGCGCCGTTGACGCGATCGTTAATTTCATTAAACCCGAAAAGCAACGAGCATTGCGTAGGTATCTGGGAATGGTAAATTATTACCACCGTTTCATACCGCATTGCGCCGACAAGCTGACGCCACTTAATAATTTACTGACTGCTGCCAACGAAGGCCATACCAGATTGTCACCGAAATCAAATTTCGATTTGAAGTGGAATGAAGAAGCAGAGTCAGCATTTTCTGAGTCGAAGCAGATACTGGCAAACGCTACGCTTCTGGTGCACCCAGATTCGACGGCTCAGCTTAACATCACGTGTGACGCTAGTGATGTCGCCGTCGGTGGCGTTTTGCAGCAATTTTTAAATGGTATGTGGTCACGCTTTCGTTTTTCAGCAAGAAGCTGAACCCAGCAGAGACACGCTATAGCGCGTTCGATCGTGAACTTTTGGCAGTATACGCTACAATTAAACATTTCAGACACAATTTGGAAGGACGAAATTTTTTCGTTAATACCGATCATAAACCGTTAACATTCGTAATGTCACCCGTCACTGAGCGCGCATCCCTACGACAAACACGTCAATTAGCGTTCATTGCTGAATTCACCACCGATATAAGATATGTAAATGTAAAGACATTTTCTTTTAGCAAATTCATTGCTAAAACATTAATAGCAATTCTGTTAATTAAATGAATGGGTTGATAGCAGATGGCAGCACATGAATAATATATTAAGGACAGTTGGAGTTAAGAGGATCGGACAATTCACGTATAATGCTGCGCTTTCAACCGCCCACAATGTAACCGCACCCGCTATATTTTTTTTTTTTAAGAATAATATGCTTAGTATAAGAGGTTACATAATTGACAGCCCTGTTACTTGCACGAAGCAGTCTCCTACACGTCAGTTTGGTCCTACGTTGTCACTCAGCCGGGGGTAATGTAGGATCCTGACATCGCTTAGTCAATGTGGCAGTCATCCCCAGATTCCTGGACGCAGCCTGACGGAGATGACCGCCCCGTTATCATACTGTGGTGTCGTGTGCACGCAGAGCAGCGTGGTGCGCCCGTAGTATTTTTCCCTCACTTGAAGCGTGATACTCGGCGACTGCGGACGTGCCGCAGCTCGCTCTCACCAAGTCATAGAGACGTGCCGTGCGCGGCGGGTTGTGCAATGTGGTTTTAGCATGTTAATCAATTAAACATGACAAGAGAGAAGACAGTTTCCTAGTTTATTTAATACCGTTGATCGGACGGAGAAGGAAGTTATTTGAGTTGATGGCAAGATTGGGAGGAGTCCTTCGTCGGCCGTTATGACCCATAACGGGACCTCGGTGTAAGCTTCAATTCACCATATTGGGTACCCCGACGTTCCCCAGCTCGCCATAGATTCATTGCTTGACGTATAAACCGACTGTGTTCGGTGCGGTTGTTGTTATGTCGTCTGTGATGGGTGTGTGTATGGTGTATTGTCGGTGCTCACAGCCTGTGCAGCAGGCAGCATGTGGCTTATAGTCTGTGACGGTAAGCTTTGAGCGGTACGTACATAGTATACAGTCAGCATCCCCGTCTCGCCTCACATTAGCATATTCATCAGCTACTGCGTGCCCAAATAAGGCGCTGAATAGCCTAGCACGATTACAAACACCGAAAGGCGTTTCAAAGTGAACAAAAAGTCTCGCACAATTAGTGGCAGAATTTCGTTTTCGAAACGACTTATTTACACATTTTCTCCCTTAATCGTGTTGAAAAAGAAAATTTATAAACAATTTAAAAAAAAATTTTTTATTACAATCTGTCCGTGTAGAGTTTGGAACACGTGACCAATAATCTCCACCAAATCAAAATGGCGGCTTACTTTATGCTAATGTGATGCGGCGACACAGGTTCACTTTCCCGATGCATGCCGGTTAGGGGGGAACACGTGGGTGCCCACGGCGGGCTTAGAGCTAAGTTAGGGAAACCAGCAGCCAAAATGGCGCACACCTACCAAATACAAATACAATATTCAGCATTCTCTGAAATAACATATGATAATAGTACAAAATATTGACCTACGGTCCAGGGAATATTTTTAAACAGACCAAATAAGACCGTTTATTGACATTCATTTAGGGAAACAATTTATTTTGGCCCTAAACCTATTAAAGGTTACCTGAGTCGAAGCGATATTAAAAATTTCTGTCGATTTGTAGAAAAAATCGGGAAAAAAATGGACGAGATTTCGTCTATGGACTTTAAGATCGAGTTACCCAATTATGGTAATCAAAGATAAAAAGTAAGTTACAGAAAATACTCACTTCCTACTCGCCTACAGTGGCATTAGTAGGATGAAGGCATTAAACAAACTCTTACGATCAATAAAATGATAGACTATGTCTATGAGAATAATTTTCTGGATTCTTCTAGAGAAACCGGCAAGGCCGCCATTTTGAAAAGGCGCCAAACACGTGGAATTTCGACCAAAAGTTTAGAAATTTACGCCGTTTTCGACGTAAAGAAACGTGCTTCTCGTCTGATAACTCTAATTCTGACTAATTTAAACTGGCATATATATATTTTGACCTACAGCTTTCACGTACCTTGTGAAAAAAATGCTATTGATTTTTTTCAAAAAATCCCCTCAAATTAATGAAACTATCCTTGAAAACAGCGGTTTTCAACTGGCGTCTAGGTGAAAACACTGTTGCGTAAACGATCAGTCGTCAGGGGTCACCAGTATGGCGTGATGGGCCTACGCCGGGAGTTCCGTTATGGGGTCACAACGGCCGACGAGGGACTCCGCCCAATCTCACCATCAAAACTCAAACATCCTCCTCATCCGTCTGATCGACGGTATCAAACAAACCAGGAAACTCTCTTCTCTCTTGTCATGTTTATTTGATTAACATGCGATAACAGCAAAGCACAACCATCCGCGCACGGCACGTCTCTATGGACTTAGCGAGAACGAGCTACGGCACGTCCGCAGTCGCTGAGTATTACGCTTGAAGTGCGGGAATAATACCAAGGCCGCACACACTGCTCTGTGTGCGCACGTCACCACGGTATGAAAACGAGGCGGTCATCCCCGTCCGTCCGCGTCCAGGAATCTGGGGATAAACGCCACATTAACTGAGCGATGTCAGGATCCTACAAATATATTAGTGACACAAGCATGCAGCGCCCACCCCATTAACCATGTTAATGATGACATTTAAATACTTTTAAAAGTCCCCTACATTGGCCTAAATTTACGAAAAAACGGCAGCCCCTTTCTTCAGATCATGCATCCGCCACCGACATGCATTTATCAAACCAAGCATAAAATTTGTTAAAGATATAACGTTACAGGCCTAGTTATATGAACAGTAGTGCCTACAAGTAATCAATCTTATGGAACATCTTAAATAAATGTGGGACAACATGTTGGTTGACTTTCATATCGGACCAGCGTTGCAGACAGCAAGTCAACATGAACTCAAAAGTGGTAGCCTGCAACATGACTAATATAGACAACTGATAGATGTAGGCCTACTGATCATTATAAATAAAAACGGACCATGGACCATGGACCGTTTTGAGAATATTAGCAACAAATATATTATAAAACCTGATGCATATGCACTTTTATAAAGCCTGTGGTTCTTTTGGTTGCCTAAAGCTAACTATTTTTTATCTTACTCAGTGGGGGGGGCGCAGCCGACGCCCCCCCCCCCCCCGTTCAGGGTCTCCAAAAACACAAAATGACCACATTTAGAGCGAAATATGCTCTATAATGCACCATTTGAAGCCTTAGATAGATGTGGTATACATAATGGGGGGGGGGAGCACCTTGGATATATCCGAGAGCTTAATGGGAGGTATACTATATCACCTATTCCATTGTAACTTACTATAGTAAGGATTGTGTCTTATTTTTGTTAGAGTTACATATTAGTTCTAAATTTGACTTGTTTTCAAATGATGTAGTTTTGGTTTCTCTTCTGTCCATGTCATTCTCATTCATCAGATCCACTATCCTTCCAATAGCGTCAGGTAGTGGCTCTGATTGATCTCACTGTTTTCTAGACTTATTCATGATTTGACCTGATTTTGTATCTGGCCAATAAGGCAATACCTTACAAAAATGGTGTCCTTGACATTCTAAACCACATGGTCAGGCCAAGGAATACATGTAGCCAGCACATGACTATTTTTATGAAATTACCAGCTTCTTTTAACCTGTTCAACAAACCAGGGGTGGACCAGGGAGAGGTTTGCCTACATTACTACATCTAAAATGTTATATTAGGTGTTCGACTTGGCCTGACATCTTGTGGATATTTAGGCCTGACATTAGTGCTCCTGTCAGTATTGTCTGATGACATCTGTACATGTATCATGTGTATTGACTATCCTACTAGTAGCCTATAGTTTTATTATATTAGTAAATCATTGCTTTACGTCACTTTTCGGCACAAAAGGTCTTTTAAGTGACATTGTAATACGATAAAAACGTTGCTATTATATTTGTTATTATGCACATGGCCAATGTTGATTCTATGTTGGGCCAGCGTCGTAGACAATTGACATACATCAATCCATCATTGTCAATCCTACAGAGTAGACAGGATAGGTATACACAGGCCCAAAGTTTTCATAATGTTGGGCTTGCGTCGCAAACAATGGACCAGCGGTAAACCAATATTGGGTCAGTGTGTCGTACTGACTGAGACTGCACACAAGTAAGAACGATGACCCAGCGCTGGGTTAATGTTAATCCACAATCTGAGATGCTGTCCCAACATTAAACGTTGTTACCATCACTTTGGACATTCTGCTGGTATCTTTGTTTTACACAAAATCAAGTCTACAACAACAGAAGTGAAAGACGCATATCCAATGTTGCTTTTATGCTGGGCCGTCATTATATAGGATGGACCAACTTTAATATAACACAGGTTGATCGCATTAACTGGTCATAATAATACTAGTTAAATAATGACAATCACGTAATATCACATCTCATTACATTGATTTTTTTTCACACTAGATTTTCTTTCTTGGGCATTATTATATCGAATTATTTTTCGCATTTGCTGACTTAAAACGTACTATTTTTGGGAAAACCTACTTACCACTCTTTAGTGTTATGAAATGATTTAATTTAAGAGATTTTTTATAATGCACATTATCACAGACTGTAGTAAGTCACTGGTGTAAACTCAAGTTACTGATCATAGCCGCCAAAATGAGCCATAATGCAGCCAGTCAATTACACGTGGCGATTATAGCACTGAAAACTGAATGTATAATTAAAATAGGCAGTGTGTGAGCTGAAAAAAGTAATAGACAATAACACTGTTTGTATTCATCTCTTTTAATGATCATTGATTATTTATAACAGGAAGTACTATATTTTGACACATTCTTTAACAATGCAAAATATTCATCTAAGCGTAACTTGAGTATAAATAGGCCTACCATTGCAGTTGGCCTGCTGAGTACAATATAGTAAATATGTACAATTTACGAAAGAATTGTCCCAATAGCTCTTTGATTAGAACACAAATTATATTGCAAAATATAAAAATCTATCTATACAATAAATTATTCAAAAATAGAATACATTTTAGGAATTATATTATGTTATTTATCTGAGAAAAGAGACCAGAAGGAGTCTTTGTCAAATATTAAGTATTTTTTTATGACATTACAAAATAATCAAATATTTTATCATTAGGCCATATAGCTTTTTATCACGGATTAAGACAACATTGTCAAAATATAATATCTAATACACTTGCTTGGACCAGAAAACCTTATGTTTTTCAGGAAATAGTGATTGTTTAATCTAATGTGTGTAAACAGCGATTACAAATACCAGTCTCCGTTTTAATCCTAATATTATAATTACTTATTATAAAACAACAACAAATTTTCAAGGCACATGATTATGCTACAAAAAATAATATCAACAATATATAAATGGACACACGTTGTAGATTATAACGTCACCTTTGTATTATTCCCAGTAGAGCTTTTCCATTTGAATTTTCAGTCATTTGAAGCTCTGTCTTGCTACCACGACAGACAATTTCAAGTTACTAAAAATTACTCTGATTTGAAAAATATTAGATTTAAGACATTTTTCTTTTTTAGAAACCTGTTACATACATGTGAATAAAACCAAATAAATAACACCATAGTCGCCATGGGCGCTCTTAGGGTTAAACCATAAAGCGCCGAATTAATTTTGTATAAATCACGGACGCCAAAGGGTTTATTTAAATTTAAAATCATCATAAATGTCTTAGTTAGCTCTTCCTGATTCATTTGAATAACTATGTGATGGGTCTACGACCATTAGAAATATTTTTACTCTTACAGTGAGAGGATCGACTTTAGTCGTCAGAATCTGCCGTCTACAGACGTCAGATTCTGACGACTAAAGTCGATCCCTGCGCTGTCAGGGTTAAAGAGTCATGTCTATGGCATTACAAAGCGTCAGATACGATACATTGATACCAACCTATCTATAAAACGGAATCGTGATAATCAGATCATGAAGCATGATGATGTTCACATAAAAAGTATTATACTAGAGTAAAAAATATCTGATGTTTCTGATTCATTGAGCCAATGTTATTTGAGATACTTTTCTGGCAAAAATATTATATATCACTGTATACATGTAAAGTTTGTGGTCAAAATCGTTATAAGTCAGGCACTCATAAAATACATTTTTCTATCTTGACAGTTAAGTGCACTTTAGAAATGCATGTATATGGTTAGCACATTTAGGAATTGAAACATTAAACAGAAAACACAGTTAACAATAGTACAATATACATAATGTTTAAATTAGATAGGATTGTCTTGGTTGCATGAGCTATAAAGTATTTTCACTTATAGAGCTTATAAATTATGTATAAATGTCAACAGTGAATTTGAGATTAATTATAAAATTGCTACATACAGTGTACAAATTTGAATCATTTCGCGTTAAACCACACAGTGTAGTATTATTAGATTATACATGTATTTGACAGTGCAAATAAAAACAAATTTTAACGCTTGACAGATGTGTGAAATTTCAAATCTATATTTCCCAGACATGAAGATAAAACATTGCTTACTGAAAAGCTATCACAGCCAATTATCACGGAACATACATAATTTGTCAATGCGAATGGATTCTAGTCCGAGCTTGACGTGGTTCAATGTCAGAGATGGAAATCATAGCAAAAGCTGTGGTTTTCTATGCTGGTGGTCATTGTCTGCTGTGACCAACAATTTCATGAAAAGTGTGAGGGTAGCCCCATTTAGATGATCAATTCACCTATAAAAACAGTGCTTTAAGTCCCCACCTTAAGGCATAATTCCAATGAGATGTAAATCTGTCATTACAGAATGATATAAAAATAATTGATCAAGCAATGAAGCAGTAATCCATTAATTGCGCAATATATAAGTTTGGTCACTTCAATAAACATGTTAACCCTAAAGGGCTAAGTAATATTTTTTAATATTTTACCCGTTTGAAGTTCAAGTAGATAAATATCATGTATGTATATAAGTACAATTTGAATCTAACGCTATGCCAATCTAGCAATTGTGAAGCCTATTTCTCATTAAAATTTCTGGGTTGAAGGACAAATAAAAATGCTGAAAATGGCTTTAGCACTTAAAGGTTTAAAATGAATCCTGTTAATGTAAGTTTTCAACAAGTTTCAAATCAGCTGAAGTAAGTGCCAGCCCACAAAAATAGTAGTGGTGAATGCTCAGCTGAACACAAAAAACTATGATATATTTTTAAAGATTTGAAGCTGGAAAATGCAATAGAAATTTCAATTTTAACTGTACATTGTTGGTTCAATGTTGGTCCAGCGTCTGTGACGCTGGCCCAACATTGAACCAACATTGTTATAAGAGGTACTAGCTAGTCAATGGACAAGGGTTTCAGCTGGCTCTTCTCAGAGCAGAGTCGACTGAAACATTATCTGATCCAAGTGAATAAACACAATGTTTTAATGTGTTAACCCTTTCAAGCCTGAATTTACCACTGTCATCTCCATCCACTACAAGCCGCGAATTGCTGTCGCAATTCTCGACTTGTAGTGGATGAAGATGATTTCATGTGGTATAAAAATTAAAGAAAATTGCCATGTATTGGTAAACCAGTTTCATTGAAATTTTCATTCCAAAACCCTTTGTTGTAGGAAAATTACGTGTGTTTTCAGCGATGTAAAATGATGCTTTATTGCATCGTGAGGGCTTAAAGGGTTAACCCTTACACAGCTAATCCCGACTATAGTTATTTTAAATCTGGTTTATTTGCTGATCAAAGCACTGATATCGGGAATGAACTGACTGTTTCTGACATTTAGATTTGTAAATGTTTGGTCTCAAATTAAAAAGATTTTAAAGCACTTGAGGTTGTGGGTCACAGTAGTGAGACACAACCTCACGTGGTTGAGAATTCAAATAAATTACTGGGTAACTTATTGGGATAAAGGTTAAATCTGATGAAGCTTATATCTCCTTCTACACAATAAAAATTATTGTTGCTATGTTATATTAACATATGTTATATTGTACATGACAGTCATACACACATTTTGAGCAAAGAGCCATCCATCGTTAATTTAAAAATTAAATTTCCATGATATCCAGAAATGGCATATAAGTTGTAGCTTACGTCGGTCACTACATAAAAATCTGTACAATATTCAACAAAGAAAGAGAACATAAATGTCAACTTGAAACAAAAAATTGTTAGTACACTGGAAAAAAAAAACATTACAAGATGTCAACAGATATGTCTTCCATAAGAACAAGATTTGGCATGTTGAAATGACTTAAATGGCAGAGCATTCAAGGAAGTCTTGCGTACAAAGACAGCACTTTTAAAATCATTGGAGCTACTGGTTATCTTCATGTTCATAACTGAGTATTTGATGGCACAAATGCAAGATAACCAGATTCCAATATTAGCACTATGAAACAATGAATGGATTGTCAATGTTAGGCAAATGATAGAACCTGAATCATTATGTTTTGTGCAGATTAAATTCCAATCCTGCTGGGCTTGTATTATGTGTATATATATGCGTTCTTAGCAAATTTTAAATGTTGAAAATATGTTATTCATGGTTATTTTAAATATACTAAATGCCACTTAAATTTTAAAATATCTGGTGGCAAATGTTCAGCTGATTTAGGATTCAATTTGGGAAATGCCTCTTTCTCAAAGATATTTTTTATCATTTGAAGCTGGAAATTGTGTTTGCAATTTCAGCTTCAAATAAATGAATTTTATTATTTTCCATCATTTGAAGCTGGAAATTGCGTTAGCAATTCCAGCTTCAAATGACGAAAAAAACAGCTGTAAATTAAACGGGACAGTTAAATATAAATCTGTGAATTTCATATTTGATTTTCAACACATACGCTCTATCCAAAAGGATAATTTCATAAAGAAATTGATTATGTACATGGGTTGGCAAATTCGACGTGCACCCTGTTTCTACCACACTGTGTAGCCACCGCCTGATCCACCTTCAAACCAGCCCGCCTTCTGCTGTGTTCCTGTCACACGATGCCCCTGTGCTTGAGCCACCTGTGCGGCGTTTGGCATTACTCCTGGCGGAGGTGGCTGAAATACAAAGGGATAGTTCCATAAAGATATGTACATGCGTAACAAGTATCGAGACATTCATCAAAATTTGCAGGACAAGGGTTAAAACACAGTCCTTAACCCCTTCAACGCTGAATTATTTTTGTTTAAACCATGGAGATTACATCGCTGAATTAATTTAGTGAAAATCATAGAGACCAAAGGGTTTTAATCAATTCGAAATCATCTTAAATGTCTTAATCAGCTCTTTCTGATTCATTTGAATACCTACGTTATGGGGTTAAGGCCATTAGAAATATTTTTACTCTTACAGTGCGGGGATCGACTTTAGTTGTCAGAATCTGACGTCTACAGACATCAGATTCAGACAACTAAAGTCGATCCCCGCGCTGTAAGGGTTAACCCTTACAACGCTGAATTATTTTTGTTTAAACCATGGAGATTACAACGCTGGAATAATTTTGTAAAATCATGGGGACCAAAGGGTTTATTTTAATTTGAGATCATCATAAATGTCCTTGTCAGCTCTTTTTGATTCATTTGAAAACCTATGTTACAGGACTACGGCCACTAGAAATACTTTTTTATCATTACAGTGCGGGGATCGACTTTAGTCGTCAGAATCTGATGTCTACAGACGTCAGACTTTAGTCGTCAGAATCTGACGTCTACAGACGTCAGACTTTGACGACTAAAGTCGATCCACGCACTGTAAGGGTTAAGAGGTTTTTTCAAATATAAATTATCATAAATGTCTTAGTTAGTTATTTCCGATTTATTACGACAATTAAAATATTTTAATTTATTTAGTGACAGTCCCCGTGCTGAAAGGTTTAACCAGTGCAGTAGTGACTATACAACTACAATGCGGGGATCGTCTTTATACGTCAGAATCTGACTTCTACAGATGTCAGAATCTGACTATAATCAGTAGTGACTATAACACTACAGCATAAATTATGCTAACAAAATAATATCCACATTTCATGAACTTTTGAAGAGCTGCATTTTAAATATAAGGTGTATAACTCACAGGAATGTTTTGCTGAGCCACGCCATCAAATCTAGCTCCAGCGTCATAAACACCTGCCACATTTACAGTCTGCTGCACCTGATATAATAAATAGGTCAAATAAATTTTAAATTTAACCCTGCATGTGCTATTGAAATGTTTGCTTCTATTTATCATTCTTTCGAAGCTGGAATTGCAAACGCAATTGCCAGCTTCAAATGATGAAAAATAGTTATATTTATAAAGAATAGACATTTCCAGTATTGAATTATTGGATTAACTTAAACATCTACCAAAAACTTACTTCAACAAATTCAATGATATTTTTATTGATCTAAAACATGCTTGAAATTCTATATATACATGGTTCCAGCAGCACAAGGGTTAACAATATAATGCCAACACTTATAGTATACTCTATAGTACACGGTTCTGTTAAATAACTCTTGAAGTGCTGACCTTAACCCTTGAAGCGCTGAATAAATTTCTGATTGATTTGAATACCTATGTTATGGGTCTACGGCCGTTAGAATTAAGTTGATTCTTACAGTGCGGGGATAGACTATAGTCGTAAGAACCTGACGTCTACAAACATGAGATTCTGACGTCTAAATTTGATCCCTGCACTGAGAGCTTAATGTTGCTTTTTAATATTATATTAGCAAGGATAGACATGTCTTTTTAAATACTTTGTCATATTTGAATGTTCAGTGAAGAGTGCAATCCTTAAATTAAAATGACTGTGTCAGCATATGTACAGATTGTACAGGTCGATGCCAGTGTCATTATGCTTCTACAATGCACAATTTATAGAATTTGTACTGGGAAAACTTATACTGTGTTTATTGAACACTTACAAGGAGTGTTTGTTACTGGCTGTGCTACATTAAACATACTTGTCAACCCCACCTACTTCAGGCCCTGTCTACCCGATGCCAATTTTATCATAATTTCAATAAAATGTGGTTAGAATGTAGGTGATAATGCAGCATTGAACATTTGTTATTTGAAAAATATTTTCCAGATTATGGTGAAGTTGTAACAAAATTTGACTAGAATACACAAATACAAGATAATTCTGAGAGGAGGGGCATTCCTAGAGTCGATATTTACAAAACCTGCCTCTTTTCAATTTCAAGTATTTTAAAATAGAAAACAAACTAAATGTAATTTCGGAACTACAGTGGGTAGCTAATCAAAACAATGACACATTGGTGGGTATCATGTGTACCAAATGAAGTTTTTTATTCAACTATGTTGTTTTTATGTACAGCCATAACAGAGAGTAGGAACCGTTACTGAAATAAATGCACTTGTCAGACATGACATGCTGTCCCACTGCTGATTTATTGTAGGCTTCAGAGAAGATAGATTAATTCATACATATACAACAAGAGTATCTTGCTTGACGAGCCTGCTAGTAATTTCATTATCATCTTCATCATCACCATGCTGGTACTCTCTTCTCATATAATATCCACTACAGCCGCATAGCAGCAACTCATATACGGTACCTTGCTTTTTCTAATAATACAATTATACTTTGACCCAACCTGAAATGTTGGGGGTACAGTACAAATAAACTTTAAAAAATATAGTTTACTCTCTGGAAAAACATTTGTGGTAATTACTCTAGCTAAAAAAAGTTATCTGGAGCCCTGGGATAGTAGGCCAATATTGAACTAACATTGGGAGGATGACTCATGTTTAGTTAAATCAGATTATTATATTATCAGAAATTTAATATTGACAGTATGACTACTGGGTATACATCATTCGTACTAAGGTGTGATTAATTTAGGTATATACTTGAAGTGAAAAGGCAGTATCTGCTCACTTGTAAAGTAAGGAGATACAGCCTTCAGGCTTTGGACTGTAGTATAGTTGTCAAGCGGACAATCAAATACACCAAATATGGCTGTTTGCATTATTTTTTAGTGGCCCATCTATTGAAATACATGTTACCGGAGTGCTACTAAAAGTGAGTTGTCTGTACGAAGAAACACAACTTTAAACCCAATGCAGGGTTCCCACAGAATCTTGAAATAACATTCAGTATCTTCTACTAGAGACTTGCCATGAAAACTGTCTAGAATTCCACTACACACAAAAGATTAATCAAAATAGATGTAGGGGCCCACAGGCACTTCAAATGTATTATTTTTTTCCCCATTACTTACACCTGTCAAAAACACATACAATCCACTTAAACATGTTGAATCTAAACATCAACTGTATTTTGTGATTGAGATTTGTTTATTTTTTCAGATGTAATTTACATGTATTAGAGCATGCTCTAAACCAATGAAAAAGCCTTCTTGTGATTAACTTTTAGTTTAAATAGATCATTTAAATGCTAGATTTTTGTTTTCAGATAATCGGAGCCCTGTAACATTTACATGTGTAATACCATCGCACAACAAAGCTGCCAAAGTCCCAGCAAACACAAAACATTTGTATAACATTTGTACAATGTTGGACCAGCATCGAATACATTGGCTGACATTGTAGAAATGTTATACAAATGTTTTGTGTTTGCTGGGGTAGGCTGAGCATTATTTCAAACAGCTAGTCAATATACTATAGGTCATACATCCAACAAATTACATCCAACATATTAAGTCCAATATAGCAAACCATGTTTTCTGCCATTTAAAAAATATTCGGTGACTAAATTTCATTTTTTTCAACACCATTCTACTTTGCAAGTTATCCTACGACTATTTCTGACAATTTTTCGACAAAAAATACTTCACATCATCTGATCCTTTCTTTGTCATGTATGATGACAGGTGCAAGTCATTCATCTTTAGAGCGGTGGACGATATTACGTGAAATTCGGCAATATCGGTATACATAACAAAGAAAAGATTTTGCAAGTTAAAATAATTTTCAAACTAAAAATATACCTGGGGATCGCCGAACATTCTAGTGTGTTGAATAAAAGTGAAAAAAAATAATTTTGGCCAGTAAATATTTTTTAAATGGCGAAAAACGTGATTCGCGATATTGGGCGTATGACCTAGGCCTATAGGTCTTTTTACCGGTGTATATCCAGGTGGCATTCCCTGCGAGTAGTAAGCCTGTGGGTTTTGGCCTGCTGCTTGTGGAGGCGGAGCTGCCTGTGGAGGTGGAGCACCTTGAGCTGATAAAAGATAGTCACATATTAATTAACAGTACTATACCATGTATACAGTCACTTCAAATGGTACATTAGAATAACATTATATAATGTTATTCTGATGTGAATATTCAACGTCATTTAGGTCTAATATTAATTTTCAACCCATAACTTTGTTACATTTATGCCAAGGCCCAAATCACTTGCATAATCAGATAATTCTAAAAAAAACATTATTCCGCTACCATGTTTACCCGCTTAATTATTTAATTTAAATTTTCACCCACTTGAAGTTCTGTCTCACTGTCACAACTTCACCAAAATTACTCATATTTGGCTAATTTGAAAATAACATTTGCAGATATTGATATTTAAATACACATTCCATTCCCAATAACAGTGATAAGTCTAATAAAACATAATAAAATGACTCTAGTTGTGATTAGTGGGGAAAGGGTTTAACCCTTTAGCCGCCAAATTATTCAATTGGAATTTTCAACCACTTGAAGTTGTGTCTCGCTAACGCAATCCACAACTTCAAGTGAGTGAAAATTATTTAGAATTGACAAAATGTAGGTAAAAAAATTTCAAATCTTGCTGATTAATGTCACATTTTATCTTTAACAGGTTTAAAAGCTGATATGCAATAACTAATAAAAAATGTAAAAAACGAAAATGGACGGCACCTGCGGTTAAAGGGTTAAAGAGAAAATGGCATATTCCATAAAAATACATGTAAGTGTGTTATCATGGTTATGAGATTTCACTTGATATATGTATACTATATCTGTATGTACTCAACCCATTAAGCCTTTAACCGCCGGTGCCGAATATTTTCAGGTTTTCATTTTTTATTGTACCGTGTTTTAAACATGTTAAAGAGAAAATGTGACATCAATCGGCAAGATTTGAAAAGATTTCACCTCCATTTTGTCAAATCTGAATAATTTTCACTCACTTGAAGTTGTGGATCGCGTCAGCGAGACACAACTTCAAGTGGGTGAAAATTCAAATTGAATAATTTGGCGGTTAAAGGGTTGAAGACGAGTCTCGCAGATGTCTTTGACTCTGATACTGCTCCCAGATACAAAATAACTCCAGAAATATCCGGGGCTGATTACACGAGATAACTATGATGTCACGAAATGACTGACCTGGCTGCTGTTGATAAGGCGGTGGTGCCTGCTGCGTGTAGTATGGCTGCTGCTGTGCATACTGAGGCTGCTGCGGTGCATACTGAGGCTGCTGCGGTGCATACTGAGGCTGAGGGGCTGCCCCATAAGGCACAGCTTGTGTAGGATAAGCCGCAGCTGCATTGTGATCTGGGTTGTACGGGGGTGGTGGCTGTGAGGTCTGTGTTGGATAACCACTGCCCGCGGGAACTGATGACGAACAAAATCATCTAATTTTAATTTTTACCAACTCCTTGCGCTGCTGAATTGTTTCAAATTATTTTTCATTCATTTGAAGCTGGAATTGCTAACGCAATTTCCAGCTTTAAATGACAAAAAAATATTTCTATTTATGAAAAATAAACATCTCCCAAATTGAAATATTTGATTAGCTGAGCATCTACCACTGAATATTTCATCAATTTCAGTGGCATTTTATTTGGGTTGAGACTTTCTTGAAAACGTATATATCCGTGTCCAGCAGGACAAGGGTTACCAGAATCTATGTAGTGCCTACTGCAATCCGCAAATTCATGTGGGTGAAAATTACAATATGATTTTTTTAATCAAAACATCTGCAAATCAAGCAAATTTAACCTTTAAAGCGCTGAATTAATTTATAAAAACATCGCAACCAAAGGGTTTTTTCAATTTAAAATCATCATAAATGTCTTAGTTAGCTCTTTCTGATTCATTTGAATACAGGTCTATGTTATCAGATTATGGGTCTACGGCCATTGGAAATATGTTGATTCTTACAGTGCGGGGATCGACTTTAGTCGTCAGAATCTGACATCTACAGACGTTAAGATCTAAAAAAAATTGCAGGATACCCCAAATACACTAAGGCAGGCTTACATTTATGTTTTATTTCCTAAAACATTTCTATAGCTGATAAACTAGGTTTTATATATTCTCTGGAATTAAAGGGTTTACTTACCTTTGCCCTTTTCTTTCTCCTTGCTTTTGCCAAACAGAGGCATACTGTAATGTTATATTTCAGATATGTGTATCAACTGTGTAGAATATCAATGAAGAAATGTGTGAAGAACTGTACTCTATGACTACTCCTACAGAGAAACAAACCATACATTTTGTCATTTTACATATGACACACAGTATATTATGACCAAATTGTAAAAGAAGGACCCATTGGAAGTTTCAACATTATGATGCAGGTAATGACCAGTAGCTCGATTACCAAATGGAAATCCCCTATTTTGTTTACCGGTAATTATTTATCTATCTTTCAGGGCTGTATATCGTGGTACCAAACAAGTGAATCAATTTTACAAGAGGACACTGTAAACACTGGTAAATAGAAATTAAAAGCACTTATTCTCCAAAGTATTATTTTCTAAGAGACCTTTTTAACTCTAACATATCTAAGAACCTGGAGAAAAATAACAATTTCACCCACTTGAACCAATTACAACACAAATTCTACTAAGTTCCCACCACATTCACCAGGTGGTGCTACAAATAATGTGATAACCTAGGGTATAGGCCTAAGGGTAGGCTACTCCCGAATGTTGCATTGATATTTCTATTCACTGTAAGCCGAGAAATGACAGCACAAATAACCATCTGCTCACAACAAACTAAAATAACCCTATTTTATAAAATATATTTAAAATGCAATATATCATTTCCAAAAATTCAAGCAAATGTATGTACCTCTAAATCTTGGGATTATACAAATGCATGTGCCAAGCTTCTTAAATGGATGATAGGGTCAACATAATAATGCAACATATATCAGTATATGTAGGAATCATTTGAAGATAGGTGTAAAATAAAAAAACAGGGGGTGACAAGGGCTCTGACCCTGACTGCTAATGCTATCATAAAACAGCCCCCATTTTGTTAGTAGAAAAAACTGCGAATATTATTAACAATATTGATGGTATTGATAATGTGCAAGGCATTGCCAATTTATTTGCTGAAAAATATTTTGATTTGTATAATTCTGTAAGTTATGATGTGGATAATATGTTCAAAAAAACTGTTGAGAATAAAATATATGTTCTTGTGGAAATAATTTATGTACAAGTGATTACCATATTTCTGTTGAAAACATTGTGTCTGCTATAAAGTATATTAAGCCAGAAAGAATGACGGATCTGATAATGTAAGTACAGATCTTATCATTAATGCTCCTCCAGAATTATATAGACACCTGGCTATTCTTTTTTCGAAAATGCTTCAGTATGGTATAAATACACCATAGCAATTCAGATTTTCTAAACTGATACCAATCCATAAATGAGATGAGACAGAAGGATGAGAGAGAAGATGATAATGATAAAATCAATTTTCAAAATAGTAATAATAATGTAAAACCCAATGCTGTACACCTTGGTAATATTGTTGGTAAAACAAACGAAAATGACCGAATTGACACATGTCTCTCTGAATTCAACCGCCGACATAATGTTTTATTAACAACATTTAAGCATGCACATGCCCATGTAAAATATATAGTTTTTAAAACTTATTGCATGCCATTGTATGGAAGCCAAATATGGATTTTTTTTTTAAATTTAAATAAACTGTACTGTACTCTCTTTATAACCATAAATTTGGTATAGACAGATAAAGCATTACAGCGAAATAAAGACATTATTATAATTATTTACATTATAAAATGTACTATGACATACAACTCAAAAACTCTTTAACTGATGAAGATAAATTTAAAACTGCCATTGCCATCACTGCATATCACATCAGGGGCACAAGTGAAATTGTGACTTGATCAGACAACTTTGAAAATTTGGTTGACCACCCTACTGTCCTACTGAAGACTAAAGTTACAGCAGCCTACTCACTTACATGTACGTCACAAGTTACGTATTTGAATGAATGTCCTGAAGTGAAGGTGGTTTAACTTTAACATGTTTAACTTGTTGAACAGCGTTGATGTTGTGTTTAACTCACTAAAATTCTTGAAGACAATGTCAATGGATGATTATTATGTCATGATTGAATGAATGTCACTGTCACTGTCAGACTCACTCAGATTAAAAATACAATTTTGTTGAACAGGTCAGTTGAACGAGAAATGGTGATACTCTGGTCTCCAGACCAGAGTATGACTTGTCTGAGACTGAGTGTAGTGAGACACTCACCTGCTCACACACAGTGTCACCAGGGTCACTGTCACTGTCAGACTGAGTCAGTCTCAGTGAGAACTGGTGAGTGACAATGAACTGACAACACTCAACAGTGACAACAATTAAATTTGCTGTAAACCTTTTCAGTCGCCATCTGGTCTACTTTTCAGGGACCACTATGAAAATAAGGGTCACCAGACCCTTTATAGTGTCTTTTATCCCTGGTGACCAGTATGGTGGCCCTGATTGTTTTATATCATGCTTACATGTACTGTTCACTGAAATAAATCAAATCAAATCAACAGACAACACACAGACCATGCAGTCACACTTACACGTCTTAGTCACAGACTAACAGTAACACACTATACCAGGATTCACATTCACCGTGGTGGATGAATTTCGCCGATTTCTCAGTCAATTCTCAATCAATTTCTATGAAATTTTACACACACTATTTTCCATTCATGTCGTGACTATCCTGAAAGTTTCGCGAAGTTTTGATAAGTATTTAAAAAGTTAGACCATTTGACATGTAGTAAATAAAAAAAAATGTTGCCCTCTATAAACCCATTAGCTTCGTTTCACAATTTTATTACATGTCAAATGGTCTAACTTTTAAAATACTTATCAAAACTTCGCGAAATTTTCAGGGTAGTTACGACATGAATGGAAAATAGTGTGTGTAAAATTTCATGAAAATTGGTTCAGATTTGACTGAGAAATCCGCGAAATTCAATAATCCTGGTTGATGAATTTAATGTGAATCTGACTATAACAACAGTAGACACTGTCAGTGACACTTGAGAAGTTGAGTGACTCAACAGTACTGCTCAACAGGACATGACTGCATGAGTCAGACTCATCGTCTTATGACAACAAACAACTTACTTAGGCAAGTCTACTGACTATAGACAGTAGACCCTATAGCTTATTGTCTTAATCCTGTTAATGTCACTGGTAATTTATTGTTATTTTCAGGTGTGACAGTCACAGTTCTGCTGCAAGAAGAAGAAGTGGGAGAGGGGGGGATCCGTGTTGTTGACAATATGACGTCACCACTAGCTGTGTACGCAAGATAAGCAACGTCATGTACGTGTCTGAACTAGAAAGGGATCAGCCCGCAATTTGATTTGTTGAATGCGGTTTATAATATGTAATCTTCAAAACGTTTCTCCAATTAGTATTGTAAAATAGATTAAGTTGCATTGAAATATTGAAAGTGATAAAATTTCCAAATTTATAAGCCCAGAACTATTTTTTGATATAACGTTACAGTTGATCAATATTTATGTTGCTTCATGCGAAATCTCATGCTCCCTGTCTTACATAGTGAATCAGCGGAAGTTACCGATTGTGAATTTTGCCTTTGCTTTGCGATTGCGAAAGTCCATGTTCAATTTATGGCATTAATTATTGTATTTCATTTGTCATAACTTCTGTTTTAACAAATAACCAAGTGTGTAAGTATATAATGGTTTATTTTAAACAAATCAGTATGCCGCAAATGGTTCTATTTTTTATTGGGAGGTGGTTTTAAATGATCCTTTCTTCGCCTTGTTACATCTCTGTCGCCATTTTGTTGGTTCAATTTTTGACAGTTTGTCTTTCGCCATTATTAAACATGATGTACGCTGAACCTCCCTAGGATAGAAGAAGGCTAAGGCCCTGCCCTAGGTCTGTTTTGTCGATCGATCACAAAGTAGACCTAGATTACAACATAAAACATGCATTACAATTGTTATCTGAATAATCATGATTTAGCCTTTGAGTTTGAGTTAACGTTAGGCTAGCAAGTTTAGGCTTTAGCCTTAGGCTTAGCCTAGGCTCCCTAGGCTTAGCCTTAGGGGGCCTAGCTTAGGCTAACTGTTAGGCCTAACCTAACACTAACTTACGCTAACACAGTAACACAACTTCAGTTCAGTAGGCCTAGCCTAGCCTGCCCTGAGTAGGCCTAACACTTACAGCACGAATTGACGAAATAAGAAATAGGATGGTGGAGGGTATTTTCGCGCAGGGGGTATTCTCGCACACCTCGTGTGTTTTTTGCCCTGGTTCTTGAAGGGTTTTGTAATTTTTTATCTTTTTTTGATTTTCGGTCGTTGACAGGTGTTTCAATGACAATGCAGCGTATCTAAAAGTCGTGTCGTTTCGCGGCAAACTTTTTTTTATTATTCGCCATTAAAATAGATCTAGTTCCGTTTCCAGAATCCATTTGGAAACCATTGAAATGGAAAATATATGCAGCATGGGTCTCCATGCTGTTACACAATGCGGTGCGCGAAAATACCCTCAACTGCGCGAAAACTCCCCCAGAAACATAGGAGATAGAAATACTCCATGTTCCCTATTCCCAATTGACCTGGAAATATATTTTTTTCAAACCGGAAGTGGCTCAGACATAGTCTACCAATCATAATACGACCCACAATATATACTTGCAGCCCGAAGGAAACAAGCCAATACTAAAAAACATTAGCTAGAAGATAAGTTATAGTTAATTTCTAACTTGTTTAATAAACTGCTTCTGCAGCCATTGACATTAACGTCCGACCGGCCGCCCGAGGCAGGTTAAAAAGGCGCAGGTCGGATAAACTGTCCACATCGGCCGCCCGGGTTGTCGGGTAAAGTTTTCATAGTTTTAACCCTACAACCACTTCCAGGTCCAGTTAAAAGTCATCAGGGCAGATGAAAATCACAGTTTACCTGCCCTGTTGTCTAGTATAAAAAAATTCTAATGTCAATTCCTGCTTCTGTCAATTTCACTTTTTTATTTTGAGAATGTTGTAATAAAAAAATTGACAGTTAAACAGTGTGCTATGAAGAGCTAAATTATGTCTCTGAAAATCATCTCCGATGCTCTCAGAAGCCCCCAAACACACAAATTTCCTCTGGGGGCTTACAGCGCCACCCAAACCCCCAGCTGTATATTTCAGGTTTTTTGCCAAACAGTCAATCACATCCCCGAAAAAAGCGGTCGGGATAGTCGGTTTGTATAGTAACTATCCTGTTGGGATAATAAGATTTGGGGTGCTTATTTTATCACACACAGACCGGCTATATCATACTATTATTAAAAGCACTAGTAGTAGTAGAAATCTGGTGAACATTCTGTGCAAAGCCAAAGGAGATCAGCGCAAAAATGGGCAAGTTTACAGTCAACTTGTGGTGAGCAGTCACAGTGGTTCATGTTGATATGTTTGGTGAGATATACTGACTGCCTGGTGTGTATCTAGTCTAGATCTGTGCACACTGCATTGTGTGTGTACAGTACATGTATCTATGCCCAGTAACACTATTTTGCAGACACCAAGTGTACATGCCCCAGTTCCAGGGGGTCTCATCTTTAGCGTCTAGCCAAGCAATGGGGCTTTCTATGGGTGGGATATCAGTAGTCTAGGCTGAAAAGTATGCAACGTTTTAGCTGTATATGTACACTTATTGCAGTGATTATAAAAAAAAAATCAGATTACACAAATGCTGTTTATTTTAAAGACATACTTGGGGGTACACATATCTGAGAAAAAAAACATGCTTTTTTAACCTCACTTTGCCATTCGTTTTAAAATTAGTTAGAATGAAATTTACCTGCAGGAGCACAACCTGACCACAACATGGATCTCCTGGAAATGATCAAGGTCATTCATTGAAACCCTAGAGTTAGATCAGGTTGATCCACTCTGCTCATGGCGCATACGTCCCCAGTTTGGACTACCCTAGAGTAAAATATTAAAAATGAGTTAAGTATGTTATTTTAATAGTGATGAGGATTATGAGGAGGAGGATAATGGCACCGCACAGAAAGCTAGAAATGTTCTGTGACATCCTCAATAACTGACTGATCAGGCCTAGAACTAATTTTTACAAGACAGGAAGTGTACTTTATATTCTACTTCCGTTTAATCGCTAGGTGGGTCCGGCTTCACTTGGCTCTTAAGTCTTGTTCATCAAATAAGACACTCGATATTTGTCTTGTTTTAAACACATTGCAATGGTCACTTCTTAGCGAAGTGGGTTTAAATAAATAATACTAATCCTGATGTCTATTAACCCTTTAAGCCCTCACGATGCAATTAAGCTTCATTTCACATCTCTGAAAACATACCTAATTAGCCTTTAAACCACATCAAATCATCTTCACTCACAACTAGTCGAGAATTGCAACAGCAATTCGCGGCTTGTAGTGGATGAAAATGACAATGGTAGATTCAGGCTCACTTTGATTGATATTACACATAGAAGTGGGCGGAAAATAGGATTAATAATTGTTCCGACTTAACACATTGTGCCAATGTTGCCACAATTGGTAGTATGTTTTGTTAACCTTTTACCTGAGCTATGTTCTTTAATGTTATCTTTATTCACTTAAAATTGTGCCTCGATGCTGCAATCCACAACTTCAATTGGGTGAAAATTAGGTGGCCTTCTCATATAAATTTGTCTAATTTGAGCTAAAATTTAATGAAAATAAAGCAGATTTGTGCTTTCACAGGGAGATAAAATAGCTTTTCCTTAAATTCTATTTTGCGTGGATTTTTTTTTTGTTGATTTTCAGAGCCACAAAACAATAAAATTAACCCTTATCTTACCATATACAGTAAAACCTGCTATGATCAGCCACCCTTATGGGCAGCCAACCTCCCATATAAGGGGGGGCCACTTGGTCATTTTGAGAATGACATTTTATATACAAATAACCCTCCTATGAGCACTGCAGCCACCTGCCTTGAAAGGCCACTTTTCAAGCGCCCCAAGGGTGGCTGCTCATAGCAGGTTCTACTGTACATGTTTTTTACCATCACATTTTAGGGAAAAAAAATTTCACAGGGGAATGCTACAAAAGAGTTTTAACAGGACTTAAAAATATTACTGGAAACAGTTAATTTACAATGATGTATCAAAGTGGCCATCATTTTATTTCTTTATAAATGTATCATTTGTATAATTACTGTTTTAGATATACACAACCTGCAGAACGTCACATCCTGAGTAGATTGCCAATGTGCAGTTGAGAATATCAGTCAGTGGGGAATCCTTTTACTCCACATTTCTGCTGGCTGTGTGTATTGCTGAAAAGTAACCATGACAGCAAGGAACGCCAGTCCACATGGTCTGAGACCAATTGCTTTAGATCAAATTTGGGATGATCTGAAGTCAGGGATCGAGCATGTCTACAGACGAGAATATATGCCCAAGCACAGATACATGGGTCTCTACACGTATCCTTTTAACCAATTCAGCACTGATGTCCACAGTAGTAGTATTTGTGTGTTATGTTTTTGTTGTATTACAAATGAATTATTACTTTAACCCTTGTCCTGCTAGACCCGGATATATATACGGTTTTAAGCATATTTTAAGCCAAATAATATGTCACTGAAATGGACAATACAGTTTGTGGTAGATGTTCAGTTAGTAAAATAACTCAATTTAGCAGATGTATATTTTCGAAAAATATCTATATTTTTCGTCATTTGAAGCTGGAAATTGCGTTAGCAATTCCAGCTTCAAATGACGAAAAATACAATTGAAACAATTCAGCAGGACAAGGGTCTGCAGCAAATTTAAGTTTTTGTGTGTGGCTAATATATCCTTATGTGGCCAAGTAAAATTAAATCCCCTCAGCCTAATTTCTATCCCATTCTAGTGCCCACCCAGGATGCTGGTAATCATGTTAATAACCTGTACTACAGTATACATCTTTTATTTTTTGAATATACAAATTACAATACTTTGTAATACATAGGAATACATTTGTTAATAAACTACTGGCACTAAATACTACATGGGTCGAAATAAGCGCTATCCCCCTATCCCGTGGCTAATAAAAAAATGGTCATGATAATCAATCCGTATAGTAACTATCCCGTCAGGATAATGCGATTTGGGGTGCTCTTTTTATCACACATGGGCTAGCTATGGTATAGTAGTAGAAATCCGCTGTTCTGTGCAAGGGAGATCAACGCTAAAATACAGTCATGTCAGACAGTCAACTTGTGGTGGGCAGTCACAGTACTTGGTTCATGTTGACATGGTTCACCTGCCGGCTGTGTATAGTCTAAATCTGTGTAGATTGCATTAGTGTGTATACAGAGCAAATTTGGCATAATCAATTGTAATTGCTTGAGTGTAACCATGGTAACAGTTGTTATGAATTTAGTATTTAATGGAATGAAATTTTAATTGACACATTTTTAATTTGAAATATAACATTACATTTCAAATTAAAAATGTGTTGATTCAAATTTTGTGAGTTCTGTGTCTGGCCTGCCAGATATCCCAGGGATAGTTAAATCTCAATCTCACTATCCCCCTTGTCTAGTGGATCATATCGAGTTATTTCTACCCCTGATTCTATACAGTAATTTATAGTCACTTGGACTTTGTGGATCGCAGTTGCAAAATTTGTAGTTTAATAACTGAGAGCTCTCAATTCAAATTGATGCAAATGAAAAATTGAAATACACAATTATTTCTCTGTGTATTCAATTATGCTTTAAAATGAGGTGTAATACTGAATTGACATTAAAAGCTTATCTGTTGCACTCACAATACATGTAGGTATTAAATTTATGTTTTATTTCTACCAATTTATTTAAAACTGATAGATCATCCGATCCTCTTAATGTAACTTTCAACTTTGAAAGTGAATACCCAGTACTGCATTTTCCAAATACATTTTGATGGCAATTGGTAGATCTATGCTGTTATTCAAGAGTACTAAACCTTATCATGTCGGATAATATTAGTAATAACATGTTTATAGTTTATGCATAGTGATGCCATATTCAAATGTATATGTTGACTTGTCCTTGACCGTGTTATTAGACACGTTTATAACTACTGCACAAGTGTTCATCAGACAAATCAAGTTGGTCAAGCAGGAAGGGGTGCCTCTGGTGCAAGACGCAGAACACATCCAACTGGAGGTGCCCAATTTGTGGGACTTGAACTTTACAAACGGCTGAAAGAGTTTCTTAGGTCATACTTAGTTAATCTACAAAAGGTTTGTAATGCCTGATCAAGAGTACGGAACTGAAAAATTTGTAGGATTAATTTGAAATGAATAAAAAAAACTTTCCTTGCAAAGTAACTTTGTGGCTACTCACCACAAAAATATATTGTGCCTAGATAAAAACTACATTAAAATGGTAACAATAATATATAGCCCTGTTTTGAAAATTTACATTTATAATTGTGTTTTACAACCACTGAAATTTGCTCATACTGATTGCATTTGCTATAGTACAGCAATCTTGCTTTTGTAGGATGGGCAAAATCTTATGGGAGAAAACGTGCTGGAGTTCTATACCAAGCAGTGGGAAGACTATCAGTTCTCCAGTAAAGTGCTCAATGGGGTGTGTCGCTACCTTAACAGACACTGGGTGCGCAGAGAGTGTGATGAAGGTCGAAAGGGCATCTATGAAATATACTCTGTAAGATTATGTTTGATAATTCAATTTCTACTTTGTAATAATGCATAATCTCCATGTTGGACTCTTTGGTTCTTGTCCTTTATTTAAATTTTCAACCACTTGAGATTGTGTCTCGCTACCGCGATCCACAACCTCAAGTGGTTGAAAATTACTCATGTGTGTTTAATTTGAGACCTAACATGTACAAATATCATTGTTTAAACATCATTTTATTCCCAATAACAGCAGTTTAATCGGCTAAAAAACATAGATTAAAAACGACTATCGTCGTGATTAGCAGGTAAAGGGTTAAATGTGTAGGCAAACTATCATTCACTTGTGGTGTTAATTGCTGCCGCAATTTAAACCTCAAAGTGAATAGAAATTATCTGAATTCAAAATGTCTTAATATTTCAAAAATTGGCTCGAACCGTTTCCATTTTGAGTGGTATTAGCATGTTTTCTTAACCCTTTCTCCACAATAACGAATGTATAGTATGTTTTTAATTTGTTTTATTATCTGATGAAATCAGTATTATAGGGAAGTGGTTGAACATCAAGATTTTGAAATGTTTGGTCTCAAATTAAACTATAATGTGAACAAGTTACACTTACTTGCATGTTGTGGGTGATGGTAGTGAGACACAATTTCAGAAGAGTGAAAATTTGAATGAGATAACTTATAGAGTAAAGGGTTAAATTGATTGCATTCAAAGTAAATTGTATTTATCTGTGACATCGATGGTAAAGATATATAATTTCTTGTAAACTAGACATCACTTTGAAAGAACTTTCTACTTATTTTTTCTTTATTTCTCTGTCATACAAAACAAAATATTATAATTAATTAACTTTACTTTAAATTTATTCTTGATTATTATTTATTATTTTTGTTTTTCTCAATGATGAATACTATGCCAACTGTTAACAGCTAGCGTTGGTGATATGGAGGGACTGCCTTTTCAAACCATTACATAAGCAAGTCACAAATGCTGTTCTCAAATTAATCGAAAGAGAGAGGAACGGTGAACCTATCAACACACGGCTCGTCAGTGGTGTTATAAATTGCTATGGTTAGTATAAAAATACCCAGTTCTCTATATTTCAGGATTCGTTCGTGTCCTGTAAAATCTGGAAAACCTTTACACCAGTTGACATTGAGCAAAGAAATTATGATGTTCAAGTTACAAATACTTCAAATGTGACTATTATTTGTCCAAGAATATGCTACAATCAGAATCAACAGGACTTACACTTACAATACAAAGTGGACTTCTATAAATATATTTTTCCATTAAAAGTCATGGAATTATATTTTATCTGCCCCTATAAAGTTAATTTGATTCAGAATCTATCCTATCCAGAATAGTTGTGGAATTGTATGTCTGAACCCTAGCCATAAGATATCCAAGGTGTTGAGTGTCAAGCTTGATAACAAAAAGTACATACTTAGTTGATCCTTATAGTTTCTGTGCATGTGAAATATTCTGTTGTCTAAAAACACAGTATATGTTTTTGCCTCGTTCGGCCAATGTGAAAATATAATTGTAACAATTTTTAAAAATATGCTCTCTTAGATCTTTCTTTATTAGAGTAATTCTAGCTTTCAATAAAATATTTAATTCTAAAAAGTAATTTTAATTTCTATTTTTGTGCAGTTGAACTTGGTCTTAATGAAGATGACCCTACAGCCAAGGGACCCACACTCAGTGTTTACAAGGAAAGTTTTGAGAATTGTTTCCTGGAAGATACTGAAAGCTTCTACAAAAAAGAGAGTTCTGAATTCCTTCGACAAAATCCAGTTACTGAATACATGAAAAAGGTTAGCATTAAAAGTGAAAACAGAAAATAATTTTATGCAACATTTGTAATTGCAGATTTTTTAAATTCTTGCTGAGGGCCTTATCAAGTTAAAGGCTCAATATTATTTCACATTTGAATATTTTTCTTTCCCTTTCTCATCACATTCTAAACTAAAATAAAAAATATCAATATTTATCTGAATTTCTATAGATTGAATTATTTTAATTTTTTCAAATCTCAAAATGTAATAATTACACACAGTTAAATGACAAGTTGTCTACGAGTGGTTATGTACATGTTTTATGAAAGGTTCTATTTAATATTTAATGATGTCTTCCACATAGTATTCTTTGTTAACTTGTAATACTGCCAGTCATAGTTTTTGGTGCATTTGGTACATCCAAGCCCATATATATTTAATGATTGACAGATTTATTTTGTTAAATCCTGTTTAATTATGTCTCATAGGTGCAATATTGGGAATTGCCACTAGACTAGCAAGCTAGTCTGGCTAGCAAGCAGTGATTAGTAGCAGTGGTACAATCAGCATTGTTGATGACGGTGTTTGTGCACTTGTAAATTTTGAATACACTTATTTTCTGCAGGATCCAATGAAAGTACAATGTTATGTTGTAGGCCGAGTCACGGTTGATGGAAGAACAGCGCAGAGTTCATTTGTATCTGCATGAAAGCACACAAGACCACCTTGCCCGCGTATGTGAGAAAGTTTTGATTGATAAGCACCTAGAGTTCTTTCATTCCGAGTTCCAGAACCTACTGGATGATGACAAAAATGAAGGTATTTCTTGCAATCTGATATTAATCCTTGTGCTGCTGGGTCCGTGTATATACATTTTCAGACTTTTACCACCAAAAATTGTAACATATCTTGTGGAAGATGCTCAGTTAATCAAATAATTCTATTTTTCATTCCTTGGAAGCCGGAAATTGCTCATTTAATAGGTACATTTGTGACTTCTCTAGGGCTAAACAGGTGCTAAAACGCTGGATGTCTACTGTCGACATCAGTGTTCTAGGGGTTAATGCCTGTGAAGTGTGAGGGGTTTTTTTGACTGCCAATGTAATGTAATATACATGCCACCATACGTGCCCATACATGCATGTCTGTATACAAAAATGACTAAATTATCTGCTGTCAATTTTCATTATCTCAAATTGTTTCCTGTGCACCAAATTTTTTTTTCACATCTAAACTTGCTCAAAAGTTTCCTTTAAGAATTTTAATGGTACAGAGGGAGCCTAAACTTTTTATTTCAGCTAGTAGACGATTATTTTTTTTCATTTTATTTTCCAGATCTTGGCCGCATGTATCAGCTTGTGTCAAGAATACAGGAAGGTTTGGTGGAATTGAAGACTCTGCTTGAAACACACATTACAAACCAAGGTCTCTCTGCAGTGGATAGATGTGGAGAATCTGCCATCAATGTATGTGTTTTTCACTTTTTAGGCCTTAGCCAAAATTTTTGCGGATGCCTATTGTCATCACCAGGCGCGTCCGTCCGTCTGTCCTTCCGTCTGTCCGCCACTTTTTAGAACTTGTTTCACATAACTGGAATGCACATTAAACTTCACATACAGGTTAATCATGACTAAAGCTTGACTAATTGCACATTTGACCTTTCTGTAACCCCTTTGACCTTGACTTTTTCCCGATAGACAATTATTCTCGTTAACGCGATTCACTCAACATTTTTTCATGTATCGCTCCAAAATTTATACCATATATCAATTTCACTAATAGCTCGGATGAGTTCGAAATTTGGCAAGATTCGGACAGAAACTAGGTCATGGCGGCCAAAATGGCAGATTATCGGCCATTATTTTTTTAATTTGCGTAATATCTGGAAAACCGCACCAGATCGCTAGACCATTACTATAAAACAAATTGTGCAGTTCCAGGTAGGGATATACCATGAAAAATTTCAACATGATAAAATTAAAAAATGGCCGCCTCGCGGCCACTTTTGATCGACAAATTTTCTCGTTAACGCGATTCACTCATAATTTTTTTATGCTTCGCTCCAAAATTTATACCATATATCCAGTTTAATAATAGCTCGGATGAGTTTGAAATTTGGCAAGATTCAAACAGAAACTACAGTAGGGATTCCCTCTAGCTTACCAGTCCGTTGTGCGTAAGCACACACGGGAGTGTGTCGACGTAAACCCGTGAAAAATTATTTACACGGCGTGTGCGTACCTCGGCGTGCACACAAAACCACGGATTGTGACTCCTTTCGCCCAGACGGAATCATACGGACACGAAGAAGCGAGGTGTGTCAACGTGTTTACACGCTAATAGACATGATTGCACATACAAACAACCTTTTGATCAAACCTTTCCGTGCAAGTTACGAAGTATAATTGCCCCCCTCCACGTGTGAGTCGCCTGATGTCCGTGGAAGTTCGTCAGCCCCAGCGGTCAACTCCTGATTACCTAAGGCCATCCTAAAAATATCCTTGTTTCCGATTTCATGGTGTGAAAATGTCCAAGCAGTACTAGCCTATACAGTACTGACTGTGCATAAGCAGATAGGCCTACCTGTGTTAGGGCTACTTTTAGTGCTAGTGTTACCCTCTGCTTCATCCCCAGGCCCAGTTTATTCCGGTCACCCCTAACATTTCAGGAAATTGAGATTTCCCATTTCCCAAAACTCATGGGTATCCAAGACGTTGCCAACTGGTTGCTAGACGTCGCTACAGACATGGACGGTTTCACTTGCTTCAAAAGGGCATAATATGATAGCCATTGTTGGCCACTGAGTTTGAGAATGACTCCCTGGTGTAGTGGATAGCACTAGGGCCTGTTAAGTAGAGGGTCTTGAGTTCATATCTCGATGAACCATAACAAATTTTTTTTTCGATATGGCCTAGGCTAGTCTGTTATTTTTTGTCCGGAAGGTTTAATTATTTTTTAACTTGCATAGACTCTAATCAGACCTTAACCAGGGGTCTGACCAGCCCCGCAGACGAATGGATGCCATGTGGTAGGACTATAACTTTTACTCCTATTTTCACCCATGCTGTCGGAAATAGGAAACAATTTTTTTAGGATGGCCTGATGACAACCCACTTCCCCTCCCCGTCATTGCCCGTTGGAGTCGCCCTAAATCCGTGGATTCCATTTATTATGGTTATGGTTACACATAAAATTACGTTGGAATGTGTGCATTTCAACGAGTATAAAGCTGATAATGTGACTTTAAAGACGAGAGTGCACACAAGTGGGAATGCAAGCGAAAAACATGACTACTTTGCACTGGCTTTCACTGGGATGATTTCCGTGCCAAGTCGTCTCCGTGAGTTGTGGCGCCAGCCTGTGTATACGCGTGCAAGGACGCACTTTCGTGTGCGTGTGCGTGCACGGGAAAACATCCACTAACGACCGTGTCCGTCACACGGACATGGTAAGCTAGATGTAATCCCTACTGTAGGTCGTGGCAGCCAAAGTGGCGATTATCGGCCATTAATTTTTTAATATGCATAATATCTGGAAAACCAGACCAAATAGCTAGACCATTACTATAAAACAAAATGTGCAGTTCCAGGTAGGGATATACCATGAAAAATTTCAACATGATAAAATTTAAAATGGTCACCTCGCGGCCACTTTTGATCGACATATTTTCTCGTTAACGCGATTCACTCAACATTTTTTCATGTTTCGCTCCAAAATTTATATCATATATCCATTTAGCTCTAATGAGTTCAAAATTGGGCAAGATTCGGACAGAAACTAGATCATGGCGGCCAAAATGGCCGATTATCGCCCATTAATTTATTATTATGCGTAATATCTGCCAAACCGGACCCCCGGTTCACTCAACATTTTTTTATGTTTCACTCAAAAATGTATAGTCTACCATATATCCATTTCACTAATAGCTCGAATGAAATTTATACCATTTGTCCGTTTCACTAAAATACGACGTCCCTCTATAACCCCATTAAACTAATTCAAGAATTTTATAAGGCCTACATGGCAAATGGTCTAACTTTTGAAATATTGAATATAATTTTGTGAATTTTTTACCCCTGTTAGGATTTTAATAGAAAAGGGACTTACTCGCTGTCAAATTAAAAAATTATCAAACAGGATCGCATGATTTTCGGCGATTTCTCCGTCAATTTTGAACTGATTTCCTTGAAATTTTGTAAAGGCCATTTTCTATTAATAACTTGTGGGAACGATAACGTATCCTGCTCGAATTTATTATGAATGTTTCAGTTGCCTGTCCAAAAAGATTGATTTACTGCGATTAACACATTTGCGATTTCTTTTTTTTTAATATGATATCTTTTAATTGATGATTCGAGGCTGAGGCCTATTTCCGTCGCCGACGGGCCTTGTTAAACCCTCCAACTAAAGTTATTTATTTGGAATTTTCACTCACTTGACTTTGTCTCGCTGAAGCGATTCACAACTTCAAGCGAGTGAAAATTAGTCAGATTTGACGAATTCGCAGTCAACGATTTTGAAATCTTGCTGATTAATGTAACATTTTATCTTTTTACATGTTTGAAACCTAGTATATAATTTGCTAATTGAGAAGAAAACTGGTGGTTAAATTGTTAACCCTATAATCTTCCTCATTCCATTTATCTACCACATGTCATATTGTGAATAAAATTAATTGATGTAAAAATCCATCATAATAAAGAAAGTTCCAGCATAGTAAGGAGGTTCTGGGCTTTCATCTCAGATTATTGTGCACACTGGTTTATTTGTAACCGGTGATCGGGTTTTGCTCTATATATCTAGAGATAAAGCAAGAAATTAAAATGAAATACTTCACATTGCATTTTAATCAATATCCCGTCTCAAATTATTAGGTTAGCACATGCATGGCTGTGATGAATATGGTACTAGTTTGAATTGATAAAAAAAATGTAGAGGAATAGTATACAGTTGTAATAATAAAATGCTGCTATCACTTAATCTTATCTTTTTTATGTTTCGCTCCAAAATTTATACCATATATCCAGTTCACTAATAGCTCGGATGAGTTCGAAATTTGGCAAGATTCGGACAGAAACTAGGTCATGGCGGCCAAAGTGGCCGATTATCGGCCATTATTTTTTTAAAATGCATAATATCTGGAAAACCAGACCAAATAGCTAGACCATTACTATAAAACAAAATGTGCAGTTCCATGTAGGGATATATCGTGAAAAATTTCAACATAATAAAATTTAAAAATGGCCACTTCGCGGTCACTTTTGATCGACAAATTTTCTCGTTAACGCGATTCACTCAACATTTTTTCATGTTTCGCTCCAAAATTTATATCATATATCCGTTTAGCTCTAATGAGTTCGAAATTGGGCAAGATTCGGACAGAAACTAGATCATGGCGGCCAAAATAGCTGATTATCGCCCATTATTTTTTTAATATGCGTAATATCTGCCAAACCGGACCCCCGGTTCACTCAACATTTTTTTATGTTTCACTCAAAAATGTATAGTCTACCATATATCCATTTCACTAATAGCTCGGATGAAATTTATACCATTTGTCCGTTTCACTAAAATACGATGTCCCTCTATAACATCATTAAACTAATTCAAGAATTTTATAAGGCCTACATGGCAAATGGTCTAACTTTTGAAATATTGAATATAATTTTGCGAATTTTTCACCCCTGTTAGGACTTTAATAGAAAAGGGACTTACTCGCTGTCAAATTAAAAAATGATCAAACAGGATCGCATGATTTTCGGCGATTTCTCCGTCAATTTTGAACTGATTTCCTCGAAATTTTGCAAAGGCCATTTTCTATTAATAACTTGTGGGAACGATAACGTATCCTGCTCGAATTTATTATGAATGTTTCAGTTGCCTGTCCGAAAAGATTGATTTACTGCGAATAACACATTTGCGATTTCTTTTTTTTTAAATATGATATCTTTTAATTGATGATTCGAGGCTGAGGCCTATTTCCGTCGCCGACAGGCCTTGTTAAACCCTCCAACTGCCAAGTTATTTATTTGGAATTTTCACTCACTTGACTTTGTCTCGCTGAAGCGATTCACAACTTCAAGCGAGTGAAAATTAGTCAGATTTGACGAATTCGCAGTCAACGATTTTGAAATCTTGCTGATTAATGTAACATTTTATCTTTTTACATTTTTGAAAGCTAGTATTTAATTTGCTAATTGAGAAGAAAACTGGTGGTTAAATCATTAACCCTAAAAGCTTCCTCACTCCATTTATCTACCACATGTCATATTGTGAATAAAATTAATTGATGTAAAAATCCATCATAATAAAAATAGTTCCAGCATAGTAAGGAGGTTCTGGGCTTTCATCTCAGATTATTGTGCACACTGGTTTATTTGTAACTGGTGATCGGGTTTTGCTTTATATATCTAGAGATAAAGCAAGAAATTAAAATGAAATACTTTACATTGCATTTTAATCAATATCCTGTCTCAAATTATTAGGTTAACACATGCATGGCTGTGATGAATATGGTACTAGTTTGAATTGATAAAAAAAATGTAGAGGAATAGTATACAGTTGTAATGATAAAATGCTGCTATCACCTAATCTTATCTTTTTTCTTAAACTTTTCTTGTTTAATTATCTTTTTTTTATTTTTCTAAGGATCCGAAGACATATGTACAGACAGTTCTGGAAGTTCATAAGAAGTACAATGCCTTAGTTATGACTGCTTTTAACAATGACGCTGGTTTTGTTGCTGCTTTAGACAAGGTTGGTTTTTTGTCTACCCTAAGGTATCCGGAGCTTAATAATAGTAGAGCATAGTGCGGGTTATATTATTATGTAATTGCTCACAGATTCATCGATGGTTTAGTTAGCCTTTTCCACATCATTTGAGTAGTTATTTCATGGGCTGATGACCATTGTGATGATTAAACCCTTTGAGCGCGGGGATGGACTTTAGTCGTCAGAATCTGAGGTCTGTAGAAGTCAGATTCTGACGACTAAGGTCTATCCCCGCACTGTAAGAGTAAAAATATTTCTTTTGGCCGTAGACCCAAAACATAGGTATTCAAATGAATCAGAGAGCTGTATAAGACATTTATGATGATATTAAATTAAAAAAAAACCTTTGGGCTCCATGGTTTTTATAGAAAAATTCAGCTCTTCAAGGGTTAAACCCTTAGAGCTCTGAGCTATTAAATTTAAATTTCATTCCCAATGACAGTGATTGAACATGATAATAAAACAGATTGAAAACAACTTTAGTCAAGCTGAGCACCTAAATGGTTAAGTATAGATATCAGTGTGGGTTCAGATTTTTGATGTTAAAGATTAATAAACTTGACTTCTTCTCAGGCTTGTGGTAAATTCATTAACAACAATCTGGTGACAAGGATGGCCAGCTCATCAAGCAAATCACCAGAGCTGCTGGCAAGATACTGTGATCTGCTGCTCAAAAAAAGTGCCAAGAACCCGGAGGAGGCGGAACTGGAGGACACCCTCAACCAAGTGGTACGTGCAATGATCAAACACTCGTCAAGCTAGACGTGCAATAATTTCAGATTACAACTCCACAAAAACAATAAGTTGTCCCAATGTTTTATTTTAAGGCAGTGTCAGGTTCGTAGACCAATGACAAACATAAAACCAACATTGGGTCAATGCGTTGTGTTTACAGGGCACAATAGACATGAGACATGAATCTGCTGTTTTTTCAATGCTGGGCCAGCATCACAGACTAACATTAAACCAGTATTGGATGCATGCCTGTTGTTTGTTGACAGTTATGTCTGATTTCTCATTTTAATAACTATTTAAATATACTGCTGCATTCACCATTCTGTATCAAGGTTCTCACACTTTCTGGAAAATTATGGCAGTCCTGGAAAAGTCCTAGAATTCCTCTGGTTAATGGAATTCAGTTTTCTACCCAACCCCTCCCTGGTGATGGTAGTCTTCCAGTTTGCTGTTATTTTTCATGTTTCATGCATTACACAGGTCATTAAAAAACTGAAATTCTAAAAGGGGGTGGCATCCCTTGAAATGGATATCCCATCAGAAATCACCACCAGAAATACCGACCAGTCCAATACCAATTACTATCTAGTATATTTGACTAAATTTTTCTGCTGCCTGCATTCTAATGCTTTTAACTCCTAGCGTTTATGACGATGCAGTCTAAGTCCAGCTTGGACCTCTCAACAGTGCTGATTTCAACTATTTGAAAAAGCTGCAAGATCACACGTTTAAGGTCTCCATAGCCATACTGCTATGAGTAAATAGGTCATTTTTAAATCCTATCTCGACCCACAAGCTGCTTATCTGTTCGAACACCGTCCCCCTCATCCTCATAATTATAGTACAGGCCGACCTACCTTTTAAATTGTTTTAGTTGTTTTCCTTTTATTTAGATGCATTATGATACAAAATGATGCAAAATTCACACTTATAAACTGTTAATTCTTTTCAAGTTTGGTATTTTTTACTTTGATTACTTTTATTGTCAACATGTGTGTTTATATTTCTAGATGATTGTGTTCAAGTACATAGAAGACAAAGACGTTTTCCAGAAATTTTACAGCAAGATGCTTGCTAAGCGACTTGTACAACATATGTCTGCCTCAGATGATGCTGAGGCAAGCATGATATCAAAACTTAAGGTTAGTTCACCAAGCAATGTATATATGACATATCCTACATGGACCCTCTAACCTCTGTCTTTAACCCTTAGACCACTGAGCTAAAAAAAAAAAATTTCAGCCACTTGAAGTTGTGTCTCGCTACCGCGATCCACAACTTCAAGTGACTGAAAATGTATGTTATATGAGAAATTTAAGTCCTAATATATATCAGTATTTCAAGATTGAAAGCATATTTATTTTTTAGCAACATGTTATACATGTGCTAACAGAAACATAGAATGTCTACTGTAGTCGACATCAGTGTTCTAAGGGTTAAGGCATCTTTCTACTTTAACCCTTGTCCTGCTATGCCCCTATATATATGGTTTCAAGCAGATATTAACCCTTTCAAGCCTGAATTTACCTCAGTCATCTTCATCCACTACAAGCCGCGAATTGCTGTCGCAATTCTCGACTTGTAGTGGATGAAGATGATTTGATGTGGGTGGAAAATTAAAGAGAATTACCACGTTTTTTCCTGGAAATTTTCTTCCAAAACCCCTAGTTGTAGAAAAATTAGGTCTGTTTTCAGGGATGTAAAATGATGCTTTAATGCATCGTGAGGGCTTAAAGGGTTAAAACTAAATTATATGTCACTGGAATAGATAATATTATCTAATTTGTGATAGATGCTCTCTTAGTCAAATAATTCAATTTAGAAGATGTTTATCTTCAAAAAATGGAAATATTTTTCATCATTCGAAGCTGGAAATTGCATTAGAATTTCAAATGAATGAAAAATATAATAGGAAGAATTCAGCAAGACAAAGGTTACAAACTTCCCACATGGTAATTAGTGCACTTGAGATTTAATGCTAAGAACTTTAGGCAACAGATGACATCTACTTATCGATGGTCTAGAACAATAGTGGGTCAAGTCGACTTGACAGCGAAATTGTGTGCATCTTTTTACTTAGAGCTACAGTCTGCTAAATCCACTTATCAGGATGTAGACTTGGACTTATAATGATGAAACACACAGCGATTGGAATTTGACAGTGGATCAAATGAAGTTATCAGAATATTTTTTTACCTTCCAAAACGATTTAGAGAAGCAAAATTGGGATCAACAAGACACCAAGTTGTCTTAGCTCATTATTAATCCAGGAACACAGAGTATACAAAGATTGCTCCTAGATCAACAATGAACTAAGTCCAGACATTTCCCCTGTGTTGTCTCCATAAGTCTCAGAATAAGAATGAGCTAAGTGCACTTGCACAGTTGTTGTCCCAGAAACAGAGCCCATAAGCATATAACACCAGAATAACAATGTGTCAAGTCGAATTGGTCCTGTGTTGGACAAATATTATGCTGATATGTGCTCCTTTTCACGAGAATAACAGTGTGCTAAGTCGACTTGATCTGTTGTTTTTATCTGAATTTGAAAAAAATTCAAACTCCATGCATATTATAGGTGACTTAGCTGGTTATTATTCTAGAGGCAAAAAATGTCACTTAGCACACTATTGTTTTAACCCATCGTTATTAGATACCGCTTCTCAATAATAAAAAAGACATTTTTTTTGCTTTTATTTCCCCAAGATATATCTCAATATTTGTTTATAGCAAGCGTGTGGCTTCGAGTACACATCCAAGCTACAAAGAATGTTTCAAGATGTCGGCGTCAGTAAAGACCTTAATGAGCAATTCAAGCGACATTTACAAGGCTCTACAGATCCTCTTGACAGTGAGTGTTTATCCTTGCCATTTGTTTTTAATGGTGTTTTTTTAAAATTCACACTTTTTCCTGATTGTAGTAGCTTTGTGAAATTTCTTCAGATTGATTGGTCAGTTTGACAATAATTTTTTTTTTTAACTGTTTGTATTTTTTTAATCACTGCTGATGACTAGAATTCAACTACTTTTCCAATCATGGACCCTCTTCAAATTTGACATGTTTTTATCTCACGTAATGACCATTGCTTGGGTTATAATTCAAAATAACAATCTAGCCGTTTTGACAGAGGTCATCCTTAGACCTACCTTTCATCATTTATATTTCAACTGTCACCAAAACGGGAGTTGTGTTATGAAATAATCTAGATGTGTATCAATTGTTTGACTTCACTGTAAAAATTGTCTTTTTCAGTTGACTTCAGTATTCAGGTGTTGTGTTCTGGTTCGTGGCCTTTTCAACAATCATGTTCTTTCTCTCTACCTCATGAGGTAAGTTATTCTGCCGTATATAATCTGACTGACAATTATTTTATGCCTGTATGATGAATAGAAAGAAACCAGATTGAACAAAAACACTAATGATGGGGGGGATCGTTTTTGCAATACTGAAACAACATTTTTATTAAACTTCCTCAGGGTACAATGTACTGGTGTGAAATGCAAGATATTTGGATTAAAACATTACTTGAGCTGTGTAAGAGACCAAGGTGTGAAATGCAAGATATTGGGAGTAAAACATTACTTGAGCTGTTTAAGGGCCTTACTTGAACCTCGGATATAAAATCAATATTGACCAGCTGATGGATATTTTTTCTCAACTAGGCTTATCTACTTTGAATCCTCCTGGTATCAAGCAAGTTAGCTTGAGCATATATATGGTGCAATATGAAAGAAAGTATAGCCTACAGACATAAACATGCAAAGAAAAACTAAGCATGCCCTAAAACACCGAGCCTTAACCCTTTCAAGCCTGGATTTACCATTGTCATCTTCACCCACTACAAGGACGGGGGCCCTAGGGTAGTGGTTAACACCGCTACCTTTCACGCCAGAGTTCGGGGTTCTGTTCCCGGACTCGGCGGTTTGAAAGAAACTAAAAATGTTTCTTCCCCATCCACGTGTGAAAGTCAGTATTTTGAGGAGCCTCCGTGTCCGAGAGGTAACGTTCTCGGCCTCAGACCGCCAGGGCTCGAATTTCGAATCCTGTGTCTGGAGGGCAGTGTCATCTCAATCATCTCACCATCCTCAGGAGGTTGTCCTGGCCCAGTTTAGCCTATATGTGCACAAAGGTGGCCTGAAGCCCGATTCATTTCACCCACTACAAGCCGCGAATTGCTGCCGCAATTCCTACTTGTAGTGCGTGAAGATGACTTGAAGTGGGTTGCAATTGAAAAAAATATGTTGTTATTATTAAAACAGCTCCATGGAAATGTTACTTCTAAAACTGCCAGTCCCGATTATATTTGTTTTTTATTTTCCTATTAGCACATCAATTATCACATTTTATAAATATTAAAGATAAAAGCAATATTTAAAAATAGTTAACCTCCATTTTGTCTAATCTGAATAATTTTCACTCACTTGAAGTTATTGATTGCGTCAGCGGCGAGACGCAACTTCAAGTAGGTGAAAATTACAATAAATAATTTGCTGTTAAAGTGTTTAAGTCGATCCTCCGCACTGGAATAGTAAAACATTTATAATGGCCATAGACCCATAACATAGATATTCAAATGAAGCAGAAAGATATAAATAAGACATTTGTGATGATTTCAAATTGGGCATTTGATTTATATAGAAATATGTTAGCGCTTTAAGTTAAGTGAACGAAAATGTATAATTGAGCATGTTTTTGTTGTTGTGCAGCTTGAGAAGAGTGTGCAGCGGTTCACTACATTCTATGCTAGTCAACACAGTGGACGTAAGCTCCACTGGTTATATCTAATGTCCAAAGGAGAACTGGTCACAAGCTGCTTTAAGAATAGATACACATTACAGGTACTCAATAATTTGTTTTACTATTTATCAAATTGTATCTTTTGTAATTTATATAATTGAAAGTATCATAAATAGAATAGACCTGGAAGTAGTGGTATGCTGGGATCATCTCACTCCTGCCACTACTCATTTCGAGCCTTATTTTCCACATTCTTCAACTGGGCCTAGGCTATATTATATTGTATCAGAAGTGGAACACAGGATCGATACCTCTAGGCAGCAGGTTCTCTCTGCCTTCAACAGAAATCAAATACAATAACAGAAGATACAGAAGTGATTTATTTTTTATACATTTGTTTCAGGCCTCCACTTTCCAGATGGCAGTCTTACTTCAATATAATCACTCAGACACACTTAATGTACAGCAATTACAAGAAAGTACCCAGATTAAAATGGTTAGTGTTATTATATATGCTATATATATGCTAAAAAAATGCTGAAAAGTGTATTATAAACCAACACATTATCCAATGTTGCATCAGTACCAGAACATGCATTATGCATTCACCCAATTTTTGTTAATGTTGGGCAGGCAATGAACCAGCATTAAACCAAAATTGGGTCAATTTATTGTGATGTGCCTTCATTCATTTAGGCAGGCCAAAACATGGTGTTGGATGCAATGCTACATTCTTTAAGTTAGGGTGGAGGGGGGGGGGGTAAAGATATACTACTACTAATACTAAAGATATACTACTAATAATAATAGTTCTTATATTCTGTAAATGCGGGACTATACATGCTACTTTTTATTCGATTTTTAACTCCCCGCGCGATATGCAACAGGTGCGCAATATGTGTGGCTGGTGTACTGTTTAGTCCCTCTGATTGTCTTGCACATTTGATTATTTCAACTCGTGAGATGCGCCGTATTTAGCGAGTGCTAGGTATATATGTCTTTGAGTATCAAGAAGGGCCTATTCAGATATAATGTGCGTTATTTACTGATGCACAGTATCGTCTGGCAATTACAGTAGTGTACAACTACATCCATCCACATTACCAATTGCTACTGTACCTTTTTATTCATGTACCATTTCAATTCAATTCAGTTTTTCAATTCAGTTTGTTTATTTATTGAAACATACATACATGCAAATAATTCTAAAAATGCAAAGGAGACCTGCAAAAGGCTTATGATGAGCCACTTCCATGCAGGCCACCCTTCAATAAAGTAATATATATAGTTTCTGAAAAACTGCATACATCGCGGGGAAGACGGAGAGGCAAAAAGACGGCCAATAATAAAATAGTAACATTAATGCGGAGGGAGAAGCAGACAAATACGAGTGTAGTCTATGTATCAACGCAAAAACAGAGACACAAATTAAATATATTAGGAACGTTAAAATTAGCGGACTGCATGGATATAAAATATAATAATACGATCTTATATAACAACCTTCTCCTTGGCCAAAAATAGGGCCAAAGAGGGCCAGCGTCCAAAGTGTACCGTGTATTACAAAACAGTAATTTTTGAACAGATATAGCAGTTTGGTATTAAACATATTGAGTTGTATGCATTTACAAGAAAACATTTAAGATATACTGAAAATCCTTTTCGACTATGAACCCTAGAAGGAGCAATCAGCACTGCAACCATTTTAACAACAGGAATTTATTGTACACATTTCCCTCTCTGTCTGACTAGGTACACATTTACACCTGAGTGAAATGATGAATCTTGATCAATACAATGATGTCCTAACGTTGACACGGGAGAAATATGATATTTCTCTGGAAGCCTGCACCAAGCAGGGATTGAACCCGCATGACAAACAGCAACTATTGCAAATTGCCACACACCAACCATTGTGCCACATCCCTCTCTTCATGCTTTGAAAATTTCTGTATATATTATTATTACTATCAATATTGCCTTGTTTTGGAGTCTAAAACACTTCAAATTGTCCTTCATTTAGGCCTACCTGTAAATTTTGAGGAGGTACATCACAAAACTTTAAGAATTAAGTTCTTCATGGAACATAGATATTTGGCTCAGTCACTTAGAGTTGGCATGGCTCACTGTACTTCCAGTTTTAAACAAATGAAAAATACCCTTGCATTTAATATCTTCACCAGTTATTATGTACAATTTGTGTATTATTTTGTATATCTATATACATTTATATAAAATTGAGTCTATTTTTGTTTTTATGAAGCCGGTCTGATGACATTAGAAAGGCATTGTCCTAGCTAATAAACTTATATATGAACTACTTTAAACAAATTTATTTTCAGGACACGCTGGTCCAAGTGTTACAAATTTTACTAAAATCCAAACTCCTTGTGACAGACGATGATGACAACGATTTACTACCGTCCAGCCAATTGGCACTCTTCACTCAGTACAAAAAGTATGTACTTGGTATTACAAAACTAATGTTTATCTATAGATCATTTAAAATAATACTCTTAAGTGTAAGAACAAATGTATATTTTTTAGGACTATTGTATACAAAAGTTGTGGTTTCAAGCTCTAGTATGTATGTGGCATAGACAGGAGACAAAATATTGGGATTTGTATGTTGAACTGGTAGGCATAATGCAAGTCACCAATAATTCTCAGTGTTTCATCTAGCCATTTCTAACATGCTGCCCTTTGCGAGCTTTCCCTAGCAGAATAACACTATTAGATTATTTTTACAGCAAAAAACTGAGGGTAAATATCAATGCACCAATGAAGGCAGAGGTGAAACAAGAACAAGAACAGACCCATAAACACATAGAAGAGGACAGAAAACTGCTCATACAGGTCATTTAATCTTTTGTTGTGATACTCTCAAATAATCATTGTGTAAGTTTCTTTCTGATATCATCAGCTGGTACTCAGTGATATTGCTTTTACTGGAGATTTGAGTTGTCCTTGAAAGATTCTTGAATTTTGTTATTGGCAAATTGTTGGATGGTACCTATTACAATGTTGTTGTTTTTTTAATTGAGAATCTTTTACACCAAATATCACATCTTTCATATCTGTAGAAATGTGGATTTTGTTCTGTGGTGGAAGAGTGCTGTTGTGGTTGTTAAAGATTGTACACTTTGATCCATAATGTTTTTTTTGTACGGTTGGTGTTCATCTGCTGCATGCTTTTTTATGGCTGGGTACAGGGAGTGACTTATCCACAACAACGATCCAAGCAAACTTAACCCTTTCACCACTGAAGCCCGTTTTTATGTGCTGAATGCCATAGCATTCAGCACATAAAAACGTGATTCAGTGGTGAAAGGGTTAACCCTCCAATAGCATTAGAAATATGACTCTAAAAGCTGGTTGTCCTAATAACAAACAAATAACAATTCAAAACTCTTGTTTTGCAAAGCCAAAGGCAGTATCTGCTTACTTGTAATGTAAGCAGATACTGCCTTGGCTTTGCATGGCAGAATTAGCCAAACCTTTTACATTGATAACTGAAATAAAGAATTCTCACATGTTATAGCAAGACTAAATGTTTGATTGCTCGTTTGTACATTTGTTGTCTCAGATAAATAGATAAATCTGTTTAGCTCTTCTTTTACTAATAAAACTTATCATTTGGATTTGCAGGCAGCTATTGTTCGAATTATGAAGATGAGAAAACAACTGAAACACCAGCAGCTCCTTGGAGAGGTTCTCAATCAGCTGTCATCGAGATTCAAGCCACGTGTGCCTGTTATTAAGGTATTGTTAATCTCTCTTGCCTTACAGGTTTTCACCTTAACCATTCAACCTTGGAGCTGTAAAAGGGTAATTTTCAGTCACATGTGACTGAAAATGACTTTGTTTTATGAAATTTAAAACCAAGCTAATGTCAGTGTTTCAAGTTTTAACCCAAATTTTTTTATTAGCACATTTAGTACCAGCTTTTACAAATAAAATGTGACATCAATCAGCAAAATTTGAAAATAATTGTTTTGTAAAATCTGAATAATTTTTCGCTCACCTGAAGTTGTTGACCGCGTCAGTGACACACAACTTCAAATAACTTGAAATTTCAAATTAAATAACTTGCGATTAGAGGTTAAAACTTATTTTACGTTAAGCAACTGGTTACATAAGTGTTATTAAAACATCGTGAAGTTACTGTAGTCGACATCAGTGCTCCAAGGGTAACATTGATGATATAGCTGTAGTCAAGATCTCCAACCCTTTCAGCTCCCTCATCACATGATAATAATGATGTTCTCAGCTGTCATTCAATTGATTCTTTCTGTGACTGAGTATTTTATAAAATCGAGACATTTTATTTACTTTAATTCACATCTCAAGGTGAAAAAAATATTACATGTCTGGGTGTGTGATTTTTATGCTAAAAGCACTTTTTTTTCCTCAGTTGTGATTATTTTTAGAAATATAGCTAGATATGATTTAAATTATAAATGCTCTTTTTAACAATCTATTCTAATTATGATCTATACCTATTATTACTAATATTTTTACCTATGTGTACCTATATTTACAGAAATGTATAGACATACTTATAGAGAAGGAATACTTAGAGAGAGTTGAAGGACAGAAAGACACCTATAGTTATATAGCATAATCCACATTAATCATCAGTATCATTACAGGTAATAACATTTATATTTCACCCTTAATCCTCTCAGCTCTGTGTCGCATTTATGCACCGCATGGCATATCTTGTTAATGTTCATTGAATATTTTTTTTTATAATCCATCACATTACCCTTACAGCGCAGGGATCGACTTTAGTCGTCAGAATATCACGTCTGTGATTTGACGTCTAAAGTCGATCCCCGCACTGTAAGAGGAAAATTATTTCTAATTTCCTTGGTTCAAGAACATAGGTATTTAAATGAATGGGAAGGAATTAACTAAGACATTTATGATGATTTTGTATTGAATAAAACCCTTTGTTCTCCATGGTTTATACAAAAAAACTCAGCGCTTTTAAGGGTTGAAGGTTCTTGGCATTCATTCATCACATCTAGAGCCGATTTCAGCCTTTTTATTTATCCTCCAAACAAAACAATTTGAATGAGAAATAAACAGTATATTCTATATTGGCTTATGTTTTTATTCAATTTTTGCATAATTATGTAACAAAATGAAGTGGGTTAAAATTTAATTTATAATAATTAATAGCGCCTTAACCTTTAGAGCGCTGAATATTTTAATGTAAATTATGCAGACTAAAGGGTTTCTTTCTATTTGAAAGCATCATAAATGTCTTAGTTAGCCCTTTCTGATTCATTTGAATACCGTGTTATGGGTCTACGTCCATTAGAATAGTTTTACTCTCACAGTGCGGGTGTCAGACGATCCCCGCGCTGTAAGGGTTATTATACTTTGATACTTGTCCTGCTGTATATACAATCCTAGCAGGACAAGGGTTAATAAAGTAATACAAGATAATTTTCATTCACCTCAAGGTAGTAATTATCTCAAGGTGAATGAAAATGAGACTGTATACCAAACTAAATTGAACAACAACTGTTGTTAATTACCATTTATTAATTTCAAGAAAAATTAAGTTTTTTGAAATTAACCCTTTCCGCGCGAGGACAGTCCTTATACGTGAGAATCTGTAGACGTCAGAAGACTGCACTGCACTGAGAGAAGTAAAAAAAATATAATGACCCATAACCCAGCAAACACGAGACACCGAGACAATGCTGCTTCAATGTTGGGCCACTGTCTGCAACGCTGGCCCAACATTAAAACAACATTGGCTCAGTGTATCGTGGTTGCTGGGAACATAGGTATTCAAATAATCAGAAAGAGCTAACTAAGACATGTATGATGATTTGAAATGGAAAAAACCCTTCGGTCTCCATGGTTTATACAAAAATATTTCAGCATTGTGAGGGTTAATACATCATGTGACTATGGTGCTTTTTTCTTTCAGGTTCTGTGGGACTGTCTGACCTAGCAAGGAATGAATACCTGAAAACGCTCCAGTCTGAACACTGATGGGATGTCTCTATCTGCTGGCTCTATCTTGCTGACACTTGCACTTTTTGTGCTAGGTTATTCATCGATGTCCCGTGAGCAGAATGCCCACGGGACCCTTGTATAACTGTCAGTGTCACTAGCTTGGGGAATATATGGGGTGGCCAGCACTACTCTGCAAAGGCAACCAGCTGTAACTGCTTACTTTACAAGTAAGCAGTTACAGCTGTATGCCTATGCATTACAGGTCACTTCGCATATCCCCAATGGCTCTGCTTTTCGAGGCATGGAAGGATAACTTTACATTGCTGAGGTACGGACTGCCTACTTTGTGATACCTGTCGTCACAGGGACTTCCTAAACAACCCCACCTAGTGCTAAATGCTACATCTGCACCTAGTTTCATTCAAAGTGCATTATTCAAATCGCCAAGCAAACTGTGTTACAGAAACCTTTGCATCTCTAGCGATGCAGAAACTGCTGCCACTTGGCTTTGTTTTTAGGGAAGGACGTCTACAGGCTGTGGAGCCGGAAGTGTCCGTCTGGTTCTCCCACCCTGTGTTGTAAAACTCTATTCACCGCATCATTTGCTCGCCTCTCATCTCCCGCTATCTGCTGTGTTTTATGTTCTATCCGTAAGCCACTACTCGTGTACATTGTTCTGTCAGACACGGGGGGAACACTCATCCGCTGCAATGACGCTGTGGGAGCCACTGCCAGTGTTGTCTCTCCTAATCTTCAAACAGTATTCACAGGATGTAGTAAACCCGGCAAGCGCCACGTTGACCCAGTGCTGGTTCAATTTTGTGCATACGCTGGCACAACATTAAACCAGCACTGGTTCAATATCTCGTGTTTAGCCTTTCACTGCTGGATTATTCCCATTAAAATTGTTGCCCTCACCATGCCCTTTAATCGCTCCCACTATAAAGGAAATGATGAGGTAAAATAGCTCTTGGCTTTGTTGAAATAAAGACATAAGTATCATTTACAATTCTAAAATGAAGGCATTCCACATGCTATTAATTGTGACTTCACCGATGCATACTCCTGAAGACAATCCTTGGTCTTGGTGAGAAGCTTCCCAGTTAACGGCAGATGTTGAACCGATGCTGGCTCAAAGTTGATTTACTGTTAACTCAACAATAAACCAACAGTGGTTTAACATCTCTTGTTTTGTTTTAAATATCTGTAGAGCTGACCTGAGATTATCACCCTATTTGTTGTAACACTATATCCTGGATCTAACTTTACCACACCTGACTAAAACAGCAGGCTTCGAGATACAGTTGATATTTTTCATTGGACAGTACTCCAGCAGCACAATATTGGTCCACCATCCTATGTTGTTGGCCCAACATTAAATAACAATGGTTCAACATCTAATTTTGTGATGGGATCATGTTCAACAAAGAGTGCTGGTCCAATGATATTTCAATGTTTGTACAGTGCAACAGATGTTGGACCAAATTTAAAACACTGGGTCATCATCCCCATTCTCACTGCTAACAATGTTGGTTTTGTGTTGTTTCAATGCTGGTCCGGTGTCGTGCTGGCCTAGCATTGGCACAACACTTTGACAATGTCTTTTTCAGGGCTTGTTTATAAATATGTACAGTGGTGTTGTTATCTAATTTGACCTGACAGTCTGATGTCCAAAAAAATGCAATGAAGATTTTTTTATTATCTCAACTTAATCCATCACTCTGCTATCTGAAGCATATACATGGCTGAATTGCATTTGAATTTCCTGTATATATTGAGTTTTTATAAAGTTTTATGATGGCTAAAGTTGCCTCTATCTCTTATGATATTATTTTTGCTTTTTAAATAGGTGTACCATGAGTGCACCTTAATTTGCATTAAAATTGAATAAACTTTCCACCCTGATATCTAAGGTGTTTCTTAGTTTCAATCATCTAGAGGATAATTATTAATATTCATTCACTTTTCTTAAAATGCAAATTTCTTAACCAGATAGGAAAAAGTATGATTTGTCACTAATTTTTTTCCAACAAGATATTAGAAAACAAAAGCTAGGTAAATTATATTGATATGTGTGTAGCAATAAAAGGCATTGAATTGTTTTGACAATTAAAAAGGATTTTCAATTAGACTTGAGATTTAATTTTCAGAATAAAAAATAAATCTACTGTAAATAATAAATGAAGGGACAATAATACTATTATCTTTTTTAGCAAAGACTGTAAAAAGTTTTAATATATGTCTTGAGGATAACACTGTGCTGTCTTTTAATAATATCAGTATTTTTATTTCACAACTTGATGTTGTTTTCAAATTATAAAAATAATGAAGACCTCTTCGAACTCAACTCTTATACGAAATACAATGTATTTAATTGCGACATCATCACCTTGTAGTTCAAGGGGTGTAGCCCTGACCTGCATCCTTGTAACAATATGTCCATGTTATTCTAAACAGCTTAATTTGTTAAGCAGTCTGTGAAATAGACAATCAGTACCAACATCAATCGATAAAGGGATCATGTAGTTATGTTTTTAATTCACTGGTTAAGGTGAATAGTGTCTTTTTTCCATTGTTATATTTATCCGCACTTTTGTTTTTTGTCATGTTTTTTGTGTGACTGTTTTCCCATATTCATCCCAGCTGTTATCGATCTGTTTGTCTACCGGACAAGTGAGAATGAAATGCTGAATGCTTTAAGTGCTAGAGTTAACCCTTATCCTTTTTATTGATCTAAACATCCTTAACCCCGTATATATCTGGGCATAGCAGGACAAGCGTTAATTTTAAATCTAGTCTTTCAAATCCTGATGTTTAAACACACATGATTTTGTTCCCAATATCAGTGATTTGATCGACGAATAAAACAAATTTTAAAATGACAATAATCCTGATCAGCAGGATAGGGGTTAAAATTGCCATCTCCTTGACATTGTGTGTCACTATGACAACCCACACATCTAAGTTTGGCAAAATTACATTAAAAAATTTATCATCATTTATTTGAATACAAGTTTATTTCTTGACAGTTTTTAACCCTCAGCACACTTATGTCGACTACATGAGGCATTCTCTGTTTTTGTTAATACGCATATAACCAGTTGTTAAAAATTAAATATGCTTCCAATCTTGAAACACTGATATATGTTGGGACCTAAATTTCACAAATAACACAAATTTTCAGTCACTTGAAGTTGTGGATCGCGGTAGCGATACACAACTTCAAGTGGATGAAAAGTTAAATTTCTTAGCTCAGTGTTCTTAGGGTTAACATCGAGAAACTATTAGTTGTAATGAAATAATTAACTTTATATGCATCTTTAGCACTTCAAGCCTTCATCTCTTCTCTCTCACTGTACCACATTTATTTATTATTTCACCGGCATAACAGATACTTAAATTTTGCATATGTTAAATTTTTTTACATCATAATCCAGTAATCAATGTTTGAACATTTTTTTGATTTTTCCACAATACATATGTTGTATGACAGCATTACACCGAGCATTTTGTAAAAAATATTGTGCTTCACTCTTCTCTCTTTGCGGCAGTTCTGGAAATTCACAACAACGACAGTTTTAAGTATACCAATGCTATGTGGGATGGTTATCATGCTGCTAAGAAAACTACCCAGTAAACACTTGAGACATCTACCCGATATTGGTTCAATGTTGAGCCAATGATACAGACACTGGTTCAACATTAAAATGGCACAGGGTCAATGTCTCTATGTTTGCTGGATTTATGAGTTCAAAAGGGAGTCTTTGATGTGTTTGCACTCAGCTAATATTTGGATACATGTACTCCATGGCATTTATACCACTCAGTTCAAGACGCTTTAGCAGCTGGAAGTTCCCTGCATGTTTTAATCAGTTTTTTACCAGCAACAGCCATCATTACCCTTAGCACACTGGTGTCGACTACAGTTGACATTCTGTGCTTTCATTACCACCTGTATAACCAGTTGTTAAAAATAAAATATGCCTTCAATCTTAAAACACTGATATATGTTGAGACTTAAATTTCACAAATAACACAAATTTTCAGTCACTTGAAGTTGTGGATCGCGGTGGCGAGACACAACTTCAAGCGGCTGAAAATTTCTTCGCTCAGTGCTCTAAGGGTTAAGATTATATCACTCCCAGCTATCGCCAGACATTGATCCGATACTGTTACAATTCAAGGCCAGCATCACAGACAGTGATCTAACATTGAAACAACATTGGGTCAATGTGTTGTTTTTGTTGAATTGTCAGGTCATGAGGCTTATTCACATATGTCAGGATATTGCTTTACTTAGACATTATAGTGCAGGTCAATATATAATCTGCTGCTAGTTAATGAAAACTTTTTACGGCTGAGCGACAACGGCCTTGATGAGTGATCAAAACATTTTATATTGCCGCAAATGTCAACATTTGTTACCTCCATCCGATTGGAAAGGTTCTTGGATATTTATTAATCACAATTATGTTAATTACAATGCTGTCACGCCTGTCATTATAAATCATATCCGGGCGTCGGGAGATTTTCCATGAAATGTCGGCCATTATGTAACCATGTTTTTGCAAGGGTAGCCCTGACAAACGAGAGACACTCGAGCAATGCTGTGCTGATGCTTATGACACTGGGCCAATGTTGATTGAATGTCTCTCGGTTAATGGGGAGTGCGCACGATGTATATAGAAAGCAGGCTACCAATTGCAACAGTGGAGCATATGTAAATTATTGTTTTTTTCTGCACCAGTTAAACTGAATTGAATACGTGTAATATATGTCTGTTGGCTATGTATGCACCTGTGTTGTTTTTATTTTCAAGAGCACCCGATAATCAGGACATTATAAATGGCAGTTTGAAAAAATCCTCTTACTTAACCCTTTAAGCCCTCACGATGCATTAAAACATCATTTCACATCCCCGAAAACAGACCTAATTTTCCTACAACAAAGGGTTTTAGAACGAAAATTTCCAAGAAACTGGTTTACAAATACATGGCGATTTTCTTTAATTTTTAATCCACATCAAATCATCTACAAGTCGAGAATTGCGAAAGCAATTCGCGACTTGTAGGGGATGAAGATGAATGGTAAATTCAGGCTTGAAAGGGTTAAAAAATCCTATTATTTAACATATACTTCCCCAAACTTGAGAGACTAATATTTGACACAATTTACAGATAATTTGAATAAAATTAAGCTTTTATTTGTGTTTCTGCTGCAGATATTACAGACCTGCCTTGTCTTTTCGGCATTTAGTAAGATATTAGATTATAGTATACTCCTAGCTCCATTGTTTTGCTAGCGTCGCAGATGAAGATCCTACAGTACATTACGTTCATGCCGATATGAGATGAAACCTAAGATATAATATACGTCCTGTAAATTGTGGGGGGTATTCGTGTTGTGTTTGTGCAATAGCTCATTGATATTTTTTGAGTGAGAAATGAATAGATGGATAGCCACTAGAGAATCAATTGAAAAAAAAACAAGAGAGCGATAACAGATGGAGAATTTTTTTCGAATCTTGTCTGAATATGCAAATTAGCTGCCTTTACGTAAAATCCTGCTCAAGCTATATCTTAGAAACCAGACATTCTCCAGCAGTCTTGGGATCAACCGTTCAAAAATAACCTGAACCGGCTTTTGATCATTTTGGTAGGGGAAGATGTAAAATCAAAATCTGAATATTGCCAAGCTGGACTTATCGAGTATCATTAGCTATTCAAGATGGCGCCTAAGATGGCCGCCGACGTATTGTCATACCTTAAGATTGTGTAAATTGGTTATTTTTAGTCAAGTCATGATTTCTTCCCCCCCCCCCCTTAATTGACATTAACATCAGTCGATATGCGGCGCCAACAGATCGGAATTGGTAGCATGTGCACCATTCGGAGGCCCCTCTAAACATACTGCACAAGTGTGTAGAATTATTAGTTCAGTCGATGTACGACCTAAACTGACCCAACCTAGCTCAATTTGTATGGCAAAGTATTCGGAAAGCATTCAGGTATTCCCGAAAAAAATCTACAAAAATATAAGTTGGGGAATATTTTTAAAACACATTTTGAAGACGACTTCCCATTTAACACGTTCTCCCTGAACATGCATATATGTATATTGATCAAATTGTCCTAATTTATATAATGCAGGCATACATAAATATATAAACCATATCACCATGTCTAATATCTAGAACATTTTACCGAGAATGTTCTAGTCAATAAACACATTGAACTCTAGACGCTACCTCTCCACCTTCTCTGTTAGTCCAATAAAAATATGAAAAGAATTACCACCAATTGCATAAGTTTATATTTTCGTCGCCAGTCAGTTCAGAATCATCAATAGAAAATCTGCTAATATTCAATTGGAAGGATACCTAATTTGCATAAATCCAAGATGGTCGCCATCCTATTTGGGAACCACAGTTTCGTATATGATTTTGCATCAAATAATTATAGCTAAGAACGAGACGGTGTAATACTTATGGTTTATGAGATTTAAAAATAAAATCCATTCCTGATAACCTTATGATCAAGGTCAATTAAAAGATCAAATTTATGTGTAATTTAATTTTCTCTGGATAATCTATTTCTGTTGTTGGTGTGTTAATTTAAGGTCATCTGTAGGGTCAATAGTTCAATTTCGAAGGGAAAATATGATCTTCAATTTCGTGATTAAAAAAATACAAAAATGTGACTTGAAACAATAGGAGCCACTGTAATATATACCTCCTCTTGATGTTATTTTGACTAGATCAACTATTTCTGGTTGCACTTTGATGTACAATAGAAACAAGGGGAATACTTTCAATGTGATTTTAGCAAGTGGTATATAGTGTTAGCCTCTATACCATGACCACGGTCCTGCGACTATATAAGACCCTTTTCCATGTACACACACTGGACATAAGTTTGCTCACCCCCAAAGTGCTGCCTATTACACAGATGCTTAATACCTTAATTGAATCACAACAAATAAGCTCAAACCCGGATATTTCATTTATTTTTTTCCACAGATTATTGGAAACATAATTAGAGTCACAATTAATATTTAGTAGGGTAGCCAAATTAATATTTAGTAGGGTAGCCACGTGATCTTATAATGGTCGCTGTTCTTCTGATCAAAGAGGAAACCACTGTTCTATCTTTGCAGGACGAGTTCTGTGAGAACTTCTAAATAATGCTGCTTTAATTTCTTTACATGTGGTTGGTTTGACCTCTGATGCGTCCTTTTTTGTGAACTCCAGATGTTTTTGATAGGATTTACATCTGGAGACTGCGGAGGAAATAGCATCTTGCGTCTAGCATTGTTTTCGAACCATGCCAACACCGCCATGGCTCTGTGACAAGGAACAATTGTCTTGTTAGAACACAAATGGGTTTTGCTGTTCTTAAACATTAGCTCTACTGACTCCGGCAAATTTCCACCAATGAGGTCAATGTAAGAATACTTCCATCAACCACTACCAATGTGCCATTACAAATGTTTCAACTGGAACCCATAATTACAATGTACAGACAGAATTTTGCATGAGAATGTGTGAAACATATGTGGATAACACGTGACACGGCTTAAACGCTTTGAAATCATATCGGTATAGTATATGAGCTGGCCGCTCAGTAGTCATTAAACAGTAGATTGTGCATGAATTGTGTGGGTGTGAACAAACTTGTGTCCACAGAGGCTGATAGCTAGACACTGTATGTAGGCTGATAAACCTTGTGATTTGTCAGATGTGAATGTTCTACTCTGCTGTCATCACTTGGCAGACATAATGTGTTGATTAATATTAATTTAGTCCCGGAGTTTATAACCAAGTTAGAAACGTGCCAAACCGAACCTCGATCTTACAGTCACTGTGACTGGAAAGATATGTAGGCCCAAATATCACCATCAAACTGCATGTCCAGGCAGACAACTCATCACCTCAGATTCTGAAATATATGGATTACACGGTTACAGCTCTATGTTCAGAAGGTCCTATGTTCAGAAGGTCCTATGCTCAGAAGGTTCTATGTTCAGAAGGTCCTTTGTTCAGAAGGTTCTATGTTCAGAAGGATCTATGTTCAGAAGGTTCTATATTCAGAAGGTTCTATGTTCAGAAGGTCCTATGTTCAGAAATATTTGTTCAGAAGGTCCTATGTTTAGAAAATATGCTGGCAATTAAACAATATTATTTATTCAATTTATCGGAATCCGTCTATATCTACAATAAGAAATACGTATTTTTAATAGAAGAAATGGTCACCGTGACCAGTGAAATACACATGTGGTGTAGGTCTACATTTCAGAGCAATAAACATGTTGAGCGTGTATTGTGCAAAGGAGAAAAATAAGTGTAGTTAAAAATCAAGGTCATATAGATGTCTAGGTCATGTAATTGTAAATTGCTGCTTTACGTCCCTTTTCGACAACAGACTAACAGTCATTTAAGTGACATTTCAAGACGATAAAAACAGTGCATTTAATTGATGAGATGAATGTTGTACATATGATGATGTGAGCATTGGGTGATAGGGCATGGTGGGTTATTGAGAGTATTTTCCTTCACTCGCCCGATAAGGGGTTCTGGGCATGCCTATAGTCGGATTCACATTAACCGTGGCGAATAATCTCGCTGATTTCTCCGTCAATTCTCAACCAATTCTCATGCAATATTCGAAGCATTATTTTCTGATCATGAGGCGACTACCCTGAAAATTTCATTGAAAAATATTGTATAGGGTCTACATTAAACGTTAGTCAATTTACCATATAAATCTATAAACCCATTATAGCTTTGTATCGTAAGTTCATTACATGTCAAATGGTCTACCTTCTTCTAAGTACCTTGTAAAACTTATCGAAATTTTCAGAGTAGTCGCCCCATGGCTCGGTAAATGTCTGTGCAAAATGTCAGGAAAATTGGTTCAGAATTGACTGAGGAATCCGCGAAGTTCATTCACCCTGGTTGAATAATTTCATGTGAATCTGACTATAGATGAATTACCCCCAGACATGCCCAGACGGTCGAAACACATTGGCCTTTCACACAGGTCAGATATCCTCGGGTCGGATATTCCCCAGAGTAGCAATAACAGAGGGTAACTCCATTCTAGCAGCATTGGCTGAAGCTTGACCCCATACAAAATCGTGGGACAGTCATATCTAAGAAAATACTTTTTTATAGAATCAGTAACATTTTAGCTACAAGGTTGCATGCTCACCTATTTTTTCAGCACAGTCATTAAAATGTTATGAACATATTTCAGACCTTGGGTCGAGATTGCTCTCAGTCACCGCCATGTTGAAAAACGTTGATTTTTTCGGGTAAAACGAATCAATCTAAGGTTAATTCCATCCATCCCACGCTACACATTAGGACAGAACTAACCAGTAGCACATGTTTTTCGTTAACTACTCCGTCAATTATCAACCGATTTTCATGAAATTTTATGAACGTAAAATTATTTGTATTAGTTGAAAAGTTAGACGATTTGAATGATTGTTGTAAATTGAAATTATGACGTCCCTCTATCAACCCATTACGCTAATTCAGGAATATTAATATATATCGAATGATCCAAATAAACTTTTACCGGTGTTAGGGTTTGACTTGAAGGCCTGTGCAGAAAAAAAATCGGTTCAAAATCGTTGAGAAAGCGAGGTAAAACATGCGCTACAGATTTACCTAAATAATTGTGGCCAATGGTAGGCCTATAGTTAAAACAAGGCTCTGAATGGTGCTTTCTTGTGCAATCTATTCATTATTGACTTTATTTTAATAGCGATTTCCACTCATGTTTTGGTCAACCCAACTATTCAACGCATTTTTGGGATATGCAGACACCCAAAAAAAACCTGGAATAGATTAAAATGAAACAAGACTACATAAGTCCAGGAGCTCCCGCGACGAATTAGAATTTGATTTAAGCAATTTTGTGTAGGGTTTTTAATGTTGTCCTAAGCTAGATCAACAAGACGCAAGACAACTAGGTCTAAGAAGCCCAGTCTAAGAGTAAGATAAGAACTAAGCAGTCTGTCAGAGATTGCAAACCTCCATTGAAATTAATGATCCTAATCAGTATCCCAGTAATGGTCTACCTATCTGGCACGGTTTACCCGATATCAGGCCCATCGAGGTAACTAATAGCTGATTTACGGTCATTTTGAGTTCGATATAAATTAGTCATCCTCCCCCGAAACCTCAAATTTTGTTTTATAGTAATGGACTAACATCTAACACAGTTTGCAAAATATTGTGCATGTGAAAGTAAATAATGGCCGATAGGGGGCCATTTTGAATTTGATCGAGTCAGAATTTTTCAAGATGCATCCTCAGCTGAAATCTCACATTTCATTCTATAGTAATCGTCTAGCTATCTAGCACGGTTTACCAAATATCGGCCATGTGGAAGTGAATAATGGCCTAAAGGCGGCCATTTTGAATTTGATCAAGTGGAAATTTTCCAAGATGCATCCTCAGCTGAAATCTCACATTTCATTCTATAGTAATGGTCTAGCCATCTAGCACGGTTTACCAAAAAACGGCTATGTGAAAGTGAATAATGGCCGATAGACGGCAATTTTGAATTTGATCTAGTCATTTTTTTTCAAGATGCATCCTCTCTTGTAATCTCACATTTTGTTTTATAGTAATAGTTCAGCTATCTAACACAGTTTACCAAATATCAGCAATGTGAAAGTAAATAGTGGCGATAGGCGGCCATTTTGAATTCGATTGAGTCGAAAGTTTTTGAAAGGCATCCTCTCTCGAAACGTCACATTTTGTTTTATAGTAATGGTCTAGCTATCTAGCACGGTTTACCTGATATCAGGCCTATCGAGGTAAATAATGCTGATTGTCGGCCATTTTGAATTCGTAAGTTAAAAATTTTCAGGGTGCATCCTCCCCCGAAAACTCACACTTTGTTTTATAGTAATCAGGTAATGGTCTAGCCATCTAGCACGGTTTACCAAAAATCAGCCATGTGAAAATGAATAATGGCCGAAAAGGCGGCCATTTTAAATTTGATCAAGTCAAACTTTTTCAAGATGCATCCTCATCTGAAATCTCACATTTCGATTTATAGTAATGGTCCAGCCATTTAGCACGGTTGACCAAATATCGGCCATGTGAAAGTGAATAATGGCCGATAAGCGGCCATTTTGAATTTTATCGAGTCAAATTTTTTCAAGATGCATCCTCTCCTGAAATCACACATTTTGTTTTATAGTAATGGTCTAGCCATCTAGCACGGTTTACCAAATAACAGCCATGTGAAAGTGAATAATGGCCGATTGGCGGCCATTTTGAACTTGGACAAAATGAATTTTTTCAAAATGCATCCTCTCCTGAAGCCTTACAATTTGTTTTATAGTAATGGTGTAGATATCTTGAGCAGTTTTCATGATATTCCACAATATCAGGCCTGTCGAGGTGAATAATGGCCGATAGGCGGCCATTTTGAATTTTATCAAATTGAAATTTTTCAAGATGCATCCTCTCCTGAAACCTTACAATTTATTTGTTATTAATGGTGTAGCTATCTTGAGCGGTGTTCATGATATTCCGCAATATCAGGCCTGTCGAGGTGAATAATGGCCGATAGGCGGCCATTTTTGATTTTATCAACTTGAAATTTTTCAAGATGCATCCTCTCCTGGAACCTCACAATTTGTTTTATAGTAATGGTGTAGCTATCTTGAGCGGTTTTCATGATATTCCGCAAAATGGTTCAGTCGGATTTACCGATGTTATAAATTAGGTCATAGTGCTGGGTCAACTTCCAGGTCAAGGTCCAAAAACCTGAAAAGGCACAACTAGGGACCTTAGAGAACATGTATGTGCAATATGACTGTCATCGGCCCAGTACTTTTCGAGATCTGCTCCGGAAACGAAGTGCGCGTCAAAACGTCTAAATAGGTCATAGTTCTGAACCAGAAGTAGGTCAAAGTTCAAATACCCCAAAAGGCACAACTAGACCCCCTAGGGGTGTTGTGTGTAAAATTTGAAGACTATCGGACAAGTACTTTCAGAGATATGCTCCGGAAACGAATTGTTTACGGACGGCCCAACGGCCCAACGGCCCAACGGCCCAACGGCCCAACGCCGTCACATCATCATTTTCTCCTCTGCAACCTTGCGTATTGAATTCAGATTAAAAATATTTTAACCCGTCCATTAGCCACCTGGAAGTAACCCACATACCAAAAATTGTTATCCTAGCTTATTTTCTCACAAAGTTATAGGCAAAAGAAGAGGCCAAAAAAAAACGGAGGTAGAATCCATAGCTCCCTTCGCTCACCTACGGTGACGGCGGGAGCTAAAAAACAGAAAAAAGCTATAGGACAAATTCACTCTAGCACCGGATTTAGGTGGATTTGAATTCAGATAGGGGCCTATAGTGTTATTCCTGAATTGCGAGGGCTATCCTTCTGTGATCACTCCTGGTTTTGTATTGATTAAAGTCCAAATAGGAATTTTGGCTATTGTGGACGGACAGACGACGGACAACGCGCCATGACAAAAGCTCATCTGAACTTTGACCGAATGAGCTAAAATGAGAGGCTGTGATTTGTTTTCTTGCATTGTAGTTTACCTGAAACTGAAAGATGTAAGTTTTTTCCTACATCAAACAAAGAATTTTCTGAATATAGGACCTTCTGAATATCTCTGAATATAGGACCTTCTGAACATAGAACCTTCTGAATATAGGACCTTTTGAACAAATATTTTCTGAACATAGGACCTTCTGAACATAGGACCTTCTGAATATAGGACCTTCTGAACATAGGACCTTCTGAACATAGAACCTTCTGAATATAGAACCTTCTGTACATAGAACCTTTTGAACAAATATTTTCTGAACATAGAACCTTCTGAACATAGAACCTTTTGAACATAGGGCATTCACCGGATTACACAGTGTACTGAGAACATTAGACGAAACTGAAACTCCGAAATGACAGACGTTGGTGCTAAACAGAACGCCGGCCGAAACAAACCGATATTCTTAACCCTTTAACCGCCGGTGCCGAATTTTATCTGTTTTTCATTTAATTATTACCACATTCAGTGCCGCCTTATAAATATGTTAAACCCATAATGTGACATCAATCAGCATGATTTGAAAAGAGCTGATCTCCATTTTGTCAAATCTGCATTATTTTCACTCACTTGAAGTTGTGGATCGCGTCAGCGAGACACAACTTCAAGTGGGTGAAAATTCCAATTGAATAGTTTGGCGGTTTAAGTGTTAAAAAAATGATAACATTTCCAACAACACCATCAAAGAAAAGTTCCACATGTCCCTTGTGAAGCCGACCATGGAGAACAATACAATACCGGTACGTCATACACTCGCACCACCAGACTGAAAGTAAAAAAAAACGAAATATCTCGTTAGATCTGAATAAGCAGCACCACGGCAAGTAATACATACTTCTATCTGAGAATATAAAAATAAGCCTTATTAGAAGTATTGCATTATTCCATTATTTGACATGATTGTGTGTTTTCACTTACGCCCTGAAAGTTTTTATTTCGTAGGTGCACACCAATGTGACCGTAATGACGATGATCAATGTGTGGTGGTAGTAGGCCTAGTAGGAAGTTGCTTTTATTTCAGCAAAATGGTAATTGAATAACGATAAAAAACATGAATGCATTTGAAAGAACAGTGTTTTCACGTATAAATAAATTGTATTCAATCATTGACCTCTAATTTCATAATATAATAATTAACAGTAGGCCTAGGCACTGGCAAAAATGAAAAAAATTATGTTGGCATTGGCAGCCATCTTATTTTTGACCTCTAGACGACCTTGATCGTAAAAATAACAATTCTAACGTAATCAGCGTACCTAAACTATACCCGCCGCCAGATTGAATTGTATCGCATGTTTTTGCCGATTTCTCAGTCAATTCCCAACCGATTTTCATGAAATTTAGCAAGGACTATTTTCGAGTCACGCGGCGACTGCCGTGAAATTTTCAAATCGGCGAAAAACATGCGATACAAGTTAATCTGACGGCGGGTATAGTCGCAAATGGGGTAGGCCTACTACATTAGATTTCATAACTTCTCTGAATTTTGAATATTAACGATCATATTGGAATTAAGAGTGGGAAAGAAAAATGTCCAAATCAGAAATTCATGATTAGGCCTATATTTATATGCTTGTCGACATTTGTGGAGATTTTGCTGATTTTATCCTAAAATGCAAGACCGCTGTGATAGCCTACGGTACCGAACCTTAGAACTAGCGAACCTTCGGAACCTGAGAAGGTATAAATGTATTAGAACGACAAATTTTGGTAAACAAAGGGAAAAGTTATCAACTATGTCCTAATATTGTGATGATCCACGAATTATAATTTATGGCTACCTTCGATTTTTTACCTCATTTTCTGTATAACCTTGAGATCTCAGAGTCAAGCACACGGTGGGTATCACCGAATGACCTTAGATAAGTGGGCGCCAGACATCTGCATCTTAGTTATGATGATCGACGACTTTTAGGTATTTTTTTTTAATAAGGAAATGGGAATAAGGAATATAAGTAACTAATTCCACGGACCTTTCTAAACCTCTTGAACCAATTATCTGTTTTGTTACCCCAAAATATTTGCTAATAAATTGACCCGAAAAAATAAAGAAATATCGTGACTGTGATTTTATGCCTACATTTTCTGGCCTGTGATTTGTAAGGCTATACCTGAGGAAATATAATCAAATTGATTTGATGTATTATGCGTCGTAGATAAATTATTTCAACAAATCTTGAAATATTTTATATTCCCGAGTTTGACGCAAATGCATAGGATAGCGTCAGAGATGGACAGCATAGAAAAACCTGTGGTTTTGCATGCTGGCAGAGAGTGTACGCTGAGATCAACAATCCCATGAGTAATGTGAAGGTAACCATATTCAAATAATATTATTCCAATGAGATGTAAAACTGTCACTATAAAATAAAATAAAAATCATTGATTCGCATTATTTCATTGCGCAATCGATCGTCCGCGCACCTGATTTTTGGGGCACAACTTTACAAATGGCATTAATTACAGACTCTTTACCTCACACAGAGTCTGTCATTACGGACTAATATTTTTAGACGAAGATAAAGTTTGTGCGCCTGGAGGCTGAATGATATGTGCTGAATGAATGAGGCTGAATGATATGTGCCAAGGAAGAATAACAGTCAGTGTATCAATATATAATGATATATATAAGACCGAAAAATGCTTTAATAATTAAAAATGTTTTTGGCTCAAACCGTTGAATATGATAACCATCATTCTGTTCTTTTTTATAGTTGGCTTTACACACGCTTTATAATGGTTTAGAAATGAAATAGAATTTCACAAGAAATGAATATCACATGATTATTACTGGATTAATGAAGGACAGGGTTAAAACATTTCAAATGTTATTAGGTCATAATATGTTAGACACGGCATAATTAACCCTTTAACCGCCGGTGTCGCATATATTTAAGTTTTCATATTTTAATAGCACATTGAGTACCACCTTTTAAACATGTTAAAGATAAGATGTGACATCAACCAGCAATATTTGAAAACCATTGACCTCCATTTTGTCAAATCAGAATAATTTTCACTCACTTGAAGCTGTGGATCGCGTCAGCGAGACACAACTTCAAGTGGGTGAAAATTCAGATTGAATAATTTGGCGGCTAAAGGGTTAAGCATCTCCGATGAATGAGGGTTATTAGTGTTTAGCATTTTTCCGTCCCCACCGCCGCCGCGGGCGTATCCTCAATTTAGCTCTCACTAAAAAGTTTACTGATACATTTCTTTATTTTTCACGTTTATGACCTGTGTCACAGGGCAATTCTTCTCATATATATTTTTTGGGGAACTGAGCCACAAAATACCATTTTTGGATTACACTCAAATTTGGTAGGGTTGTTCTCTAGGTATTTTTGATGATCTGATTATCTTTTGGGATAAATCCAATAAAACAAAATGGCTGCCGCAGCCATTTAAAAAATGACATGGTAGGGGCGGGGGTCATTTTTCCTCATTGTCCTAAAATTTTATATACATGTATTTTTATATCGGAGTAGTCTCTCCAAGTTTTTTGGGGGCACTTTTTTCGGGGTTGTAGGGGTTAAATGTTTTTAACTAATAATTTTCTCTACACATTTATTTTCTACATTTTGACCCATGTGACTGGGCTATTCTTTCGATATATTTTTTTTGGTACCGAGCCATAAACGGCCATTTTCCAAGATTGCTCCCAAAAGCCTCTGGGCACAACAACTTATGAGCCGTTGGTTGGATTGCAGACATATTTGATGGTTCTCCAGGTATTTCTGATGATCTAATTAAATTTTGTGATGGATCCATTAAAAAGAAAATGGCTGCCGCAGAGTTTTGTATTTTCTCATTGTTTTTATATGTAGCCTATATATATATATATATATATATATATATATATATATATATATATATATATACTGGAGTTGTCATGGACTGACCTGGATACATGTACAGTAAAACCTGTCCATACCGGAATGCCTTGGGGACAAACTTTTATTCCGGTTTCGACAGGTTCCGGTTTGGAGAGGGTTTTTGCTTTTGGAGAGGAACAAACAACGATAACTTGTACAATTGACATGAGGGTTATAATTCAGGATGTGTAGTCGGTATGTTTACAAATGATACAAATGATGTATGTAAATATATTGATATAATAAAAGACACAATTTTTTAAAGATGTTTTAATATATTAAAAAAATAAGCATATAATAACAAATTCATACATTATTTTTTCAAGCATGATTCATATATAAAACACAAAATACAGCTAGTATACATAGATTAGTAAATCTAGTACCTGGTATGGATATTGTGTCCGTGATAATTTATCATTTTTGTAATTGTGTGTCACATATTTCACACACGAAACGCATTTGTTATTTTATAAACATTGATTCTTTTAGCGCCTAATCTAACATAACATTCCATTCTTGTAATCGTCTGTCACACATTTCAAACACGGAGCATATTTGTTAACACCGGAATCAGTCCGTTTAAATATCAAAGCGGTAATAGCAGGAGAAGTTGTTCTCTCGCTACGGAGTTAATCATATTGCAGCAGTTTATTTTTCTAACTGTTTCATGACGACGACACTCGTTTGTTTAGCAACTTTTATATATTTTCCGGAATGCATGACGCTAGACTAAATGCTCCGATACTGTATAATCAGGTCATTTAATACAATTAATGCCTTCACTAAGAGTAAAAAATAGTATAGGAATAATCGAGCGATGAAAGAATAAATCAAATGTTTTTATCTTTTACCTACCGTTATTTATTTATTTATTGGGCCATTAAATAAATTTATCCCAATAAATAAATTTATCCCAAAACACAGTCTGATGTATGTGAGAAATATTGTTTAATGCACTGATATGTTTATGAATTGATACGACCTTTTAATATTTTATTAGTCAAAGATTTTGTTACAATATTTTACTAACCAATTATTTTATTAATCCATTATGTTGTTAATATCTTACCAATATCAAAGTAAAGGCCCTATAAAATGAAATGAATCGGGCTTTAGGCCACCTTTGTGCACATATAGGCTAAACTGGGCCAGGAGAACCTCCTGAGGGTGGTGAGATGATTGAGATGACACTGTCCTCCAGACACAGAATTCGAAATTCGAGCCCTGGCGGTCTGAGGCCGAGCACGCTACCTCTCGGTCACGGAGGCTCCCCACAATACTGACTTTCACACGTGGATGGGGAAGAAACATATTTGTTTCTTTCAAACCGCCGAGACCGGGAACCGAACCCCGAACTCTGGCGTGAAAGGCAGCGGTGCTAACCACTACCCTAGGGCCCCCGCCCTAAAGGCCCTATAATAGTTCCTCTAATGCGAAAAGGTGTTACCAGCACTAACTTCGCACCTTCCCAATTGCATAACCAGATAACAAGCAGGATGAACATTACGTCACCTTGCCGCCCCCCTGTTTAACCCTTGGTGCACCGCATGCGATATTGAAAAATTCTTAAAAAAATCGATTCCGGTTTGGACAGGTGAAATACAATACAATTTATGCATTTGGAGAAAATAATGAGTCCGGTATTCGGAGTAGACAGGTTCCGGTTTGGAGAGGGTTAATTAGTGTTGTTTTAAGTTTAATTGATTCGGGACCAAATAATTATTACGGTATAGACATGATTCCGGTTTGTACAGGGTCCGGTATTAGTGTAGTCATTTTGGCACTAAATCCACGGAAATCTGGACAAATTGCTAACAAAGGTTTTTTGATTTATTATGGTAGATATAGGTCCCAGCTAGCAATCCTGAGAAGTCCCAAGCAAAACTCTTGTTCAAATTGGTTAAATTGACGAATAGTCAGCCAGCCACTTATTGTGATGAAGAAATGGAGTGATTGCATATATCTTTGCTACAAGCACACTAACTTCATAAACGTGTTCAGTAACTGTCAAAGAACAATACCCGGGTAGCTGACATTGTTTTACATGTATCCTTTTTTGCAGAATAGCTAAATTCAAGATCGCCGCAACATGCACTAGCTATTATGCTAAAAATCACATATCTTCACCAATAACTATGCAAATTGTTAATGTAATATAAGGATCCGTATGTTTAGAGGGTCAAGGAATCTGAATATTACAAAATAAGAAACATTTGAAAGGTTTTTTGCAAATTTAATTGTGAAAGACGATTTTAAACCAACAGTTGTGATGTATATTTCATATTAGTTATGTACATTTGTAATGTCAATTCGAATTATTTACATGGATAATATCCACAATTGCATTGTGTATATGCTATTTTATTATCATAATAATTCTAACCCTTTGAGTCTCAAGTTTTCACAATGAAAACCCATGTACATTGCAACGTACCTAATCATATATGATCTATATACTCAATACAAAAGAATGTCTATTTCGTCACCACTGTTATACAATGTATGATAAATTCACTTTGCTAAATACAAAAACGTCAACCTATGTTTAAGCCAACGTTTACATGTTTTTATTTATGTTTATTTATGTTTATTATTATTTATTATGATTTATATTTTTTTTGTATTTATGTTTTTTGTTTGTTTTTGTAATGTTTTCATTGCTGTGTACTTGGTCATTCAGTGTCAAGTTTTGCAAATGCTCTTGCTAAGAATCTTGTTTTCTTAATAACGATCTAGGGGTACAGAAATTTTATGTAACCTGGCTGTAATTGATGAAGAAATTATTTATGAAATACTAGTTGTGGGTAAATGCCTGAATTTTAATCTCAATAATTATTAAACAACAGCGGTTCCACGAAGTAGTATTTTAGAGGCCTTTAGAGACGTATTCCAAATGACATATCAGTTCTTAAACTGTAAAATACTTCGGGATTGTGTTGTAGCCACTGGCAAAGATTATTAAGAGAGCTCTATATCAGAGTAAAACCCTCTCCTTAACTTCGCTATTGTAATTTGTTGACTTATGAACTTCATATTATCAGTCGACAAATGGTGATTATCCAATAACAATCTTGAACTGTAATGAAAAAAACGGGATCAATTGATAACATTTAATTTGAAAAATAATTAGCATAACTTGAGGCTACGATCATTTAGTGATCGCTCCCAATCGCGTTTTTTCTTTGACTGAAAATATACACTTAATAGACTCATGGGATCAATACTTGACAGAGAAACCAAATAACAATATTGTAAGTGGTCACTCCGCCACATAAGCTACCCATTAAATACGAGAACATTGTCTAGGCTAACAAGAATAATTGAAACAAGACTACATCATATATAGTCAATTACTTAAAAAAAATACTTAGAATATCATTATTTTTTTTTAATTTTCTAAATCAACTATAAATTGACCATTTTTGCATTTGAAGTCAAAGAGATAGGTGCAATCGACTCCTGGTGTCCAAAAACATAAGTAACGATACCTAACATTTGCAAAATGAAAAAAACCTTGACAAATTTGATTTTCGCGAGCGATCGAGTATTGAAAAATAGTTGTAAGCCAATTTCTCGAATTTGAACAGTAGTTTTGCTTGGGACTTTTCGGAAATATTAGTTGGGACATATATCTACAAAAAGACATCATAAAACCTTTGTTAGCCATTTGCCCAGATTATTTTGCCAGAATGACTACACTATATGTACAGGTTGCACTGTATATATCTACACTCCTTCAGCAGTGTCACCTGTTCATGTGTAGACACTGCTATGTAAGCTGCCACAGGCATCCCTAACATTTCCAGTCCTTGAGGTGAGTGAGAGGGCTGGTTTTGAGTCTAGGAAATAGGCCTATCCAACGAGGATGCTTTTAATTTTTCGTGCCGAAAACAGTCACATCTAGTTATCAGTTAAATTAATAATTTCAATATAAAAGGCCTACTGGTTGGTGCTTATGAATTATTTTGAGATAACTTAACATTTTTAATTATTGTTTATATCCAATTTGTTTGTTAATTTCAGGGGTTAAACTGTTATATCAAATATTATTATGCAAATAACATAATTTTAAATCACTATATTTGAGTACGGTAAAATCTATATCAAATTATTTCGTATCAAAATGAATATTTTAACAGGAAAGAAAGTATAATATTGTTATTAGCATGATCAGTAGATTCAGGGACCAGAGTGTTAGCATATCATGAAATATAGTATCTCACTTTGCTATGCTCAAATGATTTAATGAGTTCTAATATCACACAAAATATGGTAGGGCCTATGTATGCCAATGTCACTTGTTGATTTTGATCTGAAATGAGCTATTTTCAGTGACTATTTTGTTTTGGAATTTCAGGGGCGGCGAGCAAAACAGGAATTATGTATCATGTGGGTCATTAATTACAGTATGATCACGTCAATACATCATTAAGTTAGATGTATTTATTGCCCTGTGTTAATAGAGGAATATCGATATATCAGGTAATCGATGACCACCGTAATTAATGTTATAATAAGTAGTGTAGCTGGATACACAATCAGTAATGATAAAGCATCATCGGTGTTCTAAAATCAGAAAATAGGGATAAAGGAACAATGGCGTGGCTATATTTGGCTTTGTTTTTTCTGACATTGTTCTTGTGGGGGGTGAGGCAGACGTGCAGAGATAAGAGTCGACCACCTGACCCCAGGATTCCTGGTCCAAAGCCAGCTTTTCTGCTGGGAAATATGACACTTCTAAAGAACTGTGACATTTCAAGCCTTTTTCAAGAAGTGTTTGCTAGATATGGCCCCATCTACAAACTCAAAATTTGGAAGGAGCACTGGGTTGTGGTCAGTGATTACGCCATGCTTCGTGAGATGTTTGTGACAAAAGGCATGACTTTCGCTGGGAGATCTTCAAGTTTCCCGATGGACTTTTTCTCAAGTCACTTGGGGATTTTATTCTCAATGGATCTTGATAAAGAAGTACAGCAACTGCGTAATATTTTGACAAGATCTGTGAAAAAAATCACACACGGATCGTTTTCAAATGACAAATCTACGGATTACAAAAACGAAGCTCTGGAGGATTTCATACGAAATCTGGCAAGCACGAATGGCAAGCCGCATGAGTGCAGAAATGATGTCAAACGACTGGTTAGTATGATGACAGCTGAGCTGATGTTTGGAGAAGTATGCTGTGTAGAGCACCAACAATTAGATGATCTTGGAGATTTATTGAAGTCTTTATTCACTTCTAAGGACAAACTGCTAGTCGACATGTTACCATTAATAAAAATGTTTAATCCCCCTTCTTGGCGAAATTGTCAGAAAATACATCGTTTAATAGAACGCATGTACAGCGCCTATAAGCAGAAAATAGCGAAGCCGGAAGAAAATACAGATGATGAGACAATGATGCATTATTTGACGGGAGCAAATGAAGTTAAGACGGGGCATTCAGATGATAAAGTGGTGAGAGGACTGATGGCTTCTATAATCATTGCAGCGATGCCATCTACCAGCTCGTTCATCTATATGACTCTACTCACCATCGCATGCATTCCAAGGATTCAGCGGAAAGTGCACCAGGAGCTGGAGGAGTTTGTGGGAGATCGTGCACCTCGTCTGTCAGACCGTGAGAACTGCCATTATATCCAGGCGACCATTCTGGAAGTGTTACGCAATCTCTTCACGTCAGTAGCCGAGGCGCCCCGCAAAGCCCTGAAGGACACCACTCTGGGTGGCTATAGCATCCCTGCAGGGACTATTATCTACGCCAACACCTGGTCCATACACCATGATCCCGAGTTCTGGGATAAACCTTATGAATACAAACCTGAGCGCTTTCTAGATGCTGCAGGCCGCTTACTCCCAGCTGATCACCCCACACGCCAAAAGTTTATGCCATTTAATGCGGGACCCAGAGTGTGTCCGGGAGAGGCCTTCGCCAAAGCTCGCTTATTCATTGTTATCAGCAGTTTGTTCAGAAAGTTTACTATTAGGCCCCAGGATGGAGCAGACATGTCTTGTCTTGATCCAAGGCGAGTGGGAACAATGACATCTCCTAAAATTAAACTCAGGTTCATGCAAAATATTTAACCATCAAAAAGCTACATCATAGAATTTGTATTTTTACTCACCTGAAGTTGTGGGTCGAGGTAGCGAGTCACACCTTCAAGTGAGTAAAAAAGTAATCAGATACTGCCTTTTGGCTTTGCAAAGCAAAATATGTCTGTAGATCCCTGTTAAGGTATGATATTCGCACCGCTATCACAGCGACCACTTAATTATACATAAATTATGACGTTTAAATACATTTAATAAGATTTCAGAAAGGGATAATCATATCTTTAATTTTCCGAATTAATATATTTTATTTTTCACACAACAGAACAACACGATGTTAATTTCATTACTGAATTCTGATAGCTTACCTATAGTTGTTTCTAATCGGATATTTAGTTATCAGTATTTTAGCAAAATAACTTTAGAGGTGTGTTAGGTGTCATACATTTTGCATACACATGATATATAACAGTTGGAAAAAGAGCACGTCTCAAACTAGGTATTCAGCGAAAACATATTTATGTGATAGGAAAACTACCAATCAAGAGAGAGTGTGCTTTTATTAACGACTCAATAACAAATCGTTTTTTCGCAAATTTGTGTTGTACTTTTGGTACAAAAAGAGATGATTTTTTTCCGTGTGTTATACAGATGATTGTCACTAAGAGTTAGTTATTATTGTCTGGAAATATATGGGTATAGATTTTTGATAAGGCTTGTAGATAAATTGGTACTGGTTTAATACATGTATGTCGTTTACATTTAGCAAATATATGGGTAAAGGTTTTTCATGTGGTTTATAGATAAATTGGTACTAGTTTAATATATGTATGTCGCAAACAGTTAGCAAATTTTATATTTAAATAATGGCTCAGAATAATGTATCTGCTCAGAGCTATTATTTTTTCGTAAATTGAGAATCCGCTGTGAATTATATCCCCTTAGACGTATACCTTAGTGTATGTGAAGCAAAGCTAGACTGGAATATATTATATAGGTAGTAATAATTTATTTTGCACAGTGTTTCGTTTTGTTCATTTCTCTTCACATATTTTAAATTGTAGGCCTACCTGATATATTATTTATATGAGCATCCACTGCAAACTATTCTGTATTGTTATGTTAAAGGTGATCAATCACCCCTTATATAGTATAAATAAGTTTGTGACAAATACATCTAAGTTGTCGTTGTTCTGTGTAGTCAATCTAATGTAATTTCGCTCACACAGTGGCGTGTTTAGATCCAAAACCATATTGATTGTTGGAGGGAATCTGTCGTATGGTAAATAATGGATTACTTGGTTGTAAACATTTAAAACTTGATTGAGACTTTCCTAGTATCTTTGATATTACAGGACATTGACATTTTCCTATCGACTATGGCCGTGTTTTTGTGTTTGTTTTTTCTTAGAATCGGTGTAACCAATGGTTCAAAGTACGTGGGCCTATGTCTTAGTGTGTTATCTTGTTCACGTTATCTTTCTGTGCAGTGGAATTAATTTAGAAATGTTCATGTTGTGGCGAAATATACCAGTGTTTTGATTGGTTAATGATCAGGGTTATTGCATTTGTTATTTCTGCGAAATTAAATTTAGCAATCTAGTAGATAATTTATCCAAGCAACGATTATTTTTAGATTTCTATTGCTTCATCATTTTCTCTACATATCGTCCTCTTGTATATGAAAGGGTGTATCTGCCAGTTTGTCAAATGGCAGATAGGGCCACCACACTTTCCAAGGGAAAAAAATCTTAATTGAAAAACGACTTGGCCCTATATTTGTAAAATATTTATTAAATGAGTTTCTTGTTTGTTTCCAATCGCCATTCCTTGTAGATGGAAAATACACAGTAATGTACTTTTTCCCGATCTTTGTTTAGGAGTTGTCTGACATTTTCACAAGTATTTTATCTGTCATATTTGTATTTTTCAAATTTGTTTGCAGACATAAATATTTCTTCTTGGCCATATAAATTCTGTGTTGTAATATTTTGTTGAAAGAATAGTAGTCTCGATGTTTGATTTTCAGTGGAAATATTAAACGTTTTCTTCAAAGTTTGTCTCTAAATCTGATCGATTTTATTATCCCCTGAGTTGACAGTTTGTGTTTGTGCTAGTTACATTTTATTGTGTTTTTTTTGCGGGTAAATGGTGTGGTTTAAATCATGCAAGTTGTTGCAGTTTTCGTATTTGGATCACACAATTAAATAGATTTTGATCAAGAGTGTTGAAACTCCAAAATGTTATAATCTGTGCATATATGGTCTTGTAATCATGTTTTTTTTGGAAACAGGTTGCCCGGACCTTCCGACTTTGTCGATCACTCAAACATGCCTGTAAAAGATTGAATATAATGACCATAATTATATTGGGTTAATGTTGGCCTACTATCCTCGATATTGGCCCGATATTATTCTGCCCAACGCTACTCCGTGATTAGGTGAATACTACACGCCAGGTAAACCTTGGCTTTTTAATATGGCCATAAGATGTGATCATTTAACAGTTAAGCGATAAATAAGGACGAAATTTAATTTCGGACATGCAGGTCCAAAATAGGAAATACGGGAATAACTGGTAAATGGGGCTTTCGGCACACTTACTACGTTGCCACAGTCAATTCCGGCGGAGGCCCTAGCGCAGTGTTTAGCACCCCTGCTTTTCACGCCAGAGTTCGGGGTTCGGTTCCCGGTCTCGGCGGTTTGAAACAATCAAAATGTTTCTTCCCCATCCACGTGTGAAAGTCAATATTGTGGGGAGCCTCTGTGACCGAGCGGTAGCGTGCTCGGCCTCAGAATCCTGTGTCTGGAGGACAGTGTCATCTCACCATCCTCAGGAGGTTCTCCTGGCCCAGTTTAGCCTATATGTGCACAAAGGTGGCCTAAAGCCCGATTCATTGCCACAGTCATTTCTCAATCGATGTCCATGAAATGTTTTACGCACAGACTAGCTGACTAAGGTAGGGGGCTCAGATCACCAGTGTCTTGTATATTAACCGTTATAACGGTAGAAGCATCAGGGGTCACCATTTAATTAAATTAGCAAACACTTGACATAAGGTGATGTGATGTTACATGTTGCAGCATTATGGCAACGTTGGCACAACGTTGTAAGAGGATGATAACTCATCATCTCTCGTTGACTCCCCCCCCCCCCCGTCCTGCGGTAAAACGTGATGTGGCGCCCCCTAATATTGTTTGAATGTTGTCACAATGTTGTAGGTTTAAATTACTGAATGTAATATGCCTTAATAATGGGCAATTCATTGTAATGGACCTTAACTAGTGATGGTTAATTGCCTATCAATATATTTGAATTACTTTATTGTGTGTATGCACATCCCATAGGGGATAATTATTTAAATAAATAACTTGCTTTTTTACTTATTGTCGTATCACCACTACCACCAGCATCACCACCACGTGACCCTATACCAGTCTGCAACAATGCAACAACTAAGTAGTGGAGACTTATTGACGTGTCACCGAACATTGTCTTGGTAATCGCATTCTTGAGCAGACCACTCTCTGACGAATTCGCCTATCTGGTTGAGCTCGCAAATTAGTTGATAAATAAGGCCGCCAAAGCACATCCTTGCTAATTGAGATAATTTTCCTGATCTCTAATTTCAACTTCAAGTTACTGAAAATTACTTAGATTTAACAAATTAGGTCACAACTATAGACCTATATAGACCGGAAATTTAATCCGACACTGGGCTTATGAAGCAAATTACATGGGGGGGGGGGGGGTAATGTTACAAGCCATCATCTATTCCTGTATTGTTTCAAAATAGCCCTAAGGCTTTAATGCCAAAAGTTAAAAATTTCAAACATTTTGTTTTGTGCCATTATTAATTATTAACGTTGCATTTTTTTTTAACTCAGGCTGTTTATTTTTGTATATCTACCTGACTAACTTATAATGTCTTCAAATGTTGTCAAACATTCAAGCATTATGGCATAGATCTTTTCTCAGCAATAAGAGCTGGAAATGACCTTTTTTTATATTTCTCATAACTACATGACTTATTTAGTGAAAGTGAGTAGGCCTACGCTCTACGCTTTGACCGATTTTTTTAAAACAACGCAATCGAAAATAAAATTCAACTAAAAAAAGCTGGAGCCGTGCAGATCAATGTAATAATAACAATAATTTAATAATGTAATAATAACAATAATTTCTCACTTTTTCGTTGCAAAAGGCAAAAAACTAGAAAGTCGGAGATCGCGGGTTCGAACCCCGCTCTAGTCTTCAAGTTTCAAATAAACAAAATGCTTCTTCCCCGCTCGGTCGCAAAGATTCAATAATGTGGGGAGCCTCCGTGACCGAGAGGTAGCGTTCTCGGCCTCAGACCGCCAGGGCTCTAATTGTTTCTGGAGGGCAGTGTCATCTCATTCATCTCACCATCCTCAGAATGTTCTCCTAGCCCCGTTTGTGCCCAGAGGTGGCCTAAAACCCCATTTATTTTATATCATTTTTCTTGCGATGCATGAAAATTTCGCAAGAAAATGGTAGCTGTAGGCCTACTTGAAAACGGTGTGACTAGGGCGTCACTTCCAGTATCAATGTTGAAGACGGGTGACGTAACCAATGGCCAAGCATCAGTTCGGTTTAGGAAAATCACCAGTTACCCATCAAACACAAAACATTTGTATAACATTTAAAATGTTATACAAATGTTTTTTGTTTGCCGGGTAGAAACAAAGACATTCAGTTTCACATATTTTTTCACATTCTCTAGTTGTAAAAACTGGTTGCTCAAGTTCGAATAAAACCAGAGAAACACCATCTTCATCTATCCAGTTGTCTGCTACCGGCAGACTAGACTGGTAGTCTGACGGTCTGACCTGACTGGGCAGGGTGGAGAAACACTAGCTAGTATAGTTAGCATAGTCGACATCAGTGCTCTAAGGGTTAACCCTTTCAGCCCGGGGACCGATTATAGACGTCAGAATCTGACGTCTGTAGACTAATATAAAGTCGCTCACTGAAAGAGTAAATTAGTTCTAATGGTCATAGACACATAGCCTAATGGGCGTGCAGCTGGGAGCCAAAACAGGCTTATTTAAGGTGTCAGAAATGCTATCTAATCAGCCCGGATCTGTCAGCCATAGTAAACTAGTTACATCAGATGTTGTTAGATGTCAGCGCCTGATTAGACAGGGTGTGAACGAGAGCAGAGCCGAGGGAAATGGGACGTTAGTCGTATCTCATACCTGAAAGTGGTAAAATGATGACCTCGATTGAATTGTTCATAAAGATGTCAAAAACTTCACCAGCAAAAACGTGTAAATTCCACACTGACTGGAAGAAGTGCTGTATTTTTCACGAGGAGAAAAATGAAGAACTCACCCAGAAGCCCACCAATTCTCAGTATCATTATGGGCGGGGGCCCTAGGGTAGTGGTTAGCACCGCTGCCTTTCACGCCAGAGTTCTGGGTTCGGTTCCCGGTCCCGGCGGTTTGAAAGAAACAAAAATGTTCCTTCCCCATCCACGTGTGAAAGCTAGTATTGTGGGGAGCCTCCGTGACCGAGAGGTAGCGTGCTCGGCCTCAGACCGCTAGGGCTCGAATTTCGAATCCTGTGTCTGGAGGACAGTGTCATCTCAATCATCTCACCATCCTCAGGAGGTTCTCCTGGCCCAGTTTAGCCTATATGTGCACAAAGGTGGCCTAAAGCCCGATTCATTTCATTTATCATTATGGCTGTTATACCATGATTGCGACGAACATGCAGTACTTCTCTTCTATGTTCTCGGGCTCCTTTGTTCTGGATCATACAAGGCTTGACAAAGGCGGAGGAATCACTGAGGAGGAACAATGCACTAGCACCCGGCAGATGTACCAAGTAACAAGATGCAGCTCTTTGTGAAGGTTATCCTTTGATTTAACCGTTCACAACCTCAGATGGCTCAGGCGTCCGGTGTCAAGCCAAATCTAATGATCACGCGAAATCTAATGATCTTCCGGTCTCGGAGCAGATCTCGCGGGATTTCTCTAGAGGTTATAAGTACTGTGTCACATATAGAATGCATACGCTTTAAATAATATTCATTTAATGAATGGAGACAGTAATACATGTATTCTGGCGAAATTAGATGAACGCTGACCAGCGCTATACATAGTTAGCTGACTGGTGAAATTAGATAACCAATGACCAGCACTATGCATATAGTTAGCTGACTGGCAAGATTAGATGACCACTGACCAGCGCTATGCATATAGTTAGCTGACTGGCGAAATTAGATGACCAATGACCAGTGCTATACACATAGCTAGCTGACTGGCAAAATTAGATGACCACTGACCAGCGCTATGCATATAGTTAGCTGACTGGCGAAATTAAATGACCACTGACCAGCGCCATGCATATAGTTAGCTGACTGGCGAAATTAGATGAACACTGCCCAGTGCTATACATATAGTTAGGTGACTAAAGAAATTAGATGACCACTGACCAGCGTTATACACATAGCTAGCTGACTGGCAAAATTAGATGACCACTGACCAGCGCCATGCATAGTTAGCTGACTGGCGAAATTAGATGAACACTGCCCAGTGCTATACATTTAGTTAGCTGACTGGCGAAATTAGATGACCTCTGACCAGCGCTATGTATATAGTTAGCTGGCTGGCGAAATTAGATGAGCACTGTCCAGTGCTATACATAGCTAACTGATTGGCAAAATTTGACGAACTATGAAATTTAGTTGTGTGCTGTTCTTTGGAATTAGTGTTGGAATGCATACAATTCCCGTAGTTTTACTGTTTATATAAATATACATTTAATCTCAAGTAATAATAATAATAGGAGTAACATATTCCAATCATGATGCAAGATGTACAACTTTGGATTCAAAGCGTTATTACATATATTAATGAACCTCGTATTTAAATAAAAATGTATTCTCGTTTCTCATAACATCTTCTTGTAACATAAATAGTCTTTAATCCTTGATATCGACTAGTCATATACTAAGGTGTCCAAAGAACCAAATTCTACATTTCCATACAAATAATAATAATAATAATAATAATAATGAATTTAAAACATTTCTACATAATACATAGTATAAACCTACTGTGTGAGCCATAAGCATAAGAGGAAACGTAAAGTTGTATTTGAATAAATTGTATAGATTCATAATATCTTCATATCTCCACTATTGGATTCACCGCATGTCGCATATATAAATGACATGCGTGGTGGTCGACATGCAAATGGAGCCCATTTGGTAGAACTTATTTGAAGTGTTTTTACTATGTATTTTGTTGAGGACAGACATTTTAAGGATTAGATAATTGCAGATGTGAAATGCCATTGCAAAGGGTATGTTTATTGCACTCAAGAGAAGGGTCGCTCCAGTTAATGGTAGATCAAAGAATGGCGTTACAGGTCGTTGAGCATAGTTACTACTAGGCGTAGATTAACTTCAAAAAACATCGGTGACTTGCCCTTTAGTCAATCCTAGCAGGTATATAAAAAGCTATGACCCATCGGGAAGTAATCAAATATAAATATCAATTATTGAAATGAATAGTATACGTTACACACTTAAAGTATATATCATACAGGGTATTATTTATCCTATACAGTGATATATACGGCAACATATCCTGCTTGAATTTCACGTGTGTGTTATTTTCAATTTGCACTTCTATGCACGCAGCTAATATGAACAAAAAACATTGTTCGCAATATATACAGTTATAGTTCCATTTCTGATAGCAAGTGTATGTTAAATATATATTTCATTGACTCCGCACCAAGACACCAAGGAGCTCAAGGACATTTTGAAGAATATGCCACATTGTATGTTCTCTCCACAATACAGGCACACTCTGCCAAGCACAATAGGACGGACATTATTGTGTTTGACGTATACAGGTCAAATAGTGTGAAAATTGAAGCCAAGTAAACTTAAGCAAGGACGTTGAAGGGTGTCAAACAAGTGCAAAATTCCATCCAACTGGCGCATTTTTCTCAGTAACAGTGAGAGAATATGATCATTGATATCAAAAGGTGATTTCACCAGCAACCACATGATCGACCTAGATGAATTTGCCCTCTGTACTCACGAGGAGGCGGACACGGTGATCTTCGTACATACCAATCATGCGACAAAAGGAGGAAGCTTTGCGGTAGTTCTGACGGCAAAAGCTAGTGACACTGACATTATTTGCATAGCAGTCATCAGTCAGTATGATGTCAGCTCCCAAAGAGACTGGTCTACACCAGCTGTGAATTGCATGTGGCCAAGCCAGCTCTGGATTCCTGTCCATGAACTGTGCGTCTCCATTGGGCCACAGAAGAACAGGGGCATTCACACCTTCACCAATCACTGGATTTAATGTTGTGTCCACCTTCTGCGACAAAGAAAAGGAGATGTGATGTATGAGATGAGATAACTGATGTCGTCCACAAATTAAGCCAGTTCTCATCAGCAGTGATTGACGATGACATGGAAACGTATGTAGGTTTGTGTCCGAATGTATGGCAGGTCTAGCACAGCTGAGGGCGTCGATGATACAAAACTGGAGATGTTTGCAAGGAGCTGTCACCAGACGGGCATCATAAGGAGTCAACAGTATTCCAGCCAGACATAGCGTGTATTGCAGACTGGGTATGGACGAAGAAGACAATATTTGGCAGATATTCTGAAGAGACCTTCCACTATTGCGGAGAAATGCCAGCAGCTGACTAAATGTGTAAATGACACAGCTTTGGTCTGGGGCCACCACACCATGCAGTAATGTTGTAGGTGTGAGGTTGAGTTGCACTGCACGGGCAATTATTACCAGGGTTGACGTTGAATGAAATCTTGTAATCTGACTGAAACTGTTATGTTCATTACCGCATTACAGTATATTACTTCCAAGTTGTTTTATTTCTAAATATGTCTAGTCTATGCTGCTTCTGCCTTAGATCGAGACTACATTTCATGCTAACCAACATTATGTATTTTAACTCATTGTATTTTAACTCATTATAATCGCAACAGTTTGGAGAAAGAAAGTGATTTTCATGCTGGAAATGGCCGTCATCTTGAAAAATGGCCGCCATCACTTTCTGGAATATTGTTGTGCATAAATCGAGCAGACAGTTTTCACCAATATGGTTTTTTTACGCTTTCAGCTTCGATGATTTTGTGAATAATCGTAATCAGAAAATAGGTCACGAGCCACATTAGATGCCTTTTCTAACGTTACCAAACCCATAAAATGGCCTTGACCTTTGACCTTGACCTCCAGTATTTTTTTCAAATGTTATTAATGTACTTTCTGGCTTTGGTTTGATAGAAATCGACTCAATTATTATAAAATTTAAACAAATATGCGCAGAGATATGCCATTTTTAGATTTGAGTTTAGCGATTGGCGGCCATCTTGGAAATATGAAAATTAAAAAATTGCCACTGGGTGAAATTTAGTACTCCCGGTGGAAATGATGACTTCAGCCTTTGCTGAACACAAATCAATGAAAATATAAACTTCTGTATGAATTTCCATGTCAGGGTAATTTCAACTGGGGAATCCATTTCTGATTATGATTATGATTATTATAATGATCAAAAGTCATTTTTGAGGTTAATAGGTCAATATCAAGGTCAAAATACGAAAATGTGATTTTTAACAAATTCTAATAGCAACAACTGTAATACCTCATTTTGATGTGTTTTTGACAGAATAATTAATTCATGGTCATATTTGATGATATTCAAGGTCATTTTCAAGGTCAAAACGTCAATTTCATGTTCAAGGTCAAGAAAGCGAAGATATGAAATTTAACAAATACAAATTAAAACACGTGTAATACCTCTTTTTAATGTGATTTTGACAGGAAATTAATTTCTGACACCATTTATTCTGATTATTCAAAGTCATTTCAAGGTCGCAACGTTAATTTAAATGAGACAAATGGGAAATATATATTTACATTACAACGAGTGTATTACAGATAGGACCAAGTGTATTACCTCGTGTTATTTTGACCGGGATCCAAGGGGCTATCTTAGGGGGTCAGAATCCCCTTTTTAAAACATCTCAAAAATATTTCAAACACGGAAACTTGCCCTAGTGCTGTTTTATTGCTGAGGCAGCGTCATAGACAGTCACCCAACATTAAGCATTGGTCCAATACTCTAATATATGCCTCCTGATCGCTGGACCATGTCTACAGTTTATGAGGAAGGAGATGTCAGTTGCGTTTTGTCAGCCGTATTCTTTTCAAACGATTTATCAGCAATTTTACAGTATTGCAATGCCCGTGATGTGGTGTTCACCAGAATAATTGTCTAGCCACATAATGAGGTACTTGACGGATCTCACACACAATGTTGTTTTATCTCAGTCATTGAGATGTTGACTTGTGGGGGTGGTGGTCTGCGTGACATTTTAATTGATACTGACGTCTATGCATATGCCAGTGTTGACCAAATGCTTTCTGGAAAACAAAATACTTGTATATGAAGCGATGATGGGATACCTGAGATACCTAATGGTGTCCTTCTTTAAGTGGTGAGAACAGAAAGCCCGTACTATCTGTAGAGAACTTTGGAAACAACTCCTTGATGTGCAAGTTCCTGTGGGGGAATAACATGGACATCCATGAGGAAGTTCTAGAGCTGATTTAAGTAACAGCATTGTCGACACACTAAAACCACTACTAAAGATATTAAATGAGGCAGGCTGCACGAAATCCCCGACATTCAAATACTGGAATGCATATATCAATGTTGTTTAAATTCTGATATATATGCTGAAAGGGTAGGTGATTGGAAACAGCTTTCATGTTGCCGGGCTATGTTGTTGCCATACCTGCTTGCTGTTAATAAACATAACTATTCAAAATGGCTTTCCGTCTATATTCTTGACACGACAGCGTTACCTGCAACCGTTGATTTGGAGTTCTGAGATTGTAAATTCAGTGTGTATCAGTCTTCTAATCTTCTAGTCGCAGAATAAGTTTGGATTTAGCTGTCACAATAGACTGTCATAAAATATTCAAAGAGCGATGGTGGCAATGTTGGCAGTCAAGAATCCGGCAGTCATGCGGTGGTCACTGGTAAGACATATTACAAAACAGTATGTTAAAGTTAAGATAAATGATGAAAATACTGATGAGCAGTCAAAGGATAAAGAACATGCATCGTTACAGCCACCAAAACTGCAACAGGATGCTGAAATTATTAGAGAACACCAACAGGTATCCATGTTTCAATAGTAATCTAAAATTATCTCATAAACTCAGTTGACGTCGAACGGGGGAAACTAAGCACATTTGTGAAATCTACACTGTCACTTGATAAATCCAATAACAGTTTTTATAGCCCAATTAAGAGAACATCTTTAACAACATTTGCTGATATGAAAAAGAAAACGACAGAAGCTTCGAAAAGTGGTAGTAAGGTCGCTGTTCTCAATCCAGATTTTGTATTTCGAAGAGCTTTAGTTCTCTGAGAATGTCGGTAAGATGTTACTTTAGTCATCCAATTAGCTTGTGCCACAAAGATGGCTTCGTGTGCAAGAATGCCAAATCTAACTTGTTGTTATGCTGGAGAGTTCAACGTCTCCATTAAAATATATAACAATAGATCCGATAAACACAGTGATTATCAATGATGGAATGCCTTTCATACAAGGCATTAAAGATTAATGATTCAACGATTTGGCCAAGCTCTATATGCCAGTGTTCTGATGAAACAATTTATTGTTGCAGACACCATTATAGAGGTATAATATTGACTTTTCTGTAAAAGCATGTCGGGCAGGTCCTGATGTTCATAAGATAGTTTACAGATGGTTCTCGTCCAATTCCACCATGGAAGAAGTTCTTGGATGTATCTGAGAATAAGTAGAATCGCATTCACTATCTATGCCAATGCCTCACAGTTGCTTGTGAAGAATTATCACACACAAAGACAAAGTTTTGCGAAATCAAATAGAAATGGGCGTATAGGGCCTAATCATCAATTCTCCAGATACTGATGTACTGGTGTACACTAACACAAATATATGCAGCCGAATTCTGGGTTCACATTGGTAATGTCACAACAACAGCAGCCAAACGAAGGTGAACACCTGGGGAAATTGTTATGAAAGTGCTTACAAAGTCTTCAAACCAATTTAAAGGGTTTGCTAAAACTTCTTCAATGTGAGCAGTATCTATGGCAAACATGAGTACGGAAACATGCACATATAGGATATCCAGACTTAGGTTCACCTATTGACTTTGGGTGGAGACAGGATAGTGGAATATTGGTACATGTTTATTTTGAAGATCAATCTGCATCACAGTTGATTAACAGTCAGAAATGTGACTGTAGTCATAGACAAATGTGTTCAACGGGATGTAAATACTACCTGAATGTAAATCCCCCCATGCATTTGATTATGTTCGTGCGCAGCCTATTATCTATATAGGAATTACTTAATATCGCCGGTGGAAGATAGTAATGTTGACATTAATCAAACAATATAATCCTAGTATAATCATTGACATGGGACGATGCCACACATTTCACACTTACTTTATTAAGATTAAATATTTATAATCATCACGAGGTCCCGTAATGTAGCATACTGTAATCATACATAGGCCTATAAGAATAACATCTCATTTTTATAATGCTGTAATGTGTTTGATAATAGTGAATATAATCAGCTGTGTCTCACCGAAAACTATTTGGATTATCTAAAGTGAGCTATAATAATCGTATGTATTGTTTTTCCATAATTCTATGGGTTAATTAAGGTATTTAATATTAAAGTGATGTATATTGTAATATAATGACTGAAATATTCACACGCAATCAGCTTTAATACCACGTCAGCAACTTTGAAATCCATCTTGGATTTATGCCAATTGTGAAAAATGTTCAAGCACGCCAATCTGGCATAGGCCTACGACGGAAATAACATCTGTGGACCCTAAGGAAGCCAAAAAGTACTATAAGACCTCAGAGTACCAACCATTTCCGTATTAGATTAGCTTTGTACGACTATTTATGTTGTTAACGATTTGTATTTATTTTTTAAGGGTAGGTGTCTTCAAACTGAAATTTCACCAATAACGCAGCCAGTGGGATCTCCACAGCAGGCATAGTTGGAAAGAGCGGAAATTTTACTAGTAGATATGCTATTTTTAACCATGTACATGAATGAGCATTAAAATCGATTTTTTGCCCCTCCAGCTGCACGCCTATTAGGCTATGGGCTAGAACCACCCACCATGCACACCCCCCCCCCCACATTTCACCCACACCAACTTTTTTTAGAACCTTGATATGTCTAAAACATGAAATGAGATGTTAACATAAAAAAAATAGGAATGAACTTTGTAGTTTGAACCCTTATAGGGGGGTACCCCCAAACCCGTCTAAAATTAGGGGGTAGGGCTACGCAAACGTCTGTGATAGCGATTCTTGTTTAGCAATCTACACATGTAATATACCATATGAAAGGTAATTAAATGTCCGTTCTAATGGTGTATTGCATGATGAAACGTTGAAACATGTTTTTTTTTTACAAAATAATCAAAATCGACAACAAAACAAGGTAGTTAACATGGTCAATGGAAACGACTTTATAAAACATAATTATTGGCCATATCTATAACCTACGTTTTCTGAACCCAGATGTGTATTTGCCTAAAACTGAGTGTCATTTAGATTTGCACATGGCATATATATTTTTAAATGAGAGAATATTGCAGCCTTTTTATGAAAATGTGTGTATTTAGGTGGGCTGAAATATAAAACATTAAACTTTGCTCGACATTTGAGTGCTAATTTTTTTTTACGCTTGTTTTTACATAATTGAGGTGTGCTGAATTCGAATATGTCGGTTAACATTCTATCTTTGGTGTCATTCACCTTCAAATAAGCAAAACAAAAAATGGCCGCCAAATCCACATATGTTTTATATTTTTGTTACATAATATTGCACGATTTCTGGTTTCTGCATGATTTAGAGTCGATAAATTTATGTCTCATGTTTTTCGATCATAATGACCTCTGTTTGACCTTCAAGTTCAAAATGGTTACCGCCAACACACACCTAAAAGCTGTTTCATGCATGTGAACTATAATGTCATAAGCAACATTTGTTTAATGGAAAACTAAAAAATAGACTACGTAATACGGCAGATAAGGTTGCAAGGCATTCGAAACTCACAGTATATTATAACATGCTTTCATTTGCTTAGTATCTAAAATGACGTCATTATTTTTATAGTAAATATGTAAAATGGCGTCCATCTTGGATTTTACGATAAACTATAGGTCAGACGATGAACAATAAACACCAGAAATGTTTTTTTTGGCCCCTAAGTCATATAAATAATAAAATTGAGCAATTTCGTGCCAAAAATAAAATAAAGGTGTTTAATTTACATTTTGATAGTCATTTTATTTCTTGTTCATATAAAGGTGAATTTCGATTTTTTCATTTAAATTTACTCGTCATTAACTTTTATTTCTGGTTCGCTATGTTAACAGAAATAAATCCTACTATCGTCAAAATTTCTAGCGGCATATTTATAGTAACAGTATATAAAAAACGACGGACATCTTGTATTTAGAGGTCAAATAAAGATTATTTCTTTCCAAAGACACTAGAAAAAAATATGTAATAAAAATCTTGCAGAAATCATCAATTGTGCTTTATTGAGCGAAAAAACATAGAAAATACGGGGGTTTCTTCACAATTTGGCAGCCATTTTGCTAATTTGAAGGTGAAGGTCACCAAAATATAGAATATTATCCGACAGATTCGAATTCAGCACACACAAATTATGTAAAAACAAGTGAATAAAGAATTATACACAAAAATTCCGAGAAAAAAATCATATTTCAGATATCAGCCTATGCAAAATACAAAAATATTCACGTAAGGCTTCAATATGTTTTCATTTGAAAAAATCTAGGACATTTATAAATATAAATAACACTCTTTTTTAAGCATACACATATCTGGGTTCAGAAAATATAGGCCAGACACTGTAGATGCCACTGACGTGTATTGTACAGATAGCATTGGTATAGTAGATGCGATAACGCAGGTGTAACACTGGGAAAGGATAAAATGAGAAATTTTAACAACATAGTACTAATACACTAAAAGTAAAAGGTCACGTATGGGATTGTATGACGTCACAATTTCCCACATTCCAACTTCTATTCATTTTAAACATTAATCCCATCCAGAATACAAACGTTAGGGATATTGCTTTCATATCTTATGAAGGTCGATGTGTATAGGGTATCTAATTATTTTTTTTTATTTGACGAGGTTCTAAATCTTGGCTAAATACAAGATTGATTTGTCAATTTTGTGATCTAGATAGTATATATTTAGAAATAGAGTCTATTATATAGCCTATATTTACGTGGACAAGAATTGTAGGCCATACATAGGCCTATAGCTATAATAAAGGCTTTTTAACTATACCATAGGCCTACTATATATAGGCCTAGCAATTAGGCCCTACTAGCCCAAATGTAGTCCAGGAGTCAGTAGGCTACGTTAGTCAAGACATATTAGCCTATACAAGCATCTTATTTAAATAACGGGTATCCATTTTCCGATAAAATGCAACGGCTGAGCTCAGTGAGGGGATCGACTTTGCTGAGGGTGCCAGAGGTGGATGAGTGCAAGACTGGCGATATTCAAATGGTGACAATTGCTGCCCCCAAGCCTAAACAGGCTAGATGTAGAGCACCCTTCACCCTGACCCATGTCCATGACCCACCACCAATGAAGCAGAAACCCGTGACCGGCCATCCCATGAGGTGTGTGACCATGAGTGGACATGAGAGGCAACAGAGAGCTCGCATGATTGCAATCAATCTGGCCAAAGACAGGTAAGTCAATTAACCCTTAAAGCGCTGAATCCATTTGTAAAAAAAACTTTGCAACCAAACACTGCCAAAAAAAAAGACGAAATTTTATTTTTTTCAACTCCATTCAACTTGCCAAGTTATACGGCGCCTATTTCTGCCGTTTTTTCGGCAAAACATACTTTACATCGTCTGATCCTTTCTTTGTCATGATGACAGGTGCAAGTCATTCATCATTAGAGCGGTGGGCGATATTAAGTGAAATTCGGGAAAATCGGTATACATAACAAAGAAAGGATTTCCCGAAGTAAAATAATTTTCAACCAAAAATTAAACCTGGAGATCGCCGGACATGTTACTAATTGTTAGTGAGTTGAATAGAAGTAAAAAAAACTAATTTCAGCCAGTAAATATTTTTTAAATGGCAAAAAACATGGTTTGCGATATAGAAATATTTTATTTTCTACAGTGCGGGTATCGACTTTTAGTCTTCAGAATCTGACGTCTACAGACGTCAGATTCTCATGACTATAATATCCCCGCGCTGTACGGGTTAATGCTTTTTTCATAGAAATTCCAATTAACCCTTTAACCGCCAAATTATTCAATCTGAATTTTCACCCACTTGAAGTTGTGTCACGCTGACGCGATCCACAACTTCAAGTGAGTGAAAATTATTCAGATTTGACAAAATGGAGGTCATCTGCTTTCAAATATTGCTGATTAATGTCACATTATTTCGTCTTTGTCACATGTTTAAAAGGTGGTAGATCTACTTAATGTGCTAATAAAAAATGAAAACCCGAATATTTGCGACACCGGCTGTTAAAGGGTTAAAGTGAACCTTGTAACCTTGCACGGTGGGTAGATTATTGCTCTATGTTCGTTTACATATAACGCGGGTTGTAGAATGATAACAAATGTTTTATTTCTCAAGCGTTAGTTTCATTTTTGACCTTCATGTGGGAAATAGGGCAGCAATTCACACCTTAACCCTTTGCCTGCTGATCACGACTATTGTCGTTTTTTACCCATTTTATTTTTAATCTAAATTGGTGTTTAAACCTCAATAATTGTAAATGTTTTGTGTCAAATTGGGCGGGGGCCCTAGGGTGGTGGTTAGCACCGCTGCCTTTTACGCCGGAGTTCGGGGTTCGGTTCCCGGTCTCGGCGGTTTGAAAGAAGCAAAAATGTTTCTTCCCCATCCACGTGTGAAAATTAGTATTGTGGGGAGCCTCCGTGACCGAGAGGTAGCGTGCTCGGCCTCAGACCGCCAGGGCTCGAATTTGGAATCCTGTGTCTGGAGGACAGTGTCATCTCAATCATCTCACCATCCTCAGGAGGTTCTCCTGGCCCAGTTTAGCCTATATGTGCACAAAGGTGGCCTAAAGCCCGATTCATTTCATTTCATTTCATTTGTGTCAAATTAATTAAATAAGAGTAATTTTCAACCACTTGAGGTTGTGGATCGCAGCAGCGAGACACAGCCTCAAGTGGTTGAAAATTTTAATAAAATAACTTAGCAGAATAAGGGTTAACCCTTAAAGTGCTATAGTATTTTTTAATCTGTTTTATTAGCCGATCAAATCACTGTTATTTGAAATGAAACTGAGTGTTTAAATATCAATATTTGCACATGGCTGGTTTGAAAATAAACAAATATGAGTAATTCCCACCAACCTGAGGGTCTGCGACGATGGCCCAGCATATACTCTTTAACCGCCAAATTATTTTATTGCAATTTTCACCCTCTCGAAGTTGTGCTTCGCTGACGCGATTCACAACTTCAAGTGAGTGGAAATTATTCAGATTTGACAAAATGGAGGTAAACGATTTTGAAAATTGCTGATTGATGTCACGTTTCATCTTTAAATGCGTTTAAAACTGGTGTTAAGTGTGCTGATAAAAAATATTAAAAAACTAATATATTTTTTTAATCATGACAGGCGATCAAACGGTTAAATCAACATTTGCCCAGATTTGGCAATCCCAGCAAACACAAAACATTTGTATAACATTTATACAACGTCGGCCCAACGTCTTTGACGTTGGACCAACATTGTATCAATGTTTTACAAATGTTTTGTGTTTACTGGCAAGTCACATTGCGATTCTTTTTCTTTTTCTACAGGTTTCGTGCCATTGCCTCCAAGCAGATGGCTCGGCACAGAAGACGTCTGATGAAGTCACGCGCGCGCCCCTGGCGACTGTTCAGTTTGGCGGGAGCTTACGGAGAGGTGAGACATATGACGAATTCCTATTCCGACTATTGATCTCCCTGATTTTAGTCCACAGCGCCAAATTTTGAGTCTCAATATTGTTGAGAGATACTGGCGTTATATATAGAAGTCATTATACTTATACTTACTTATACCTAAAATCGCATTCATTTAAATTTAAACCACAAATATCACGGATCCTTCTATATAATATTGAACAAATATTGTATAAAACAGTGAAACGATATCACGCCTAAACATTATCTATAGGCATACATCTAAATTGTTTTATACGAACCACTTTCTCAGGCCGGAAACATTTTATCAAATGTAACATTACAGACATAAATCTCAAAGAAAAAACAATTAGAAAATACGACAGTGATGGAGGTGAATGAAAACTTTTAAGGAGCAGTGCAGCATTTAAAGAGTTGATATTAATGTAATCAATTTATCGACTAGTTTTACTGATATTATTTTGCTAAAAAATAGTCGTTTTTTAGTAAAGGTACAGGTTCCAAAACTTGTATATCAATGGAACAAAAAAGGTGAAAAACGACAGAATTCGCAGCTTTAATATTATGTGTTAATCTGATTACAATAGTGAGAAGGAAGGAAACGACTACACTGCAAACACAAGACATAGACCCAATTGTTTAATGTTGAACCAGCGTTTACGACGCTGTCCGAACATTAAACCAACGTTGGTTCAATGTCACGTGTTTGCTGGGCAGTTATTCCCCCGTTAACCCTTTAACCGCCGGTGCCGCATATATTTGCCTTTTCATTTTTTTATTAGCACATTAAGTACCACATTTTTATATATGTTAAAGATAAAATGTGACATAAACCAGCACGATTTGAAAAGAGTTGACCTCCATCTTGTCAAATTTGAATAATTTTCACTCATTTGAAGTTGTGGATCGCGTCAGCGAGACACAACTTCTAGTGGGTGAAAATCCAAATTGAATAATTTGGCGGTTAAAGGGTTAAGCCAACATTATTTTCTCCACAACATCTGCTACGTGACCTTGCTCAAAGTTGGGCCGGCGTCGCAGACGATGCACCAACGTTTGTGTGAACGTCGTAGCCTTGTCGTAGAGTAAAGGTGACCGAGTCACGATAAAGTCAAATGAGGTGCTCTTGTCCAAATGACCCGATTTGTTTTAATGTTGGGCCAGCGTCTGGGACACTGGCCCAACATTAAAACAAAATCGGTTTGACGCATCTTGTCTGCCGGCGATCGTGCACATGGAGTGAACAGATCAATAGCCAATTCACATATAATCAGAAAAGACACAAGTCCACTTCTGCCAGGAGTCAATAAGGCTAAAGCCGATCAATCTGACCCCGTTAATGGGGTCGATGAAATAATAAAGCTCCCGAATAAACAACAGCCACTCATAATGGCGATCCAAATACATTGAGCTGATTAACGTGAAAGTCGCATGCTCAAATATCGTCTATCCAACTTCTAAACAACCCTGTTTGCAGCGGCGGTCGGAGCTCGAACTTTCTCCGTTGCCGTTAAAGTCAATCTTTATATGATGGATTTTATTTTCCTTGGATGGATACAGGTTGACTAGGGGTGTTTAACCTCTTGACACCAAGGCATGTCTTTCCCCTCACTGTCCGAAACCCAGTTCACGCTGACCAAAGAAATACAGCGCTACAAAAAGAAAAAAGAAAACGAAAAATTAAATCTTCTGATTTTGAGCAGTCACTGACTTTCTACCAGTGGGAATTTCTCCTGCATTTTATATGCTTGAATTTGTATCTTATATAGTATTATGTTATATACTGTACATGCACGGCCTATCAGGACAATAGTTAACACTAAATAGTGCGCATAGTATTTATTTATTTCGATTTGAAATCATCATAACTGTCTTAGTTATGTCTTTCCGATTCATTTGAATACCTAGGATAAGGGTCTACGGCCATTACAAATATATTTTTACTTGGATTGACTTCAGTCGTCAGAATCTGACGTCTACAGAAAGTCGATCCCAGCGCTGTAAGGGTTAACCATTTAACCGCCAAATTATTCGATCTGAATTTTCACCCACTTGAAGTTGTGTTTCGCTGACGCGATCCACAACTTCAAGTGAGTGAAAATTAATCAGATTTGACAAAATGGAGGTCAACTATTTTCAAATCTTGCTGATTGATGTCACATATTATCTTTAACATGTTTAAAAGGTGGTACTTAATGTGCTAATGAAAAATGACAACACCAATATATGCGACATCGGCGCTGAAATAATTGTATATAAACCATGGAGACCAATGGGTTTTTTCAATTTGGAATTATCATGAATGTTTTAGTTAGCTCTTTCAGCTTCATTTGAATACCGTTAGGTAAAATAAATCATCATAGATGTTTTAGTTAGCTTTATCCGCTTCATTTGAATACAGTTAGGTAGAAAAAGTCCTATGTTATGGGTCTACGGCTATTCAATATATACCTATTTTACTCTTTTAGTGTTTTAGCGACATTAGACGTCAGAATCTGACATCTAAAGTCGGCCCCCACAATGAAATGGTTAATAAAAGGTGCTCACATACATACATACATACATACATACATACATACATACATACATACATACATACATACATACATACATACATACATACATACATACATACATACATACATACATACATACATACATACATACATACATACATACATACATACATACATACATACATACATACATACATACATACATACATACATACATACATACATACATACATACATACATACATGTATGTATTTGTGTTCTTTTCACAAAACATTATCATACAAGTGTAATTGATATATATATTTTAGATATCCGGTTGTACGTTTTGATATATTTCGATCAATAATTTTGTTGCGAAAAGAAAGTGTTATTATTAAAACGGTTTTTCAAGGCAATGGACACATTTTAGTGCTCTGTATTAAAATAAATGACAACCTGAAAATTATTGTAATTGTTGTTGTGGATCGTGAAATCTCTGGTCGATATGTCGAGAAAGCAGAATAGCGAGCAGGATCAGGATTATTAATAACCCTTTGAACTCCAATCACGACTATAAATACATTTATATTAATAGTATTTTTACCTATTTTAAGTTGTGGACCGCGTTAACGAGACACAATCACCATTCAAAAGGTGATGTATACTTTATACTATATACATGTTATCGTACATGTACATTATTTCAGCGAATATGTAAGTAATGTCAAGTTGGAGACACGATTTATACCATACCTTAACCGCACAAGACATGGTTTGGCAGACGCAAGGAAGGGATTTGACAAAGTAAATTGAGAGAGAATCAGCCACGAGAAGAATTTTGTGTGACCTCATATAACCTCTTGATTTATAATCAAATAAGGATCAGTTTTTGATCAGGTCTCTCCCTGTAGAATCTCCTGGGCCCCGGATTGAACTAATAACGACCTCACTCAAACCTGGTTAACCCTTGCAGCGCGGGAACTGACTTAAGACGTAAAAATCCGACGTATATACGTCAGATTCCCCGATCTAGTTCAGGAAAAACGGCATTGACCTTGCACTCAGATGTGCCAAATGTTTGCATTTATTTAACACACATGGTTCCCTGATTCAGAAACAAGTGGATGCCACGCTGGCACCCTTGAGCATTTTAAGTAAATTACATTTTAAGAAATGCGTGTTTTGGGTCAATAAGGCGATTTACGTGACATTTACGTGGGTTAACAAACTGTCATATTTCAGCTGATATATATGTTACACATAAGCTGTTTTTGCTATACAATAGCAGAATAATACAGCTGTGCAATTCTAGAATAAATCTAAGAATCTAGGTGGAGAATATTAATGTATACGGAGCCATTTCACCATCTAAACCACTAACACAACTTTTTAGAGAAATATTGGTCATATTGACAATGCAGCGTATAACATAGTATACCGATGTACAACCCATTGCATTATACTGAAGTATTATTGAGGACACAGCTACAAACAATCAGCCTCGTTATCAATAACCTCTAATTATCATCATCATCTACATCGCGTGCTGCAGCATGTTTTGTGCGTTCGCTATGGCATGTTTTGCTTTGTCCATTTGCAGAACACTGTGCAAGGTAACTGAGCAGATAAGCAGCTATATCTGTTTGTTGAACAAGGCTTTGACGACGAGCAAGTACACTTGATAAGCTCCATGACAGCTGTAGGAGCTGGTGGTACACCTGCAGGAATTCCCACAGCGACCAAAGACTTCGTCTGCTCATGTTGATTCCAACCATATTCTGTAGGTTCGAGCCTTGGAGGATGACGATTTGGTGTGGAGAACCAGCAGATAGCTTGCAAATGTGCTCGTTTCACGTTTTCATCAAATGATTCTGTTGTCGGAGGAAACGAGCATAGTTCAGGAGTTTTGCTACGAACCTGTCCAGTCTTTATCGCCCATGTTTTGGCCCTAGTAGACATATCATCACTCTGATGACCATAACAGGCACTGGTAAATTGTGTTGCTTCTTGCATACTGTGTCTTATTATCTGCTTCCAAATTGCCAACTTTGCTTAGGGTGTGATACTTTAGATTTTTAATGCAGTGTCTTTGCCAATTCCACACAGATAGGCGACTGTGTCGCACCCTGATAGTGCATGTGCTGGAATCAAGCTGTGTATGATCTGCTTGTGTTGATGTACAGTTTTCTGAATGTCTATTAAGCTCCTATCTTTGTGCGTACCGACTAGTATTACTTGTGATGATATTTTAAGTGACCAATAAAAGTAAACTAGGAGTACAAACACATCTGTTTCATCACATAACACTTGTACTTTTGTGTTGCTATTCTTGGTGACTTCATTGATTATGTGCTGAACAATTACAGTAGTCACCAAGTGCAACCCTGCACAAAGACAATGAAGAAAAATGAAAAAAACTTTTATGAAGAAAAAGTTTTCTTCCCAAGAAAACTTTTATTGGGAGAAAAAAGTTTTCTTCCCCAAAAAACTTTTTTCTTCTCAAGAAAACTTTTTCTTTCTCATTTGTGATAGTTGCTACTGATCATCAGTTGATTGGGACAATAAAATTAAATTGTATTTTTAGACTTTTTAGACAATAAAACAGCGCTTTGGATGACATTAACATCTAGTAAGAACTATCACAAATGAGGAAAAAAAAAGTTTTGGAAGAAAACTTTATCTGTTTTTCTCCCAGTAAAAAAATTCTTCCCTTCTCTTCATTTTCTTTGTGCAAGGTTGCACTTGGTGACTACTGTATGATATCAGCTTCCTCGTGGGTAGTTAAGGTCCGACCTGTCGGTTATGTGTCCTCGCAGCACCTGAAGTGGTGTAGGACTGAACCCAGTGACCACCAGTGTGTAGGGGGAACATTTCACTTGTGCTTTGCTTGCAATATTGGTACGTATGATGTCAATAATTTGCATTTGGTTAGCTGTGTTAGTAAGTATCATCACGTACTCTTCTGGTGCCAGATTTGGTGCTGTAGTCATAGTGGCGGTCAAATACTAAATTGACATTGGCTTCCTTCAGCTTCCATAAAACTGTTTCACAGAAGTTATTAACGAAGTCTTCACCAGTTTATTTAGCTGGCCAGTTAACCGTCCACATAACAGCACATCCATCGATCACAATCACATTGGGTGTTTCTGCTGTGCGTGATGGTCTTTGAACACTGAGTTTATTCTCCAGAACAGATTTGGGGCCACTAGTGGGCATTATATTAATACATAGAAACACTTTTTGTCTAAATTTATATTTAAATCACGGTCACTGTTTCTCACTATCTATTTTGGAATGTTATGTAGGCCTACTTGTAATATTAACAAATTGAAATATTTTTAAAAAGTCGGGGTTAACATTTCCTTGTGGGAACGATAACTTGCAAAGTCTTTCATGTATCCTGCTGAAATTTGTTCTGCATTGCTAATTAAGCCAGTTCTCTTGATGTCATTTGAAACTGGAAATTAGATTTTTAATTCCAGCTTCGAGTAAATGAAAAATGATTGATGGTAATTCAGCAGGACAAGGATTAGCCCTTTATCCGCCAAATTATTTTAAATTTGAATTTTCGCTCTTTCTTAGCTGTACCTCACTGACGCGATTCACAACTTCAAATGAGTGAAAATTATTTAGATTTAGCAAAATGAAGTCAACGATTTAGAAACCTGGCCGTTTGATGTCACGTTTTAACTGTACCACGTTGAAAAGCTGATATATGTAAAACATGCTCATAAAAATATAAAAAAACGAACATAATCTGGACCATTGGTTAAAGGGTTAATATCAATGGCCAGTGTGCTGGAATAATTTCAAATTCAGGGCGCGTCGTGGCCTCGTGGGTCACCGGGCGAAGTTTGGCCTGCCATTTTCTTACCTGCCATTTTCTTGTCTGCATTTTTCTTGCCTGCCATCAGTTATCCTAATCTGTTGTTTTTATACCATGTGGCCTCCATGCTAACAAGCATAATTATGAGGTCTCCCAAACCATGTAGGCTATTCACGGTTAAATATTTGTTCTTCTTTTTCGAAAGTTCGATCAGATTCTACCCCCAGAATTAGAAAGCCAAAACACAGTGTTTACTGTTTTCCGGGTTTTGACGATAGTTTACAAAGTAAATGACACACAGTTCAGATCCATGCTCCACGATAGTGCATTGCATATAACTAGACTATTACAATTACCTATCAGAATCATAGCTTGATTTTTTTGGTTATGACGCATAGGCCTATCCCAGCTAACACGAGTCGGTGGCACAATGTTGGGCTGATGCCAGCGTCGTGGACGCTGGGTCAACATCAGCCCAACATTGGGCCAACGACTCGTGTTTGCTGGGATAACCATGATAACTACATGTGTCGATACAATAACGTCTGTTCAAAGATAGCTTCTGTAATTTTACATCCATTTTCTTGGTCTATTTATATTTCATTCTTACAATCACACCGGTATTGTATTTCATATGCTCTTTATATATAAGGAACACATGAAATACAATACCGATACCTCATTGGTGTCAATTATCGTCAATTGTGAAACATAAACTGTATATTAATCGAGCTAACGAGCCCAGGTTAAACATCAAAGTAATCTTGACAATTCGTCCTCTTGGATATGAAAGGGTGTATCTGCCACTTTGTAAAGTGGCAGATACACCCTTTCATATCCAAGGGGACGAATTGTCGACGACTGAAAGCGAAATCAAATACTCACATATTATTACTATTGCATTACCAAACCGCTGTTGATTACCACTCAAGTCACCTAAACCCTTTAAGCGCTGAAATATTTCTGTACATATTATTAAGATAAAAAGATTTTTTTTCAATTTGAAATCATCATAAATGTCTTAGTTAGCTCTTTCCGACTCATTTGAATTCCTACATTATGGATCTACGACTATTATAAATATTTTTACTCTTACAGTGCGGGGATCGACTTTAGACGTCAGAATCTGACGTCTACAGACGTCAGATTCTGACGACTAAAGTCGATCCCCGCGCTGTAAGGGTTGACCCTTTAACCACTGAGGACAACTATGGTCGTCTTCAGCTTTTTATTACCACCCAAAGAAATTATCTCAAATATCCAATTTTGATACATCAAGTGAAATCTAAAGGCGTCTTTATTCAAAGAATATTAAAATCTAAAGGCGTCTTTATTCAAAGAAAATTAAAATTTAAAGGCGTCTTTATTCAAAGAATATTAAAATCTAAAGTCGTCTCTATTTTAACATGAATGTTATTTTGGTTAATTATTTTATTGTCACATAAACATTTTTTTATTCAAAAATAATCAGTCGTTGCTTTCTGACAACTGCAGAGTTGTTAATGATTGTAGATAACCGACTCGCAGTCGTAATCAGACATTTATCGCCATACGAGGCTTATTATTGTAGCGGTCGACCTGGACATTCTACGCATCTGATTGGTTGAGATGTCAATTTCGACCAACCAGGTGCATGCTTACGATCTACTTTACTCTCTCGATTTTCAAATCTATAGATGTCAGATTCTGATGTCTAAAGTCGACCCCCGCATTGAAATAATTGAACAATCTATTATGTCCGTAGACCCATAACATTGTTATTCAAATGAAGCGGGGAGAGCTAACTAAGTCATTTATGATGATTTAAAATTGAAAAAATTCCTTTGGTCTCCACCGTTTAAACAGAAATATTTCAGCGTTGTAAGGGTTAACATCACTGTGAATACAGAACAACCATCCACATGTTGTCAAAGTGTAGTTCTATTTAACCCTTAAAGCGCTGCATTTTTTTATAAAAACCTTGGAGATCAAAGGGTTTATTTCAATTTGAAATCATCATAAATGTCTTATTCAGCTCTTTCCGTTTCATTTGAATACCTATGTTATGGGTCTACGGCCATTAGAAATATCTTTCCTCTTACAGTGCGGGGATCCACTTTAGTCGTCAGAATCTGACGTCCACAGATGTCAGATTCTGACGACTGGAGTCGATCCCCGCGCTCTAAGGGTTAATTGGTCTGCAGCGATGGTATAACATTGATCCAAAATCAAATCAATAGTAATTGTTGGGGGACCATTTGTTTTAGAATATAATTTACACGTATGTTCATTTATCTACCATACAATGAGAATTCGAAATTATTTTGTTTAAAAACAAGATAACATTCAAATACTTTTTGACTTGGTCACTGATTACATATGTCATGCATGAACAACACAAAACATACTGTTTATAGAAGCATGTATTTTCTGATCTACCCGACGTGGTATATTTTTTATTATTGTTTAGATATGTATCTTAGACATAGGAACGCTATGGGATCAAGATACCAACAAACACTGTGGTAGCTGTTTGGGCCGTTCAGATGCTAATTTTTGTCGCCCACATCAAATTCTAGAAGTCCACGCAACATGCTCAATCGTATTTTGTTATAAAAACCTGACCACTTACGACATAATACAAAAAAAAATCATGAAATTCATGTACATCAGTTTTATACATGTAGTTCAGATACTAGATAGGGGATGATCTGTTAGCAATGTATTTTATGCTCGTAAAGCCATATAATTATAAGAGATTTTATGTAAATCTCAATGATTTTGAAGAACTTAAAAAAAGTTTTTGTAAATACAAGTTCTGGCTAATTTTGCTCTTATTCACAATGTGGACATCAAACTGTGTTAGCCCACTTCAAAAACGAGGCCAATCCCGAGTGGGCGACTGCATGGTATCTGGAACCCTAGTTTAGGCAATATAAGTTAAAATCTAACTATACGTAGGTGACACATTTACGTAAATAGGTAAATGATATGATATGTATTATCATTAGCAGAATGTATTTGCATTTCACTCGAGACGACGATGCTAAATATCAGCACAATGCTGGCCCGACGTCGGAGACGTCGGACCAACATTGTGCCGATATTTTCCTTCACGTCTGACAACCTGGCTTTTGTGATACTTCACGTGAGTGGCAGTGTCTTTTAGGTGACATTTCTGACAAGTCTTTGGCAGGTCAGTTGTGATATTCTATGATCCCGGCAGTGTCAATATATTCTCCATTATAACTTCGCGCGCTCCGGAGTCAGTCACCCGGACCCTTTTCAATCCAGAACAATTCGTTTCCTCTCGGCCAGGCACAGACACTGTGGCCTTTGGCACAATAACACCAGTTCGGGATAATTTCTCGAATCGAGTTTGGTGTTTGCTCAGCGCTCGCGAGTAAACTATACAGATCTCAGAGGAGTCATTGTTGCATGGCACTGTGTCAAGAGATAGTGTTATTATTAGTCTAAGAATTTTACAGCATGACTAAGGCTTATATTTAAGTTCTGTGATTAATCCTTTGTGACATCATAAAACTTCTAATCGGGCCTACATATTTGGTTATATGAAATGGGATGGAAAGGTTATTGAGAAACTGATTGAAATTCTTCTTTATTTAATTTTTTTTTTCACAGAGCAGTGAATTTAAGCGCCAAGCACAAAAACGCGAGCGCGAATATGCACGCGACGAGTGACGCCACGACAGACGCGAACACCAACGCGACATGTGACGCGCGAAAACCGGCGCGACAAAAATGTAACAGTTTTGAAAATTCCCGCGAAATCACGTTGGTCTGTTTCTATATTCCTGTGTTGTTAAAATTTGCAGAAACTTCGTTATAATAGATGGTTAGATTTCCCGACTAGCTATACATGTAGGGGCCTATACATTATTACATCCCAACAGTGTGTACACAAACGTACATGTAGGCCCATGTACATTATGTATGTAACACGTCATGAAGTAATATCTCACATTTGCATTTCGAAAAGTATAAATGTATGTAGGGACCTTTTTACCTAAAGATAGAATAAAAACGGTCTCTGAATTTTTAAAACAACTTTTTTATGCCAAACAAGAAGATAACTCAAATCCTCATAAATTTCTACTTTACTATGATACTATCATACGGTACAACATAACCTACATGTAATAATACTCTGGTATGTCGCCGCCTTTGACTTCCTCGATATCTCAAATAACTTGTGTAACTAGCCTGTGTAGCTTGGCATAGAATTACGTGCTCGATAAAAAACCCATTGTCATCGGCACTGCTCAAACATAATAGGTGCGATCATATTTTAGTATAATATTTGCGCTTATATTTATTACCGTGAAGCATAGACCCTGGTAAGCCAAAAGGCAGTATCTGCTTGTAGCTTGTAAAGTAAGCAGATGCTGCCTTAAGTAGATCCCTGCGCTGTAGGGGTTCATCCTAACCCTTACAACGCTGAAATATGTTTGTATAAATCATAGAAACCATTTTTTTTTAATTTTAAATCGTCTTAAATGTCTTAGTTACATTATTGTAGCTCTTTCTGCTTCATTTGAATACCAATTTTATGTGTCTACGCCCATTATAAATATTTTACTCTTTCAGTGCGGTGATCGACTCTGGACGTCAGAATCTGACTTTCACAGACGTCAGATTCTGATGTCTAAAGTCGATCCCCGCGCTGAAAGCTTTAATGTCTATTGTCTGGTAAATCTACAGTCTTTCACATATTTCTTATTCTTATTGTGTAAAAGCACAAGTCTAAAACCTGCAATATTAGATCAGCGTTGAAACTATATTATATCGCCTCTTCTAACAATGACTGCGGCACATGTCCAACATTAAACCAGCACCGGGTGAAAGTCTCGTGTTTTCCGGACCACGAGTGTCCAGCTGGGGTTGAATAAACTTATGGACAATGCATTGTTATTGAAAAGATATGCATGGAATCATTTCCATGAAACGTGGTCCAGTTCCTTCAATCCTCACAAGCGATCTGCGATTAGCCGTGAAATTGTTCTTTGCAACTCGCAACTATAACAATTTGTCCTTGCCAAAACTAATAACATGGAATAAAGATGTTCATATTATATCTTTCGTAAAATAATTATGTTCAGTTTGCGATGACAGCTACAGGGATAAGACATGAGCATGGGAAGAGTATATGCTTAGTCATTTAGGAATCTCTTCTAATCCTGTAATATTTTATGTTTTATTACTAGTCTGACATTAACGCCGATTATAATTATTCTTTTGTTTTCTCAGCACATTATATACCAGCTGTTGATCGAACATGTTAAAGATAAAACGTGATATCAATCAGCAGAATTTAAAAATCGTTACCTCCTCCACTTTGTCACATCTGAATAATTTTCACTCCCTTGAAGTTGTGGATCGCGTCGGCGAGACACAACTTCACGTGGGTGAAAATTCCAATTAAACGATACAATAAGGCTAAGATCATTAAAAAATCAGTATTTTTATTTTGGCTTCTTAATATAACCTTTTGATGTAAACATGTCCATAAGCTAGAACTGCGTAAGTTTTTTTTATTATTTTTGTGTTGCGCATTTAGGCTACCAGTTAAGCGAGATATCAAGACGAAATTCCCGATTTCTTATTTCGGACATGCATGTTCAAGACAAGAAATACGTTAATTTCGTCTTTATATCTCGCTTAACTGGTAAATGTGTAACATGGAAATTAATTTTTTCGCAGTTCTAGCCTATGGACATGTTTACATCTTATGGTCATATTAAGAAACCAAAATAAAAGTACTGATTTGCTGATGATTTTAGTCTGATCGTGTCGCTTTAAATAACTTGGCGGTTCAAGGGTCTATGGCTCTATGGATAAACGGCATTTATTGTCAATGTAGTATTTTAAGGTGTTTTGTTCGATTTTGTCCAATGAGCTTGACACCTCGAACTGCATTGTAGTGGCTGTCTTGATTGAACCTTAAGATTGGTTTGATTTAACTCTTCCTTTAACAATTTCGCATTTATTCAGTCGTTTTATTTATCATTCAAACAAGATAATTTAACTGAACAACGAACAATTTATTTCCAAGATTGACATAATTATATTTTGATTCCAATTGTAGATATACAAATATTTTAACCCACTTAACCCTTTAACCGCCGGTGCCGCATATATTCGGGTTTTCATTTTTTATCGGCACATTAAGTACCACATTTTAAATATGTTAAAGATAAAATGTGACATCAATCAGCAAGATTTGAAAACAGCTGACCTCCATTTTGTCAAATCTGAATAATTTGCACTCACTTGAAGTTGTGGATCGCGTCAGCGAGACACAACTTCAAGTGGGTGAAAATTCAGATTGAATCATTTGGCGGTTAAAGGGTTAAGGGTTGATAGTAATACGCGGACACTAATATATAAGTTTTTGGTGGACACGAGTGAATATTGCTTTACGTCGCCTTCTGCAGAATCATGGCAATATCGCGACAGAAGGAAGCCCGAAGCCGGAACTATGCCCTACTCTTATTTCGAATGACTTCAAGGGTTCTTTATAGTGCACAGTATATACATAGGCAGCACTGTACACTCCATGCCTTTGAACAGTTTGGAGAACAATCCACAACCACGATGACAAATATCCGGCCCGACCGGGATTCGAACCTGGTACCGCCAGGTTACAAGCCCCAGTCAATACGAATGACACGAAATATTAACGCAGTGGCATGAAATAGCATTTGCTGGTCACAAAATAGTATATTGTGGGCACGGAATACTAGCCCTTTCTTGCAGACAAAAAAGGTGCCTACTAACTCTTCTGTACGAAAAAGCATTTGATGGTCACGAAATAGTATTTTGTAGGCACGGAATAATATTTTGTGGGCAGAAAATAATATTTTGAGGGCACAATAATGATAATTGTGGGCACAAAAGGTATCTTCGGAGCATGAAATAATAATAAAAACAATTGAACGAAACACCATAAAAATACTACATTAGTAAGTTCAGCCGAGGTCACTGTATTCCCATGTGCAGCAGGAGTGTGCAGCTATAATACCCACCCCCCCCCCCCCCTGCAACTGAGCCTTTGAGCCTCCTGTTAGTGGATTGATTGAATCCCGCTTGACCAGTGCACTGCCCTGCAAAGCCAAAAGGCAGTATCTGCTCACTTGTAAAGTGAGCAAATACTGCTGTTTGGCTTTGCACGGCAGTGTAGCCGGGCGCGTGGATCAGCCGGTGATATAATAGGGATTTAAAATCCTGACAGCGCAAAGCCGGACGCTGTTTCTGTGACGGGCCAACGTCTCCGACACCGGCCCAGCACAGAACCAGCATTTGTACAGCGTGTTTTTGTAGACCATTGAACAGACATTATGATTGCATGTCGGAGATTATCCAATTTCATTTTTAGACATTTGAAGCGAGTTATATCTAGTAAATATAATGAAAGTCAGTGTTTAATTCTTTTTAAAAGTATTTTATATTCAGATGGAGGGAACAGTGATATAATAATAGTGTTTTGAGTAGAAAATAAAGAACTATCTTATAATAATTATCTCAGCAAACCTTCGAACCCTGCAGGTGAATTTCATGCGGATAACACTATTTTATTTTTAGAAAATTTCACATTTTATGTAACATAAATAAGCTAATATATCGTGCATTTACTTGTGTGGCATATGTTATAGTTTGTCTGATGAGTGGATTTTTTTCCGAATTAAGCCGTGGGGCTTAAGGTCGTTTTTAATCCTTAAAGCACTGCATTATAAAATTTGAATTTTCACCCACTTAAAATTGTGTCTCGCTATCGTGACCTACGACTTCAAATGTGTAAAAATTTAATTCACAATATGTCTTTAAAATTGAACAAATATTTATCTTAAAAATTGTCTTTTTCAAATAATAAAACAAAAAGACTACAAGCAGCTATAGACGTGGTTAGCACTTTAAGGGTTAATATTGCCGCCCTAGCAGGTAGAGGGTGCACTCTGAAGCACGGAGCGGTGTAAGTGTATTGATGTAAGGGGACTGGATTTAATGAAGCAGAATGGCTTAGTATTTACTGGGGGAATTGTAGCTAAGTCTGATAGTTGTTATTTACTCGCCGGCCTGCATGGTGACGCTGTGGTCTGGTGACAGTCAGCGTGACAGTGTAACGGTCCATGGTGTGCGTGACAGTCACGGCGAAAACTGGAAGGATACTTATTCACAAAGATACTTACACAAGTATCCGCACTGGTTCCGTTTTGGAGTATCCTGCTATCATTTCTGAGACATTGACTTAATAATGACTCTTCAATAAACTTGGATTAATCTATCATGGAAATAGCCAAGAGCGTCTCGCCGCGGCCTGTACACTCTGCTAGGAGGCCTCGAACCCCTCTGACGCCGCTGGGTCCCGCAATCAAGGAGCTAGCGGTGCACGATGCGAACCAGGATACCCGCCGCAAAAGGAGGAAGAAGAAAGGCACGCACGTCGCATTCTTGGTGACCGCGGCGCAGTTTCTCAATCCAAACGCCGACGACGAGGAGGAAAAGGTGTGATAAAATAATATTAATACCGTCTTAAGTCTTTAACTACTAAACTAAATAACTTAAATTTCCACCCACTTGAAGGTGTGTCTCGCTACTACATCTTATTAAATCACTGTTATTGGGAATGAAATGAGTGTTTCAACATTAAGATTTGCAAATGTTTGGTCTCAAATTAAACAAATTTTCACCCACTTAAAGTTGTGGAACTTGATTTTTTAATGAACTACATTGTAATGGTTAATAGGGCGACTTTGTCAATAAAACAGAATAATTGTATATTTAGATAATAGTAGCTTTAATCGATATACTCTGATATAAAAAGTTTTTCAGAACACTATTTTTTACGATTAACTGTTGTTTTTAACATCGTTGTAATACATCGAATTCAACTCCTACAAGTAATACAATAATATTGATATTTAACAGCCCCGTCATATCAATTTTACAACAATGTATATAAACATGATAAATAAATACAATATAATAATAATGTACGTTGGTTATAGTATGAGTAACACAGTATTAACAGCTGGATTAGCCAGATTAGTTCATATCGTCCCCTTGGAGTTAGAAGGTGCTAAACTACACCTTCTAACTCCAAGGGGACGATATGGAGTTGAAGGTGTCAGTTATGTGATATCTTTAATATGTTTACCATGTTTCAATATGCTAATTAATTTGAAATGAGTATTTTCATATACTTCACACGAAACCTAATTATTAGTCAGTAATTAATAAGTATGGTTTATGCACACTATCATCAAGTGGCCATATTAAATGGATTCACCACTCGATTAAATTATCAGACCGATTATAACAACTAGCACTGTCAGTAAATAGAAAACAGCTGTGTTTATGTTTTGGTTAACCGTCACGAGTGGTGAATCTTTCCAAAGCCTGTAGATAATCACTTGGACACATGCTTTCTCCACGAGCGCAATTAAATTTCACCGCCATTTTCTCCACTCAATCAGCCAGACAATAACATAGATGAGTGCACGGGGGAGTGCACAGAGGAGTGCACAGCTTGCACGTGCTCATCGTCAGAGGAAGACAACAGCGATAGCGACGAGGTGAAAATAAATGTCACACTAAAATGATGCCCCTCCCAAACACGTAACCTGGCCTTGCGTTGGCTCAGTGTTAAGCCGGCGTCGCAGACGCTGGCTCAACACTGAGCCAACGCCGGGCCATAACCTCATGTTTTGCAGGGCATCAGTTGTTGTTTCTCTCACTAGAAATCTGGGTGATTTTTCTTCAGAATCTTTAGTTTTCGTCTACGCCTGATCACTACGTAAACAGCATGCTTTACGTCCCGGAAGACACGAGACGTTATTCTAATGCTGCGTTATTGTTGGGCCAGCGTCGCAGACGGTGGACCAACATCAACACAGCATTCGATAAACGTCTCAGGTTTGCCGGGATACTGTATAGATGACAATTCTTTAGCAATATTTCAAATGTTACGTGCAGCCAATCGCTCTTCTACCTTCAAGCACGCTTGATTTTTTTTTATAATTGAAAAACTGTACCACTGTTTTAGCACTGTGATTTTCGAGTTGCTGTACATGACTCAATTCGGTAGTTTATGTCACTAGAAATCTGCGTGTGCAAATATCATCTTTTTCGTATTGTAGTAGTGCACGATTATCTGTGTTTGATTTTTCGAGCAGGCAATTGGCCTTCTACCGTCGAGCACCCTTGATTTTTTTCTTTTATGTTGAAAATCTGTATCACACTCTCAGCACTGTGGTGATCATATCATTGCCTCGAATCAAGTGATCATGTAGTTTTCTCCCTAGATTCAGAATAGTAAATTGAACGATTGAACACTTAATGGAGAATTTCCATAACACGTTTATGAATGAAGTATGCAGGCTGAGGAAATAAATAGTACCTCGTACTTTGAGTATTGTTCTATATATTTGACTAAATTGAATGCATGATTGCACTGGCAATAATGTTGCTATGCAAATATAAATGTCAACACCGGGTTAGAAGGTTATTATATGTGTATACATACTGCAGTTCAAAGCCAAAAGGCAGTGTATGCTTACTTACTTACTATAAAGTAAGCAGATACTGCCTTTTTTCTTCGCATATCAGTATACATGACTGGTAGTCTCATAAACTGATAAACAACATAATATACTATTATATAAAAAAATATTATAACCAATTCCTAATCTCAATTCGCCTATATAATGCTACAGTTTGCCCATATCACACTACATGTATGTTTTCTAGCACCTCCTCAGCAAACACAATACATTAGCCCAATGCTGGCGTAATGTTGGTCCAGCGTCGCAGACGGTGGACCAACATTATACCATCATTGGGTTAATGTTTCGTATTTGCTGGTTCTTTCTTGTGGCTGTGCCTTGTGTATCGACGTTTTCTACAATTCACTTAGAAATGAGCATTTTTTCTAGATGCGCCAAACTTTACAAGCTATGCAATAATTCATAGCCTTTGTTGTGCACCAAAATGTTGTCTGTTTTCAATCTTCACGTATCATCCTTTTGAAATCAAAAGTCGCTAATCGCCCTTTACAGAGTGGTAAAATATAACTTTTCAAGCTTACAATATGCAAAGGCTCCTGTCTTCCAAATGTTCATTCAATGCAATGCAAGATACAACTCGTGTTTGTTTCGTGTCATGATATGTAAAAGTTTTAATATTACAAATAATTGTATGTCCTGACGTATTTCTTTTAACACTTAACCCTTGCTGCTGAATTCTTTGTTTCTCTTTTTCATTCATTCGAAGCTGAAATTTCTAACGCAATTTCGAGCTTCGAATGACGAAAAATATTTATATTTATTATAAAATAGACATTTCCAATATTAAATTATTCGATTAACTGAGCATCTACCAAAAACTATTTCATCAAATTTTGTGATATTTCTATTGATCTAAAACATGCTTTAAACAGACTGTATACGGTTCCAGCAACACGAGGGATAAGTCATATTTCACATTTCAGCTCTTCCGACGTACAAATAAACATTTTGTTTCTTTGAAACTTGGAGAACAGAGTGGGGCTCGAACCCGCGATCTCCGACTTTTTAAGCAGGCAGCTTCAGCCACTGCCCCAGGCCCCTCCCCTTTCTGGTGGCACGCTGGCCCAACATCAAAGCAAACATTGGGTCAACATCTCGTGTTTGCTTCGTTGTAACTCAGGTCAAACACGTACAAGTTATATTGCCACCGCTAAATCATTATCTTCGCCGTTGTCGTGTTAACGGTAATTCGACCACCCTTGCCTTGTTTATCAAATGATTACCATCAAGCTCGTATCACTGGTGTCACTGAAATCTGAAAATGGTGGCCCAAGGGTGGTCAAATGCTGGGCCGACGTCCGCGACGCAGGCCCAGGGTTTAACCGCCCTTGGAAGTGACGGTACAGCGTTGGTTTTATGGCTCTAGATCACCTGAAATCACCCAAAGGTATTGTGAACTCGTGTTGTGATTGCGAATCCTCACTAGAAATTCAGTGTTTTTACCGATCTGACCTCATGGACTACCTGGCACAACTTTCTAATATTAATGGATTGTCAACCAGTGGTAATTATTTTAAATATTACCAGTGCCGGTGTACTCTCTTCTATTTCACGTGAACAATTAATGTTTATTAGCATTGTCATATCACTATATAACTTATCTTGCCTTTGTTATTTCAGAGCACCACAGGGAGATCCAGACAAGATCCGGTAAGTTTGACCTTTTGTCCATAAGATAATTATTAAGTTTTTAAGTTTTTATTGACCGTTTGTATGTCAACTTTGGCATATTGGTCATTTTTATATATATTTGTATATGTTTTTATTTGGATGCGGCGCGAATCGATTATACGTTATGGTTGTCATTATCCCATGAATTTGAACAGTTTGGGTCACTGCATGTGGTTGTTTGCACCGAGGAAAGATATCGGCTACAGCGGGACTCGAACCCGGCCTTCCCTGGCTCTGAGTCAACCACGCTTCCAATAAGCCATCCTGTGCCACGTTTCATAATCTGATAATTAACAGTTGTCTGATCAAATTTGTAGCTGTTTTTGGCTTTTTCGTATTCGTTTAACCACGACACAAACGAAGCAAATAGTCATATTTCGAACGATATTCTATTCGGAAAAATTACGAGAAATGAAATTGAGAACGCTATTCGTAAAGCTAAAAATGGCAAGGCGACTGGAATAGATGGGTTACCATTAGAACTAATTTCGTCAAATAGACTGGTATTCACTCCTATGTTAGAATGCCTATTTAATAGTATATTTGAGTCGTGTAGTTACCCAGAACGTCGGGTGGATGGGGTAACAACCCCAATATTTAAAAGTGGTTCTAAAACTGATCCTGAAAACTACCTCAAAGTCACTGTCCTACCTGCATTAGGTAAACTTTTCGAAATAGTGCTGGAAAATCGTCTGAAATTCAAAAATAATGTTTTTTCTGATAATGACCCATTTCAAGCAGGATTTAAAGCTAACAGTAGAACCGCAGATAATATATTTGTTCTCTATTCTATTGTTCAGCAGTATAAAAGGCTTAAAAAAAACCTTAAATATGTATGTTTTATAGACTTCACTAAAGCATTCGATTATATAAATCGAAATGCCCTAATCTACAAACTGTTTAAGAGGAATGTTAGTGGGAATTTTTCAACCCTAATAAAAAGTATGTTTTCAAAATAAAAAACTAGAGTGAATTGGGGAAAGGACTTTTAATAGCTGCTTTGGAGTAATTCGAGGAGGTGTCCTAAGCCCGCAATTGTTCAATGAATTTTTAAGTGATTTAGGCGAATACTTGGACCCTGAATGCGGAGTTAAGCTAGACAAAAAGTTACTTCTTTATTTATTATTTGCTGATGACCTAATTTTATTCTCGCATTCTGCGAAAGGCTTGCAAAAGCAATTGAACTGTTTGTATAAATATTGTGCAAAATGACACTTAATTGTAAGTTTTTTGAAAACGAAGGTGGTTATATATAACTCTGCTTACGCTTTGCAAAATTGTGTTTTTAAATATGGTGACGATGTTATTGAAATCGTAAACACATATAAATATATGGGAGAATGGTGCTCAAACAAAAACTAAATATTCTCTGAAAATTCTGCATATTTTTCTAATAAGGCGTCAAAGGCAATATTTCTCAGACACTTGGTAAATTAACCCCTAGATTAGCACTAAAAACGTTTAACAGTCAAATTTTACCAATTTTATCGTATTGCACAGAGTTAATGTACGATGGAAAGCAGATTCAGGAAATCGAGCAAATACAATTTAAATTTTTAAAAAGAATGTTGGGTGTTCGCCGTCAAACCTCATCTCTGGCTGTTTACGGGGATACAGGTCAATTTCCAGTACAAGTTTTACAACAGATTTCCGTTTTAAAATACTGGTGTCATATTTTATCTTTACCTCCCGAAAGTGTCGTGCGACGGGCATATAACACGCTGATACAGCTCGATCGATTAGGAAAAAAAACTGGGTGTCACACGTAAAATCATTATTGACTGAAATTCAACTTTTTGATTGCTGGAAAACACAAAAAATACATTGTACCAAATCGTTTAGAAAAGATGTGGAAAATAATATTAAAGCCCTTTTTACCAATAAATGGAAACATGACATTTCTGTTTTATATCCCAAATTACGTACATATGCATTCTTTAAATTAACATTTCTTATTGAACCATATTTATTATTATTAAGTAATGTAAAAGAAGTTTCGGCATTAGCCAGGTTTAGATTATTCTCACATTCATTACTGATTGAGCTTGGAAGACACAATAACACAACCATAAATAATAGACTATGTACAAGATGCGATTACAATGCCGTTCATGACGAAGAACATTTTTTATTCCACTGTAGTTTTTTTAATGATTTCACGAGGCAAATAATTACATTGAAAATTTTAACACACTATCATCCAATTTTAAATTTGTATCACTTTTAAATTGCCAAGAACACTGTATTATTGGGCTTCTGGCGAAACATGCTCGCCTATGTCTTAATAAAACAGAAGAGTGATTTTATGTATTTACACATTTTTTTATTTACACATTATAAACTTGAGTTTGTGTTTACCACGTTATTTGTACATGATATTACTTTAATTTTCTTTTCATATGTTTCATCTGCTTATAGTTTTATTTTTGATTTTCTGATGCATTTTATATAATTTTTAGCGTTTGCCTGTGTTTTGTTTTTGTTTTCTGTTGCATACCATGTATACATATGACATGTAAGTCCAGCTGTGACTTTTTATTGTCAATAACATTTCTGTCTGTCTGTCTGTCTATAGCTTGAAGTAGGTGGTATATTGGTACGGCTACATTTGTACTAACGTTAACCCTTTAACCACTAAGCACGACTATAGCAGGTTAAATTACTCTCATTTGGGAATGCAATGAGTGTTTAACCCTTTCACTACTGAAGCCCGTTTTTATGTGCTGAATGCTGAAAGGGTTAAACATCAAGATTTGCAAATGTTTGGTCTCAAATTAAACAAATATGAGTAATTTTCACCCCCTTGAAGTTGTGGATCGCGGTAGCGAGACACAACTTCAAGTGGATGAAAATTTAAATAAGATAACTGAGGAGGTTGAGGATTAAAGGGTCGTATCTGTGAAGATAAATAATAGAACCATTTGATTATCTAATTGACATCGGTCATCTTGAACATATTATTAACCCTTATCCTGCTAGGTAATTTACAGTTAATTTATTAAAATTTTTACCCACTTGAAGTTGTGTCTCGCTACCGCGATCCACAACTTCAAGTGGCTGAAAATTACTGATATTTGTTTAATTTGAGAGCACACATATTTTGCAAATATTGATGTTCAGACACACATTTTATTCCCCATAACAGTGATTTTGTCGACTAATAAAACAGAATGAAAACGACAAAAGTTGTGATCAGGGCCCGTATTCTCGTAAAAGTTACGATATATCATAGGCTTCTGATTGGTCGAGATGGCCATCTCGACCAATCAGAAGCCTACGATATATCGTAACTTGTACGAGAATACGGCTCCAGCAGGATAAGGTTTAATAGCATATATGAACACAAATTTGTAGATTTTGTAGTGGGAAGTGCCCCCGTCCCCACCCTCAATCGCTTCAACATTCACATCCAACCCAGTAAACACAAAACATTTGTGTATAACATTTGTACAACGTTGGACCAACGTCGAAGACGTTGGGCCGACGTTGTACAAATGTTATACAATTATTTTGTGTTTGCTGGGAAGCCCTCCAATTGGAATTGTCACCCACTTGAAGCTGTGTCTCGCTAAAGAAAGTGTTTCAGGTGGATGAAAACAAAATATTTGGTATCTGCCTAATTCGCGATTCAACTTTGCCATATTATAATCAGAATCCATGTCCCAAATGATACGTTTTCATTTAATCTCTACTTTTTCACTTGAGACGGGGAATTGCAATAGCAATTCCAGCTTCAAATGAATGAAATATACTGAATGGCAATTATTCAGCAATACCAAGGTTGAACGATGGATTTTTTGTTGTAGCCACTGCAGTTTTTCCGGCGCACGGCCAGGGTCGTGCGGATTCTGTGCGCGGTATGCATAGCCCTGAGGAAGTACGCCATGGAGGCGGGGCTGATGGAGAACTACATGGTGAACGTGTCTGCGCGGCGAGCTCGACCCTCCACCACGGAGGCGGGAGACGAGGCGGAGGTGGAGGAGCTGTCGTTCAACCTTAAAGACTTCCAGATTAACAGAGAGGTGGGTGGATTATTTTCTCGTGGAAGCAATAGATCGTATCCCACCGGGTACACGACGTTTTAGCAACGTTGAGGTGTCCCACCGGGCACACGACGATTTAGCCACGTTGACTCAACGTCGACGACGTTGATTTAACGTTGCTAAAATATCATGTGCCCGGTGGGATAGCTTGAACTTGGTTCACTCATGTATCAATTTAAAAATAAATTTAAAGTGCATTTTGAGCGACATTGAAAGAGTGAAGATTCTATTAAACCTTTAACCATTTGACCGCCAAATTATTTAATTTAAATTTCACCCACTTGAAATTGCGTCTCGCTGACGCGATCCACAAATTCAAGTGTGTGAAAATGATTCAGATTTGACAAAATGGACGTCAACGAATCAGGAGTATTGCGGTTAAAGGGTAAACCGCTAAATTAAATAATTGAAATATTTGAAATTGGGCGTATTCATATTTATTTAATAACAGCAAGCATCTATTTATGTTGCGCACGATTTTACACGTAACTTATGTCAACATTTGTCCCCAGGAAGTATGGAGATAATGTAGTGTGCCCCGAGGCGAACTACCACAGGGCCCAGCTCGATGTTATTAGTAGGTCTATGATTTTGTGCTAAGATAAATTGAGCAACCTCTACAAATCCATCAAAAATCGTATAAAATACATAGACTGTCTTGGGAGATGTTGATAAATTCGATCAGTATTTCTAAACCTTTCACTGCTGATCACGACTAGAACCGTTTTTAACCCTCAAAGCGCTGAATTCTTTTTGAAAAAAACCTTGGAGACCTAAGGGTTCTTTTCAATCTGAAAACATCATAGATGTCTCAGTTGTCTCTTTCAGTTTAATTTGAATACCTATGTTATGGGTCTACGACCATTAGAAATATTTTTACTTTTACAGCGCGGGTATCGATTTCAGACGTCAGAATGTGACGTCCACAAACGTCAGATTCTGACGTCTAAGGTCGATCCACGCGTTGTAAGGGTTAATCCATTTTTTAGCCGATCAAACCACTGTCATTGGGAATGAAATGAGTGTTTAAACATCAAGATTTGCAAATGTCTGGTCTCTAGTTGAACAAATATTAGTAATTTTCGCTCAGTTGAAGTTGTGGGTCGCGGGAGCGAGACACAACTTCAAGTGGGGGGAAATTTAACTTATTTAATTTAGCGCTATAAGGGATAATGGTATACTCAAACCTATTGGAATTAGTTATGTTAATCATTCCGTGATATTTATTTTAGAATTTGCATTGCCTTTTTTTACGAAAGCCCAATCCAAATAGTACAATAAAATGTCTCCAAATACTCTTATTACGAGTATATATGTATGTTTATATTTTGTTGTACTAGATATGTACTAGATATGTCCTCGATCTACAGTAGGCCTACATCCGTTTACTTTTAATTTCATCTATTTGATAAAATAATTGCGGATTTTTTACATGCTACAAAATGTGCAGCTAGCGTTAGCAATTTAAAACCTCTTCCGTTTACACTAAAAATATAATGATTTTATAAGCACTTCAAGCGCCATTTTGTATATTTGAAATTGTCGCGACCTTCAATATTATAAAATTACTTACATTTGCTATAAATTATGTCGGTCCAAAATTGTATCAATCTTGCAGACGAAACACACCAATCATGTTTCCAAAGTGCTAATACTACTTGTTTTGTCTAATAACATTTCGACGATTTGCATTGGATATGCAATTATTCTTGATTTGTCATAATTTTACTGATCCTTATTCCGAGAGTGTTTCATTTCTAAATTAATAATAACCATCAAAAATTATGACTCTTATCGCTACCCAGGAGACATATTTCTGTCACAGATCATATTTTTATGACACACCCTAATTTTAATAAGCGCTTTGAAAATACCTGTCCAGAAGAAACATTTGACGCTGATATGCGGGAGCTCAGTGAGGTAATTTGAAGCAGCTTAATATGTGAATCGGCTCAGAAGCGTAAAGCTCTTCATAATACCGTACGGTAATCTCATCATTTGACACGATCCTTACACGACCCTTACACGATTAACCCTTTAACCGCCGGTGCCGTCCATATTCGTTTTTTACATTTTGTATTAGCACATTACATATCAGCTTTTAAACCTGTTGAAGATAAAAAGTTACATTAATCAGCAAGATTTGAAATTTGTTGACCTCCATTTTGTCAAATCTGAATAATTTTCACTCACTTGAAGTTGTGAATCGCGTCAGCGAGACACAACTTCAAGTGGGTGAAAATTCCAATTAAATAATTTTGCGGTTAAAGGGTTAATAATCTTATTTCCTGGAACATTTCCCTATCCTTTGAGAGTTGAATAATCCATCGACTTAGCCATTCATCGATTCGCGTATTATAGGCTACAGTTCAAATTCTTTAAACTAATTACGACCTCCTACTTCAATAGAATATGTCAACGTCATGCCTATGGGGAAACGAGACATCAGGCCAAATCGACTGATTGAACATTACATGTTTTAACCTTTAACCCTTTAATTGCAAAATTATTCAATCGGAATTTTCACCCTCTTGAAGTTGTGTCTCGCTGACGCGACACACAACTTCAAGTGAGTGAAAATTATTCAGATTTGACAAATGTAGATCAACTCTTTTCAAATCATGCTGATTGATGTCACATTATGGCTTTAACGTGTTTAAAAGGTGGTACTAAACGTGGTGATAATTAAGTGAAAAAACGGATATATTTGGCACCGTTGGTTAAAGGGTTAACCCTTACAACGCTGATTTTTTTAATGAAAATCTTGGGGGCCAAAGGGTTTTTTTCAATTTGAAATCATCATAAATGTCTTAGTTAGCTTTTTCTGATTCATTTGAATACCTACGTCATAGGGCTATGGCCATTATAAACTATGCTAACTCTTACAGTGCGACTTTAGTCGTCAGAATCTGACATCAACAGACGTCAGATTCTGACGACTAAAGTCGATCCCCTCAGACGTCAAATTCTGACGACTAAAGTCGATCCCCGCGCTGTAAGGGTTAAAGTGCTGAAATATTTTTATATAAACCAAGAGACCAAAGGGGTTTTTTCAATTTAAAATTAATATAAATGTCTTAATTAGCTATCTATTTCATAGTTTTTCTTCATTGGGAAGAGTAAGAATGTATCTAGTCAAGCTATCAGATTTTATTTTCATTGCCAACAAAAGTAAAGCAGACACTAGTGTTGGTTTAATGTTGGACCAACGTCAGACGTTATAAGAAAAACTATAAAATATATTCACCTTCTCGGATTACATGCACGATTTACCCTGATATATATATAGCCCAACATTCGAATTTGGGGTAACATTCCAAAATCGAAATAACGAAGTGGGTGTGCGGTAGAATACTATTCTTGGAACGTTTTTTATAGAATCACATGTGACATTTCTCAGTCAACCTTTTTTGTTAGGTGGGGACTAAATCGTTTCATTTAAATGTGTCGTCTATGTTATAAACCCTTCAAGCGCTGAGTTAAATAATTCATCCACTTTAAGTTGTGGGTCGCGGTAGCGAGACACAACTTCAAGGGGGTGAAAATTAACCATATTTGTTTCATTTGAGACCAAAGATTTGTAAATCTTGATATTTAAGCGTTGATCTAATTCCCAATAACTGATTTCATCGGCTAATAAAATGGATTAAAACGACTGTAGTCGTGCATAGCGGTTTAAGGGTTAACCCTTACAGCGCGGGGATAGACTTTAGTCGTCAGAATCTGACGTCTGTAGACGTCAGATTCTGACGACTAAAGTCTATCCTCGTACTGTAAGAGTAAAACTATTTCTAATGGCCGTAGACCCATAACATAGGTATTCAAATGAATCAGAAGGAGCTAACTAAGACATTTATGATGATTTCATATTGAAAAAAACCCATTTGGCTGCGATGTTTTTTACAAATTAATTTAGCGCTTTAAGGGTTAGGTGATAGGAGCCTAGTCTTTTTCAATCCTTTTTATTATTATAGCAAATAACGGTTTTGAGAAAAACATCTCCATTGCACTGCAGAATTCGTGGGCCATTCTGAATAACTACAGAAGGCCACATATATTTGATGATCATGATAATGTGGTTTGGGAATGTTTTTTGAAGAAAATGGTAGACGAGATAATTTTCCAGTAATACATTTTTTAACAAATTACGGATAAGGCCTTAGTAAAATAACGTTATTAACTAAAAAAAATGTATTTTCTCAATAATTTGATCGTGTGGAAAGACTTCTAAAAAAATGGGTTTTTTACATGCTCCCCACGGTATTGACAAGGGACGAATAAAAAATCTGCGATTTTCCATTTCTATTCTTTTCAAATATTACCTTTGATAAATTATATCAGCTGCACACGTGGACCACGTTATCAACATAAAAAGTTATGCCCGAATTATACCAATAAATGTGGTTTGTTTACAGCTGAAGGTGCCGCCTAACATAGTGAGTGTGCTAGAGAAGCAGCATGCGGAGCGGACAACGGAAGACATCGGGGCTATTGGACGTATGATGCGTCATTTGCCGTCATTTCGTAACTACACAAAGGAGATGCAGCAGATGATGTGCCGGATTGTCAGATACATGAAGTGAGTGAACAGATAACTCGAGATGTTGGTCCAACGTTGAACCAACATTGGTTCAATGACTTTAGTTTGCTATGTGGGAGCCTCTTGATTGGTGATATCACAACCCTAGTACCAGGAAACAATTTAAAACATTTCGAAAAGGTCACAAGAACGCCACTACACAATACGTTATTTAATGTGGTTTTAAAACTTGTATTTTTTATAGATCCCCGCACTGAATGAGTGAACATAATTATAGTAGCCGTAAACCCATCACATATGTATTCAAATTAGGCGGAAAGAACCAACCAAAACTTTTAAGATGATTTTAAATAGAAAATAACCCTTTGCCTCTTGGTATATATAAAAATCTTTAAGCTTTTTAATGAAGCGACTGTTATAATAACGATATCTGTTGTAATAAGTATGCATCACCAGGAAACTTTACAGTGTATTTAATCCATGGTTAACAGGCATGGTGGTTCCCGTTTTTTTAATATAGTTTACAATAGCCATGTATCTTGTTTATCATCTAGGGCCCTATGGCTTTGCTGAATAAATCAAATCGAAAGACTGTTGTTGTCTGACCTACTGTCTTCTTTTGTGCATGCGTATAAAACGTATTACTTTATGGCATAGCTAAATAAAAACTCAATATGCTGATTCAATTATTATAATTATAAAATCGAATAATTATCCTGTGCTATGATATCACTAATTAACATTAAAATATTACATCCATATGAAAATACTGCAGAAGTTCTTTTAGCACGCCACTGAAATGCTAGAATTTAACTTTTCAACCGCTAATTTTTTCAGTTATATAATGTGCTGATAAAATATGTAAGAAACGAATATAATCGGGACCGACAGTTAAAGGGTTAAACGTTTACAAACTATAGCGTTAAAAAACGTGTTTTTTTATAGCGTATTGATAACATTTTCCTGTTTATAGAATGTTTTCAAGATAAAGAAATAAAAATAGACGTTTTGTTATTATTTTGCGAAATGTGCTTACAAAATTTTTAAGTTGCATTAGTAGAAAATATTGTCCCCTGGAGGGTCGCTATGTCTCTTAAATTTTTTCAGCGCATGAACTGTCTAATCTGACGTCTAACAACAATTATAATGGCCTTAGACCCATAACATAGGTATTCGAATGAAGCAGAAAGAGTAACTACGACATTTATGAAGATTTCAACATGAAAAACTCCTTTGGTCTCCATGGTTTATGCAAAAATATTTGAGCGTTGTAAGGGCCACCACCAGTGTAAGTTGTGGATCCTCCTCAGGGGCGAATCCAGAAGAAAATCTGACAGGGTTCCAACCATTATATATATATATAGGATAATAATTATATGGTAATTTTCAGGTTAATTGTTTATTTAAGGACTTTTCGTAAAGTCTACAATTTTCAATATTAAAAATATTTTTTTCTTCGGTATTTAGGCATAACAGAGTTGACTTGTTGACTTGTGGAAGGCCACCTTTAACTGACGCTTTGTGTTTCAGCTTTCACGGCTGAGTAACTTACTCAGCCGTGAGAGCTAGAACTCCCCTCATGCATCGTTTAGTTATCACAAGTATAGGCGTAGCCCACTTCACCCTTAGTTACGTAATATCAATTACTGAAATAACTATTCATGTTACGTTTGTTTAGTGCTAGTCCTAGCGAGACATATCTTTTTATGACAATTTTTTTCAGGTGCGGACGTCGTCGTGTGGTGCTTCGTAAAGGTCACATAGGGTACAGTGTGTACTTCATATACTCGGGGTCAGTATCCGTGGTACTGGACAAAGACGATCAGAGTATATTTGTGAAACCGGAAGTGGTCAGTTTGAAGAAAGGTGCCTGTTTCGGGGTAAGTTTGTGCGGATAAATTGGTGTTGGAACTGTACGCCCACCACGACAAACACGAGACGTTGAGCCAATGTTGATTTAATGTTGGCCCACCGTCTCCGACGGTGGCCCAGCATTAAAGCAACATTGCTTCAACGTCTGGGATATGTTCATACATGTATGACATGTATGGCCACTTGCCAGTCAGAGAATATGGCACATGACGTTGATCTTTCAGTTTGAAAAGAGGATATAAATATACCGTCACTTTTTTCTAATGAATGCTCATAAAGTCTTCAGTTGACCGAACAATTAATTTTATAAACTGCCCCTTTAGCATGTTGAGCAAACATAGAGAACTATAAATACATATAATTGTTTTTAATTAGCACATCGAACAACTGTTTTTGGAGATGAAATATCTTGCTAGTCAGCAACCTATAGTGTAATGATCTGTCGCGCAAAGCTAAAAGGCTGTGACTGCTTACTTGGAAAGTAAGCAGTCACAGCCTTTTGGCTTTGCATCCGGCTATTCGTGAATTTAATTTGATGGTTCTGTTCTTCAGGAGGTGGCACTGATGCAGAACACGCGACGCACTGCCACCATCGTCAGTGCCAGCGAGTGTGAGTTTCTGGTGGTGGACAAAGACGATTTCATGCAGAACGGACTTCACCTTCAGATGCAAGAAGAGTACAAGGCCCGCTACGAGTTCTTCAGGTTGGAATTTAAAAAAAATATGTTAACTTTTCAGTACCTGTGACGCTTTAGGGGGTTCGAACTACGATTTCACAACAACAAATTTGTGAAACAAGGAGATGTAGAGGCCCATCTTAACCCTTTAACCGCCGGTGCCGCATATATTCGGGTTTTCATTTTTTATTAGCACATTAAGTACCACATTTTAAATATGTTAAAGATAAAATGTGACATCAACCAGCAAGATTTGAAAAGAGTTGTCTTTCATTTTGTCAAATCTGAATAATTTTCACTCGCTTGAAGTTGTGGATCGCGTCAGCGAAACACAACTTCAAGTGGGTGAAAATTCAAATTGAATATTTTGGCGATTAAAGTGTTAAGGCTTACATTATCTTAACATACTTTCATTTCCATTAGAAAAGTTGTGATAAATCTTGAAATAGTTAAGATAAAATCAAACTCAAGATTCCTGGTGGGATGGGCTCGATATATGTGTACCAATTGTACCTTCATTTTAAGCTAGAAATAGCATCTGCAATGTCTTGAAAAAATGGCACGTAATAATACAGCACCCGAATGGTTGACCCTCTGGCCACCAATCGCAAATATAGGCCTAATCGTTGTTCCCACATTTTAATTGTCCTAACTATACTGCCGAGCAAAGTAAAAAGACAATAACTGTTTACTGAATATGGGACGATGCCTTTTCCCTTAAAGCGTTGAGCACAACTTTAGTCGTTTTAGCCTGTTTTGTTAGCACGATTAGCAGGGCAGGTTAAATCACTGACATTGGGAATGAAATCAAGCTTAAATATCAACATATGCAAATGTTCTGTCTAAAATTAAATAAATATGAGTCATTTTCGCCCACTTGAGGTTGTGGGTCGCGGTAGCGAGACACAACCTCAAGTGGGCGAAAATTTTTAATAGTTATATAATTATATTGATAATAATGTGCATCAAATATATTTTACTTTGCAGACATTGGCAGCCTCTCAGCAGCTGGCCGGATGAAGACATAACAAGCCTCTCGTACATCACAAGAACGGAGGATTACAATCACAACAAAGTAATTGTGAAAGACTCCAGGAAAAACGAGTGGCTCTGGTTCATAGTCAGAGTAAGTGAAAAAAACTTATATTTTGTCAGATTTAATTAAGGCGAACAACACTTATTTCTTACTTAACGCAGTTTCTGACATTTTGTTCACGGTAGGTGCTATGTTTGTTTGCTCTCAAACTGTGACGGTGGATTATAGACCTGAATATAATTATTCAATAGTGACCAACCGCGCTAATTGATGGTCGTGTCCTTCCATTCTCAGATATACAGGTATACTACTGTTTGCTTCGCAGAGCAGTATTGTAGATAAATCAAAAAACATCTTAGTTAACCCTAAACCCTTACAGCGCTGAAATATTTTTGGCGATCAAAAGCTTTTTTCAGTTTGAAATTATCATAAGGATCTTGGTTAGCTCTTTCCGCTTCATTTGAATACGTTATACCTCTGTTATGGGTCTACAGCCATTATAAATATTCCACTCTCTCAGTCAGAACCTGACGTCTATAGACGCTGAAATGTCCCGTTAGCTCGGAGTCTGTCCTCTGACATACGCAGGTTTTCTTGCTTTGTCCAATACACCTACTTCACCAGGTGATAAAAAAGAGACACTATATGGTACCAAGCTGCTAAGATTGATACCAGAACTATTGAATAATCTCGCGTCAACTCCGCGCTACGCGCTCTGAGTCAGTCAGCCGACGGTACATGTAAACGTTTTGTTACAGGGTAGCTGTGATGTGTTGAGGCTGGTGGACCTTAACGCCTCAGATCAGGTGCCAGCCCTGCAGAAAGTCTGGCAGAGCGCACCCAACTCCTACTTGTCCAATGCCCCCTCAGCAATGAGCAACAACAGGGCAAACTCAGCCTCCCCCAAAGGTAAACTGCCTCATCAACGCCCTCTAACGAGTACGAGGAAAAACAGACACTGCGCAGAAGATGGCGCACAGGACGCTATGGACGACACTGATTCCCTAGTTTCAGACTCGAACAAGGAGGTGGCGGGTACCTCAAGCAAGGAGGAGATGAACAAATTAAACAAGGCCGTGGAGAGGGTGATGGGTGGAGGTAGCAGCCTTGATGACAGGTTAGTTTAACCCTCTGAAGCCTGAATTTACCATTGTCATCTTCATCCCCTACAAGCCGCGAATTGCTGTCGCAATTCTCGACTTGTAGTGGATGATGATGATTTGAAGTGGGTGAAAAATTTAAGAAAATTACCATGTAGGCCTATTGTGAACTAGTTTCATGGAAATTTTCATTCTAAACCCTCCATAGTTGTGGGGAAATAAAGTTTGTTTTCAGGGTTGTAAGATGATGCTTTAATGCATCGTGAGGGCTTAAAGGGCTGAAATATTTTCGTTTCTCACACACACTGGTTGTCTTTTCACTTTGAGACGTATGTCGGTATCAGCCAATACCACACTCCGTTGGACTACATGTATAAATGTTGTATACATGCTGTATAGCAAGTGAATGCTATTAACTGAGCGTCGGCGATTCACCACTATTATGGTCGTCTGTCATGTCGGTCGTCGACTGTACACTTCTTTGCGCCGTTGAAAATTTTGGATAGTCGTGTGAGAAAATACAAATGGTGTTCAGTTTTGTGCGGTATGGAAAATTGTCCAAGGAATAAGGTGTTCGCACTCAAATGAACACGTTTGAATATCGTAAACCATAGAGACCAAATTGAAATTATCATAAATGCCTTAGTTAGCTCTTTCCGCTTCATTTGAATACCTATGGTCTGGTTCTACGGCCATTATAAATGTGTTTGCTCTTACAGTGCGGGGATCGACTTTAGACATCAGATTTTTTAGGTCTACAGACGTCAGATTCTGACGTCTAAAGTCGCTCCCCGAGCTGTAAGTGTTAACGTTTTTACAAACAATTTTTCAATTACTAGTATTACGGAGCCGTAACATATATTTATTACCAATAAATATGACGAAAAGCGATGAAATCGTTACCCTGTGTCATGATATATTTTTATTTTTATTTTATGGTATATCACAGTGATGAAAGTGACGCCCAACCAGGTTTGTTCTTCAAAGTGGACACCTTGAGAGACGGACAATGCTTTGTGAGTAGTATGCCAAATTTGAAACTTGTTTTTTCATAAAATATGTTTTAACATTATGCCAGCAATATTATAAGAGCAACACATTAGAAAACAATGTACGTTACGCAACTCGCAGTTGTTTACGAATATCGAGAATCGAACGACGTTGAGCCAATGTTGGCTTAATATTGATCTAGCGTCGTAGACGTTGAGACAGCACTGAACCCGCATTGATGCAACTTATTGTGTTTTCTGGGCAAGTGAAAAACCTTACAAGTACCTCAGAAGATTATAAATCATAATTATTATTATAGTTACCACCCAGCTGGGGTTTTTTTCCGATTTTCTCCGATATTGCTGTGTGAATTATTGTCGAGAGCCATACCTCAATTTGGTATAGGCTACTGTGGATAAAAAAAACTTGCTGTACATACGTGCGCATGCGCGTTTCAAAGATTATTGCAGCTTTAACGTGATCATTGTACCGTGCTGGTAAAAGTCAAAAGGCAGCATCTGCTTACTTTTCAGGTAAGCAGATACTGGCTTTTGGCTTTGCAGAGCAGCATACAGTAGTGATCTACAACATCACCTTGTTGTAAACATAATATTATTCATTTAACTAGGATTTAGCTACAAAGGTAGAGTCAGTGTCTACTCAGTACAGGTGCAAATAATAAAAAGTGGAATGTGAAACATGTATGTATCCAGTATATCCTACTGGGCACACGACGTTGTTGTGACGTTGAATCAACGTCATTGACGTTGATTCAACGTCGCAACAACGTCGTGCGCCTTGTGGGATCATTTTCATAATGCAATACACGATTGCCTTACATTTTCAGGGTCTGGAAGCCATGTTTGAGGATTATGTGCCTCATCGCTACTCCATGGTCAGTAAAGGCTGCATAGTCATCCATATTCCAAGATCAACCTTCAAGGAATTGGTGGGAGGAGAAACACTGAAGGTGAGAGCAGAGGAAAGAAGATACGACATTGTTGTTTACTGTTGGACCAGCGTCGTAGACGGTGGTCCAACTTTAAACGAACTTTTGGGATCAATGTCGCTTGCTTTTCATGAGCGAAGTATGTTATCTTAATTGGCTATGATGTCAACCATTTGGCTTTTAAATACAAATTCAGAAACTGTCGTGCTAAGTTCTTTTCGAGTAAGCACTGACTGCCTCGCCTCTACCATTGCCTTTACATTTACATTTGCCTTTACATTGTACATAGTCTTATTTAATGCTTCAATTCCATTGCAATGACAATGACAATGACAATGACAATGACAATGAAGTTTATTCATGGTCTTGCAGGAAATGAAAAAGCTAGTAACAGTAACTGCTTACTTCTGTTGTTTGTGTTTACTGTGCTATTATATCTTTATGTGTCCTATTCTGCCCCGCAAATGCACACAAATGCATATTTTTTTAAGTAAGCAGTTACTGCTGATTGTCTTTGCAGTATTTACGGTCTTTGATGCTTAGTTTCTCTTGCAGGAGGTGAAGGAGTTAATGAAGCAAATACGTACCATTGTTCACCCTTTTGAGTTAATGCAGCAGATGCGTTCCATTGTTCACCCTTTTAAGTTAATGAAGCTAATACGTACCACTGTTCATCCGTTGAGTTAATGAAGCAAATACGTACCATTGTTCACCCTTTGAGGTAATGAAGCAAATACGTACTATTGTTCACCCTTTGAGTTAATGAATCTAATACGTACCACTGTTCATCCTTTGAGTTAATGAAGCAAATACGTACTATTGGTCACCCTTTGAGACAATGAACCAAATACGTACCATTGTTCACCTTTTGAGTTAATGAAGCAAATACGTACTATTGTTCACCCTTTGAGTTAATGAAGCTAATACGTACCACTGTTGATCCTTTGAGTTAAGGAAGCAAATACGTACTATTGGTCACCCTTTGAGACAATAAACCAAATACGTACCAGTGTTCACCCTTTGCGTTAATGAAGCAAATACGTACCATTGTTCATCCTTTCAAGTTTGTGAAGCAAATAGGTACCAGTGTTCATCCTTTGGAGACTGGCAGTTACAACAGTAACTCCTTCATTTTTAAATAAGCAGTTACTGTTATTTGTCTTTACAGTGCAGGCAGTCTTTAATAATAATGCTTCGTTTATCTTGCAGGAGGTAAAGGAGCTAGTGAAGCACTACCCTACAGACGAGGAGCTGTGCGTGGGGTTTCTCCAGAAGTCCCGCTGGGACAACTTCAAGCAGGGGGTGGTGGAGTCGGTGGTGGTGAAGCAGCACGGCCAAGTTGGATTCAGCAACACACTGAAGCACTGCAGCTCCTCGCAGTACACCAGGAAATGCGAGATTAACCAGATGACGTCACATTTCTACACCCCTCTGACGTCAGACTCACACTCGCCCCTGATTGGCTCGTATAAATTGACTCCCAAGGAGTCGCAGAACATCGCCACCCGCGGAATGAGAAACGTTATAGGTTGGTAGGTTTTAGATATGTTTTCAGGCCTGTTTTAACTTCTTTTACTGCCAAATGAATGTATAAGAATTTTCACTCACTTGAAGTTGTGTCTCGCTTACGCGATCCACAACTTCAAGTGAGTGAAAATTATTTAGATTTGACCAAATGTATGTCAACGATTTTGAAATCTAGATGCATGATGGCAATTTTGGGCTTTAACATGTTCAAAAGCTGATAAAAAAGCCCCGAATATTATAATCGGGACCGGCGGTTAAAGAACTACACTATTTTCAAAACTAAAATATTGACGATAAACATGATATAGCCCCCTATACATGCAATAGGGGGCCTATGCATGTACATATGTAGATGAATCACTGATTATGATTTATATCAAGTGCCCGTCCCACTAAAATTCCGAACATGTTTAGATTAACTTTCCCTCATTTTCCATTGGAAAAGTTATGAGCATGTTGACTTGTTTAATCTTTCCTTTTTCGAAACGTGAGGGTGCTGTAGGTTATACATTTATTTGCCGCCAGCATTTCAAATGGATGAGAAATATCAGGCACTGAACGGAAAGTGTATGTCGCAGTGAAGAATCTCATTTTAAATATCTACATTCGTTTGATGACATTTGGATCCCTAATATAGCTTTTTCTTTAATTACCAGGGCAACTAACCAAGAAATGCTCGTGAGTTTGAGGAAAACAAGCAAATTAAATTTGGTACATATTATTATATTCTGCAATATCAGGCAATGGCCTGAATACCTTTTGGGATAAAACAATTGGCAAAAATATATAAAAAATATATTTTTTAATACTATAATTATGGCAAATGCAAAATGGCTGACTGGCGTAATTTTTTTCAATTTTGCTCGTATCTCGAAACACTGGCTCCTTGATAGGTAAATTAATAAATAGTATTATATAAACTGCGGTGTATTACATAGCTGTCACAGAATGCTAACCCATCATAAAAAAATATATAAATTAGGCCTAAATCCAAAATGGCAAAAATGACGGTAACATGCTGTTTTCGTATTCGTTTCCAACCAAATCTTTCTAGTTATTGTGTAGTATTCACAGTGACGATTTGCTTTATGTTCCAGAATCTCGACGCCCAAAGACGGCCATGGACCGAGTGAGGGGCAGTAAAAACTCCCCTCGCCACCAGAAGGTGGAGCCATCGATCCCCAGGCCGTACACCAGTCCCCAGAGGCGGCCTCCGGTACATCCCCATCCCGCCAGCGCCAACTCTCCGTCCTCTCGGCTGTCTTCTGCAAATTCCGCCGGCTGCGGGGACAAGTCTCGGCTGCGCCTGCAGTCCCTTACGCAGAGACCCAAGACCGGTGGAGAAATGCAGAGTGACGTCACAGTGACGCGGTTGACCCGCGGGGGAAACGCCTCCCTGGTACGTCATCAAGTGAGACCTCGTCTGCCCACAGTGGGAACCAGCTGATCAAAGACGTTATAGTGTATATAGTTAGTGTAAATTTGGTGTACATATTTCAGAAAAGGATGCATGAGACCATGGACTTTATAAAGCTCTTGGTGAGACTGACTGCCAATTCCACAGCAAACACAATACGTTGAACCATTGCTAATTTAATGGTGGACCACCGTCCACGACGCTGGACCAACGTTAAACAAGCAATAGTTCAACGTCTGGGAGAATAAATGTTGGATTTGCTCGTGACGGCGTGTTAGCAATCATGACGTTATTTTGACGCTGGATCGACGTCGTATTTGTTCATCAAGATGATCTGTATGAAGATGAGGAATACTCATAGGCCTGCTGAATTACGGGCGAATCATCTTTATTGAGAAAACTACTACTAGCTACTACAGCTAACTAACTACTACTTCATGAAGTACACTCAATGAGAAATTTCAAATTTTATTTGGAAGTGTTCCCAAATATTGTCGGCTAATGCAATGGCTACAAAAATAAAACTGATTGTTTGCATTTGAACTGAGAGTTACGTATGAGCTACCATAGGCTCTATATCTTCCTACATAATCATATGAATATCAACGAAATGTGAAGAAAATATTATAATTATCTTTTCTTTGTAAATAAGTAAATATATCTTGTGTATTATATCTTATGTAAATATTACTCACTCCTAACTATTTTTATATGATTTTTTTGTTTTATACAAATTGGCTCTTGCGGCAGTCATATTGTATTTTTTAAGATGAATTGATAGACTTATTCGCCTTAACTCATGAAGCGGTGCTACCTAATATTTTGTATTAACCCGTACCCAGCATACACAAAACATTTTTATAACATTTGTACAATGTTGCACCAACGTCGAAGACGTTGGACCGACATTGTACAAATGTTATAAAAATACTTTGTGTTTGCTGGGTAGAGCACTGATGACGATTGCCGTAGACATTCTGTGTTTTTATTAGCACCTGTATAACCCCTGATAACGAGCTGTTCATAGTAAAATATGCTTTCAATCTTGGGAACACATAAATATCACAAATAACATAAATCTTTCAGTCACTTGAAGTTGTGTATCGCGGTAGCGAGACACAACTTCAAGTGACTGAAAAATTAAATTGAATAGCTCAGTGATCTAAGAGTTAAGCCATAGAACACTGATGAAGATTTTTGGTGTTGTTTCTTTGTTTTTACATATAGAGCTATGGGGATAGGTCTATGGTTTTTATCATCACTTATGCAAAAGAAATTCTAAGTGGAATATGTTTCAAATATAATATAAGTTGTGACGCAAATCACACTGAGGAAATGATCATAGCAGCTTTGAAAATTATCTAAACCACTATAAATGCGATCTTGACCACTGAAGAAGTGATCACAGCCACTTTAAAAATGATCTAAACCAGTACAAGTGTGATCTTGGCCACTGAAAAAGTGATCACAGCCACTTTGCAAAATATCTAAGCCAATACAAAAGTGATCTTGACCACCGAAGAAGTGATTACAACCACCTTAAAAGTTATCTAAGCCACAACAAAAATGATCTTGGCCACTTGGGAAGCGATCATAGCAACTTTAAAAATGATCTAAACAACAATAAATGCGATCTTGACCACTGAAGAAGTGATCACAGCCACTTTAAAAGTTATCTGAGCCACTACAAAAATGATTTTGGCTACTGAAGAAGTAATCAGAACCACTTTAAAGGTTATCTCAACCAATACAAAGGTCATCATGGTCACTAACCAACGGGTGTCAGCCACTGAGAAAACAATCCAAGCAACTACAAAGTGACCATGTCCACTGAATAAGTGATCACTGCCACTTTAAAAGTTATCTCAGCCACCACAAAGATGATCTTGGCCAAAATCAAATTGATATTGTCCACTGAAGAAGTTATCACAACAACTTTGTAGTGGCTGAGATAACTTTTAAAGAGTCTCTGTGATCACTTCTGCAGTTGTCAAAAGCACTTTTGTAGTGGTTTAGAAAATATTCAAAGTGGCTGTGATCATTTCTTCAGTGACCAAGATCACTCTGTAGTGGCTTCTATAATATTTTCAGTGTTTGACACCAGTTTGTTAGTGGCCAAGATCGCCTTTGTAATGGCTGAGATAATCTTTCAAGTGGCCCTGATCTTTTCTTTAGTGGCTGAGATGAGTTTTAAAGTGACTGTGATGACTTCTGCGATGGCCAAGATCACTTTTGTAGTGGGTGAGATAACGTCCAAAGTGGCTCTGATCACTTCTTCAGTGGCCAATATCACTTTGTGGTGGCTTAGGTAACTTTTTCAGTGACTGACACCATTTTTTATTGCTAAGATCACCTTTGTAGTTGCCTAGATAATTTTTAAAGTGGCTGTGATTACTTCTTCAGTGGTCAAGATCACCTTTATAGTGGCTTAGAAAATATTCAAAGTGGTTGTAATCACTGTTTCAGTGGTCAAGATCACTTTTGTAGTTGCTGAGATAATTTGCAAAGTGGCTGTTAGCACTTATTCGGTGGTCAAAAACATTTTTAAATAAATGGCTCCAGAGAATATAAATTTAATGACAAATATGTGTACCATATAAAGTAAAGATGAGCGAAAAGTCCTGCTGATATGCACCATAAAAACGGTACAAATTGTTGAAATGGAGGGATAAAATACAAACTTAGCACTTTGTTGTTCATTGAGTATTTAACCGAAATAAAATATTATGTATCCACGTAAATGACCTTGAAAGTGACTTCCACCTGCCATCAAATACGTTGGTACCTGTTTTTCTAATTGGTGTAATTATTGGGCAAAAATGTGAAACACAGTCAATTCTCCAGAGCCGGAAGAAAAGTGCACAAATTAAGGTCCAATAAAAAAGTGTGTAATTTGTTCAAATAGCTCATTATTTTATTCCAAATGTTTTTTTAGGTCAACAAATATTTTCGGAACATGTTTGAATCATAACTAAGCATTGATTACATACGAAAATCATATGAGAGAAAAGTATTTTGACAATCTACTGAAAAAGTATGAAAAATAGGTAAAATTTATACTATCTTGTGCATATGTCAATAATCGGACACAAAATATTTCAGATTTATGTGAAAGTCTGTGACAATAGTTTTTTATTGATAATAAATATATAGACATATCACAAAATTTGACTACTCAGTGGGCAATAATGTTAGATAAAGTCAATTTTCCCGAGCCTGGGGGAAAGCGAGCAAATTTTACGTGTAACCAAAAAAGCATGTAATATGTTCACATAACTCATTATTTTAATTCGAAATGAGTTCCTTGTAAGTAAACTATAGTTATAGAACATGTTTGAATCAGAACTAAACATTTATACCACACACAAATCAGCTTAGAGAAAAGTATTTTGATTATTTACTGAAAAAAAAACTATGAAAAATAGGAAAAGTAGGGGTTAAATACCAACTTAGAGGTCCCTTGTGCATTTGTCAAGGATCAGACACAAAATATTTTACATCGATGTGAAGGCATGTGACAGTAGCTTTTCACTGATATCAAATCTATTGATATAGCTCAAAATTTGACTACTCACTGGGATACAATCAATTTTCTCGAGGCTGAAGAAAAGCTAACAAATCTTACGTCTAACCAAAAAAGCGTGTAATATGTTCATATAACTCTTTATTTTTATTCCAAATGGGTCTATTTTAAGTCAACAATAGTTCTGGAACATGTTTGAATCAAAACTAAAAAATTATGCCGTACAAAAATCAGCTGAGAGAAAAGTATTTCGACTATTTTACTGAAAAACTATGAAAAATAGGTAAAAATTAAAGATTAAAATACCAACTCTTGTGCATTTGTCAATGATCAGACACAAACTATTTTACTTCCATGCAAAAGCCTGTGTCAGTAGCTTTCTATTTATATCAAATATCTTGACATAGCTAAAAATTTGACTACTAAGTGGGCGAAAATGTGTAATACTCTCGATTTCTCAAAATCAGACCAAAATCGCACATAGGCCACCTATAAAATGGTCAATTTTTAATATAAAGCTACTACCTAGAAAGGGCCACCGGATATTTTTATAATCTAGGGATATGTAGCTAAACGAAAAATAACATTAGAATTAGTCCCTTTGAATGGTACCGATCATCAAAATTTCAGTGCCTGGCCCACGGACTGGTTTGGTTGTGTGCCACACTCGCATTGTCAAAGCAATGTGGTTGTGGGTCCTTTGCTAAATCAATTTTGTTGTTGTTGTGCTCAGCTGTTCGGGACGATGTAGCTCATTTAAGCAATACAATCAATCAGTGAATTGTATATTGGACACCACGGAATGTAATGCCATTTATTGCTTACATTCAAATTAAAACCATGACATGGAAATACAGCTTCAATTTCAACCACTTACATGTATCTGCCAGTGACACATACATACTGCCGTGCAATATCCAAAGGCTGTAGCCGGGGGCTGTAGGCCTACCTGCTTACTTTAGAAATAAGCAGATATACGGATCTTTTAAAGGGACATCTGAAAAATAAAAATATTTTGAATCTGTGGCCACAGATTCAAATCTGTTCCCACAGATTTCAATCTGTGGCCACAGATTCGAACTCGCTCCCACAGATTCGAGTCTGTCGCCACAGAATGCAATCCGTTCCCACAGATTCAAATCTGTTCCCACAGATTCGAATCTGTGGCCACAGATTGCAATCTGTTCCCACAGATTCAAATCTGTTCCCATAGGTTCAAATTTGTTCCCACAAATTCTAATCTGTGGCCACGGATTCAAAATCTTTTTATTTTTCAGTTGTCCCTTTAACCCTTTAAACGCGGCCCCCGAGTATACTCGGGGGCAAAAGATGTCTCCCTGTCGCGGACCCCGAGTATACTCGGGTGCAGAGTGTGTTTTTTCGTATTTTTGTCTGTAAAATCAATGTGGTCCGACAATCATGAGGGTAGCCTTGTTTTTGCTGACAAAAGTTTGTTTCTCTTTTGATTGAGCATGGATAGCATCCCATAAGAATATCTGGGCCGATGTAGAACTGTCATTCTTTTAAAGGATTCTTTTGGAACAAAAATTCAAAATGGCCGCCGTGAAATCAATAAAATTATCATAACTTTCTCGATAATTGAGATAGAGACTTGATTTTTCCACCAAACCTTTATTTCTGTTATCAAAGAATACAATAAAACAAACCATACCTTCCTTTGGCATCATCATCATGCTTAAAATGCAATAATAATACTTATATGACAGATATCGCAGCAGTGCGGATTGCATGGTTGTACACCTAATCATTACGCATTACCTATATAATCATTACGCATTTAGCACACATCACCCATAAACTGATAAACGTGACATTTTACATGACTTTGACATAACCTTCACGTTTATTTTGGGCGGCATCCATGCAAAAAAGCACACCCTCAACCCATGTCAACCTCCATACCCAATTATATATCAATCTTTTGCGATGGAAGCCCAAGCTGATGCTACATGCTGCTGCATAATTATAATTTTGCTTGTTTAATTGAGCCTTGAAGAATGGGGGTGTAATGAGGGCAAACATGGTGGCATTACCCCTCCCAATATCAGCACTGCCCTAGATTTCCTAAAAATGTGTGCTGAAATGATACCCGACCTAGTATGTGTCACCATCAGTCCTTTCTAATGGATGACTGCACCACTGAACAGCTTGAAATTGCTAAAAAGTGCGTATTTTCAATATTTTTTGCGAGTTTGACCTTGAAATGACCTTGATGTGACCTTGACATGACCTTGGTGTTAACTACCAATAAAGCACAACTCGTTCTCATGTTATTATTTGCTCATAAGCTAAGATCCTGCTGGTGTCTTCACACAAATCTGACATTACCTGATTACAAAATATTCTTATTTTTTTTCACCCCCCCCCCCCCCCAGGAATTTAGCGGTGGGGATGCAAGTGTGCCCAGGAGTTCAGCGTTAAAAAGGTTAAAAGCTCCGTACAGATATGTTTTGGCTTTTACAGAGCATCATTTATTTCCACTGGCTACTGTCGCGGATATATGTACAACTGTTGTCTGTACAGATATACATGTGTACACCACGCGCAACAGTTGTACATGTATCCGCGACAGTCGCCAGTGTCTGCAGGCACCATTGCCACACCCTTTCTTAACCCTTTAACCGCCGGTGCCGCATATATTCGGGATTTTATTTTTTATTAGCACATTAAGTACACCTTTTAAGTATGTTAAAGATGACATGTCACATCAATCAGCAATATTTGAAAACAGTTTTTTCCATTTTGTCAAATCTGAATAATTTTAGCTCACTTGAAGTTGTGGATCGCGGCAGCGAGACACAACTTTAAGTGGGTGAAAATTCAGATTGAATAATTTGGCGGTTAAAGGGTTAATAAGAAACAAAGGGGATTACCCGATGTTACAGACATACTGTCCAGGGTCCGACATCTACTACACTGTCCCAACGTTGAGACTGTGCTAACCACCAACTGATATAACTGGTCAGCTATTTTATGGATCAGTATTATGAATACTAATTTTATCATCACCCATAATGTAACAAACTTACGTCTTATGCTCACTGAAGCCACAATTTGTAGGTTCAATCTCTATAATATAATATATTCAAGTAGGCCTACTATTTTTCAAAATTAACATTATTTTTAAATTGCAATTAATTGTATTTAATAACATTCAGGCTGTGTTCTATATTATGTATATTATTCTGCCTCCGATTAAAAAACGTAGCGGTCTAGTTCCAGGCCACCAACTAATTGCGTGTATGTTGTATCTTCCTAACTATACATAGTTTTCATTATGAATAATGGCACTTTTTTGTATTTGCTTATATTTTCGCCCTACAATAATGACCTGTGGTGTAAAAAAGGCGACGCTGTTTTTATTTAACCCTTACAGTGCGGAGATCGACTTAAGACGTCAGAATCAGATCCCCGCATACACTCCGTAGCAGTGTGTGTGCCTACACACTGCTACGCCGTGTGCTGATTCATGCCGACTGCAAGAGGCCTTCCCCGACCCCTTCCACCACCCTCCCCCTGTATGAAATGATTCCTTGCTTCATTTAAACGAAACTGCCGCTCGGGCAGGATTTTCAGCGTAACGCGACAGTGTTTAAATGGGGACAGTGTAATCCCCGCACTGTAAGAGTAAAAATATTTCTAACGGCTGTATACCCATGAGATAGGTATTCAAATGATGCGGGAAGAACTGACTAAGACATTTATGATGATTTCAAATTGAAAAAAACTTTGGTCTCTAAGGTTTTGATAAAAAATCAGCGCCTTATGGTTAAAAATGTTTCAACCCTAATCCGTTACTCTCCAATCACGACTATAATCGTTTTTATTCCGTTTATTTGCCGATAAAAAAGTGTTTCAACAACAATATTTGCAAATGCTTGATCTCAAATTAAACAAATATGAGTTTAGTTTTCATCCACTTCAAGTTGTGAGTCGCGGTAGCGAGACACAATTGATTGTAGGGCCAACATGAAAACGTTTAATATATGTTGTATGTCCAGATAACAATTCTAAAAAGAACAATTCCAGGCCACATTAAGGCGATGTGGATAGTTCAATAGGCCTGACTGGTTTTCATTATATACTCGCCTAGGTTCCTACTATATTTTCGCAAATTAAAATGTGATATTTCCTAAAGTCTTGATGTGAATTGCAAAAACATTACAGTAGAGTAACTCTCGTTTGCCACAACACTACCGTAAAAAGTCAAATAGCAGTATCGGTTGACTTTACAAGTAGGGAGATACTATCATTCGATTATTTCAATAATTTGTGTATTTAAACTGCATCATATTTGTCAATGAATTTCCCTAAGGACACTGTTCATCCTCAATAAGAGGATGAACAGTGTAAATGTTGTATTGATATACCTCAGAACTGTTCCGCAGGGAATATGAAAAAAATACAGGTTTCATGATAGCTGGTAGGCCTAAGCATCAAATTTGGTACACATTTGAAATATGAAAGCCTACGAAAAGCAACATTGGACGGACCAAGTTAGTATGGTATTCTACCCCGACCAATTGATCAGCTAATCAATGTCTTCATTCAGTTGTTTTTTAAATGAGGGGGTGGAATACCATACTTATGCCCAAGTATGGTATTCATATAACAAAATTATTTTCTTAATGCAGTGTAATCTATTTGAATCTATTGATAAAAAAACTCTTTTCTCTCAGGCTAAAACATGTGTTATCAACATCGACATCCTATTCCAAAACTGAGCAATTTGTATATTTCATGAGCAGCAAAAATCATACTATTATCGACGTTCTTACAAAATATATTTATGCGTGCTTTGAGAAAAAGTAGTTTGACAACTGATGAACCCATATAATAAACTATAATTATGAATATAATGTAGATATATCCAATTATGCTTAAACACTGTACCAATATATCTCACAATAAATAGTAGAGAGGCCGAACAGCCTAGGACGCATATTTAAAATTATTGTAATCACTAAATTGATCTTGTATGGAAGTAATTATGTAGGCCTACTCTATACTATGATGTCATTATCATACTATTCCTATGTAAATACATGCTGTGACATTGTAATTATTCTGACGTAATTGTACCATCATTCGTTTAATGTCACTCTTAATGCCAGTCTGCGAAATTTCGCGACACTTCCCATGTTCTAACACTGGAGATCGGCATATTTTAACCCTTTGACCACCAAATGATTCAATTTGAAGTTTCACCCACTTGAAGTTGTGTCTCGCTGACGCGATCCACAACTTCAAGTGAGTGACAATTATTCGGATTTGACAAAATGGAGGTCAACTGTTTTCAAATATTGCTGATTGATGTCACATTTTATCTTTAACATGTTTAAAAGGTGGTACTCAATGTGCTAATAAAAAAATGAAAAGCCAAATATATGCGACACCGGTGGTTAAAGGGTTAACCCTTCGAGCAAACAACCTGGAGTATTTCAGCAAATCAACTAGATCTACTCCATACATATTAAAAGATTTATCTACTACTGATGTGGACTTAACACTTGGCAGTCCAGAGTTGGGGACAATTCCTTTTTATCAATTCCAAATTCCATTCCAATCCCTTTTTATCAATTCCTGAGTCAATTCCAATTCCTTTTACGTCGTCAGTCAATAACCTTGCGTGCCAAGATGGCACGCAAGGTTATTGACTGACGACGTAAAATTTAACATTCAAAATTAAAACTTTTGTATTAGTAACCTGGTAATTCTGTTGTTTTTCATCGAGTGATACAAACCTAAGGACAACACAGTCGGTTCTGCAAGAAAATGGTCATTTTTTTTAAATAAATCACTCGCAACAGTCTGGCGCCAAAGAATCGATACAACAGTTTGATTTAAGAATAGTAATATCGTTGTGTATATACTGGAGATATTTGAAAATAATTTAAAAAACACCAATTTCACTTTATATAATACTAAATGACATTACCAGAATATGCATGACCTGCTAATAGAAGCGATCACGACCTAAAAACAAAATGGCACTTGGGCTAGCCCTATCCTCGTTTAATAAAGGATCAGATTGGCAAGTGTGTCGTACACATCCATTGTTAGATGTATTGGAGTCAACTCTGATCCTGCGGATATATACGGTTTTAAGCATATTTTAAGCCAAATAATATGTCACTGAAATGGACAATACAGTTTGTGGTAGATGCTCAGTTAGTAAAATAACTCAATTTAGAAGATGTATATTTTCGAAAAATATCTATATTTTTCGTCATTTGAAGCTGGAAATTGCGTTAGCAATTCCAGCTTCAAATGACGAAAAATACAATTGAAACAATTCAGCAGGACAAGGGTTAATTGTACCAGAACATGCACGACTTCCTAACATAATAAAGTACGACTATAAGAACAAAGGTTGCTACCCACTGTTACCAAGAGCAGATGACAACAGCCCTAACTTTCTTTAATAAGTGATCACATTTACAATTGTCTATTCCTCTAGTATAGGCATAAACATCCTACATGCCGTACAACGCTCAAAAGTCAGTATATGCTTACTTTACAAGTAAGCAGATACTGCCTTCGTGGCTTTGAAGAGCACCATTGACTAATGTTAGAGGCTGTTGACACGCTCTGGTAGAGATCACCTACATTTGTTCTTTTTTTTGTATTAAGCTTGAGGCTACAAGCTGCATTATTATACCGCCTGAAAGGCTGTCGAGTAGACTCGTTACTGCTGGTGTATATTCTGCTCTTTATAGACTGGTTTGGTGGCAGGTTTAGCCGATGAAGCAGGCAAGAAGTCAGGCTGAGGGGAAAAGGGGCGTTGTTGAGGTGAATTAATGTCAGCCAAATTTCCATCGCCTGAAGGTGGGATAATTACAGAAAGAGGGGTGAACTGTGGTGTAGTTGGCATAGGACTGCTCATGGCATTTGGCAAAGGTTGATTGAATTGTCGGACTATTAATGAGATGTCATCACGCACTTGACATAGGTCTCGTCGATGATCACTACTTGTCATGTACATGTCATGATGCGTCCTGCTTACCTTGTCAACACCATTCAATGTTGACTGCACACCAAATTCAGCAGCCACAATGCTGCTATTTGTCGATTTACATGCTCTGCACCTGTAGAATCTTCCAGAGACTTGTACAGCCCATCAGACATAAGAATAAGGAAGCTACAAGAATCATCCAATTCAATCCCACCATGGACTTCTGGTGTAGCAATGACTGGTTCTGATGTTCTGATGTTAATTGCTCCATATCCTGGAACAGTCACCCATAGTTCTTGTATTTTCGCTGTGGCCCAGTGTTCCACTCAACATGTCCACACTTGAGCCCAGACTAGTAAGGCGTCCCAGTTCCTCACTGTTGCTAAGGTTATGGTCCACTGTCAACTGAGCGACTCTTAGCACACGAGCCTCGTCCAGCTTGCATATTAGAGCTCTGCTGCAGCCAATATTAGCCACATAGAGACTATTGTTGATGATTAGGGCTACAAATGTTGTGGTGCCGCCATTTCAGTCTGTTTCGATTTGCTGCAACTTCTGTATTTGCTCAGGATATTTAGAATACATCTCAAACTGATTCCACCCCTCTGGAAGACTGAACCGTATTCTAGCTTTTTCTGCCATCAAATCACCTATGGAGTCACAAAAAGCCTTTTGGGGTAAACAGAATCCGTCACTCAGTCTGGATCGAGTGTATCACAAAGAACAATATGGATAGCATCTCGCATTCGTTTCTCCGTCCTGTGAAAATGCAAAGTTTAACACAATTATAGTTATCCTATTATTTCTAAGGATGAAAGAGAAAATAATGGGTGGTCAATTTGGTCTCCTGGTGTTCCTGTTTATTACGTACCCGATACAGTCATCATCTTCTACATGTGATCAGCATCTCAGCGTGACAGGACCCAAGATGGCGGCCATGATCAACCGTAATTACACTCTCTGTCGCGACGTAGATTTCAAGTTTGAGCTGCCTATTTGCGAGGTCAAAGAAGAAGTGGGAGATACATCACTTCATGCTGCTGACAGACTTCCTGCATTACACACTCCATGTCCAGATGGAACCTGGAACAGAATCTGTTACCCCCGGTCTACACCTGGTGATGTCTATCACATGAACTGTGTGTGCCAATCATTTGTTCCCATCCCTGGTGACGTCAGAGACACCTACTGGTCGGATTTTGAAACATTAACCCCACCTGTAAATGGAGTGTTTTACACCAGAAATCTTACGATGGAAGGAGGAGAATGCATAACACAAGAATTAATCAAGATGGGGCCTGTTGTGTCGAGCTATGGCCTGCCGGACACAGTGATTGTCTACACATCCTCTTCTATATATAGCGGCCATTACTATGAATATAAGGCACGTTTAGACTTTTTGGAGGCGGCGTGTGCATGGAGACCATCTGCATCTGATCCTGATCCATGGCTAGGCATCACTCTCCCTAACGATTACATAATAAAAGGCAGTCTCTTTGACAGGACGTGCTTTCCAGATGATTATGTAACCATAGCCACAGTGTCCATGTCTTATGATGACGTCACCTGGCATGTAGTCGCTGATAAGGAGGATGTGTCTACACTTTATGATGCTGATGATCAAGCCTACATCTGGTTTACTGGAAGCTACATTTCACGCTACTGGAAAATCTACCTGAAAGATGGAGCTGTTGATCCGCATGTGAAAGCAGACCTGATTGGTAGCCTGGTGTTATGACTTGTTAAAACAGAACTAATTGGTCGGCCTACTCTGATGTTATTTGTGAAAGAAGTCCTGATTGAAAATGCAGTATAATTTGTGAAAACAGATCTGATTGGTAGTCTGGTGTGACTTGTTAAGGCAGATCTGTTTGGTACGCTGATGTAATTTGTGAAAGAGACCCTTATTTGTAGTGCAGTATTAACCCTTTAACCGCCAAATTATTCAATCTGAATTTTCACCCACTTGAAGTTGTGTCTCGCTGACGCGATCCACAACTTCAAGTGAGTGAAAATTATTCAGATTTGACAAAATGAAGGTCATCTGTTTTCAAATATTGCTGATTGATGTCACATTTTATCTTTACCATGTTTAAAAGGTGGTACTTATTGTGCTAATAAAAAATGAAAAACCGAATATATGCGACACCGGCGGTTAAAGGGTTAATATTTGTGAAGCGGATCTGATTGTTAGTCAAGTAGGCATATAACACGTGGAAGTGGATCTGATTTCTAATCTAGTGTATTTTGTGAACACTAACCTAATTGTTACTTGTGAAAACGGATTCAACCCAGTCTGATCAAATAGAGGACAAAGATTAGCCTCAAAGTAGTCGTTTTTAAAACATTCAACCAAACTCATTACTAGAAGAACTCTGAACTCTCCAATGATCTGATCAAAACATTGACGAAAACATAAAATGAAACAGTTTTGCAGGGATATGTTTCCATCTTTAGTAGTTTTGAAAATCTTAGTAAATATATAAAATTTTTGCTTTTGGTGTTGAGTGGGACATTGTCATTTGGCATTTGAGTGTGACAATATAGTCAATATATTTAAGCCTTTATGCGTTGAGTGTGAAACTGTGTTTAAGCCTTTGGGTGTTGAGTGTGACAATTTCTTTAAAACTTTTGGTGTTGATTGTGACACTGTCTTGAAGCCTTTTGTATTTTAAATGTAACAGTATCTTTAAGCATTTTGGTGTGAGTGGGACATTGTCTTTAAGCCTTTGGGAGTTGATTGTTACAATATATTTAAGCATTTTGGTGTTAAGTGTGACGCTGTCTTAATGCCTCCGGGTGTTGAGTGTGACATTGTCTTGAAGCCTTTTGGGTATTGAGTACGACAATATGGTGTCATCTCGATCAGACGTTTCCCGATTAGACGTGGTCGTCCCGATCAAGCGTGAGCCCGATCAGACGTGCCCTATAGTAAGTGAGTGAGGAGATAGGTGGGGAGGGCATTTGACAGCGTTGCGGTCAAGTCGCTTAAACAAGGCCTTCCCTGATCATTTTATTTGTTTAATAGACCTTTATTTGTTTAATGAAACTATTTCAAATGCTCTAAATTAAAAAAAAAATCGTTTATCGTAATAATATGATAATACACTATGAAAAAATATAGTATGGCATAATATATAGAAATATCTAAAAAAAATATAATATAGGATTTATATAGAAATATCTAAGCCCTCGTTTAAAATAATTTTGACACTAGAAATTAAGGAAATATGTGACTTTCATATTAACCGTTAAAGCGTGAAATTAAATATTTTAAATATAAATCATTTTTGTTTAATTTGACACCGAACATTTTGAAATTTTAATATTGAAACATTTATTCCGTTCTCGATGATATGTTAATCATACTAATAAAACAGAATAAAAATGACCATAGTCGTGCTAACCCGGTTAAGGAATTATCATTTGAAATTGTATTTATTTATCAAAAAGGCAAAAAGGGATTCTAGAATAATAATGACAAAATATTTCACTTGATAATTGTTAAAAAATAATATATTATATACAGCGGCTAGTTAACTATTGCACATTATAGACATCAAGTCTTTCACATCGTTCACACATGGCTTCCGTGTGTTGCTACATCAATGGATTTATAATTTGACACCTGGTCCAACAATTCTATAATCATCTAAACACACATCGGTGTGATACTACAATCACCCACCCCTCTTTTTTCGCTCTCATCCCGGCCATTGTATTTTAAATTGATTTAAAGGAAGCCATGGTGTTGTTGTTTTAGATAATTTGTCAAAAGAAATAATTACATTTCATCCCGGCTTTGTTGTTATTGTTTCAGATCTTTTGATTAACAAAATAATCGGGTGGTTTTAATGACGTCACCAATTAAACCATTTTACTGCTAGAAGCTATTTACCGCATTCAACGTTTTCGTAACAAAAAAAAAACAAGTTATTTATAGTGACATTTTTATTTCAGCAATGCGACATTTTGAAGCTTAGAATAATGGAATTGAAACTTTCAGCATTTCAACAATATTAATAATTCTATGATCCTTTGACCATCTGCTTGAATTTGTTCCAGTCTTTAAAAGCCAAGTATATCACTAAGAGCTTTTTTATTTTTAATTCGATTTTTCTTATTAGTCTTACATAAATTAAACAACTATTATTAATATCCATATTTTATTGGATATTGTAAGTATTTGATATAAAAACATAGATGCCGAAAATCAATCTATGAACATAGACATTTTACATGGACATTTTACTATTGTTATTGTACTATTTCCATTGTATTTTATTATAATGACAATAACTTTTAGACCTATATGCGATCTTATTTTGGTTAGATTATATAAACACGTCTGAGGCTCGTTGATGATAAGTAATACCATCCCTATATACATAATATAAGGCACTCCTCATACATATTATATAGGCCACGTCTGATCGGGTTTACGTCGGATCGGGCCCGCTTTTTAGGCGCACGTCTCAACGGGTTCACGTCTGATCGGGACTAAATCGACAATATCTTTAAGCAGTTTGGTGTTGAGTGGCACAGAGTTGACTGTGACAATATATTTAAGCATTTTCGTGTTTAGTGTGACACTGTCTTTACGCCTTCGGGTGTTGAGTTGGACATTGTCTTCAACCACTTGAATGCCTTACATGACCGAAGTTTCGGCCTTGATATTTCAATTGAATGATAATTTAGATATTACAATGGATGGGGACAAAATGACCGAAATTTGACAATCAATTATAAGCGGGTAAAAATAAACAGAGTTTCCACCAAACGGAAAATCAATTTATTGGACTAGAAATTGATGGTGGCATCTTAGGTCCGATTCCAAGTGAGGCAATTCGTGGTTGGGTTTTAAAATAGCCTCTTTTTTTGTGAACAACTACTAGATTGCTGTTGATAGATTTTGTTGATATTATGTAATTTGTATGTAATGATATAAGAGTCAAAGCTCCCATTTAAAAAGTAGATTACATCAATTAGAGACATGTAATTTGTAAGTAATGATGCACGAGTCCAAGTTCACATTTAAATAGTATACATTGGAGGTCTTAGGGCTTCACTCTGATACGATCACGCTTACATTAACAGAAACTTTAAAGTGAAAACACCTACTGATTTGTAGTATGTTTAATTTAATGTTTACTTTTAATAAACATTGTTTCCCATTTTATGTGTCTGTTTTTGCACGATATATCCTGTTATCTAGCAATAATAATTCGCCAAAAAAGCTTTTTGTTGGATCAATCGCCAAGCATTCGCCGAGAAGATATTGTCATTTGGCACTTTTCCACAAACATTCGCCGAAAGACGAAGGTATTTGCCTAGCATTCGCCGAAAAGGCCTAATCTATTTATATATAACTCCATTGTTAATGTGAGCAATGAATCGCGATTTTTCAGCTTATTTATTCAAATTTACAATGTAAGATAGGGCTAGCTTGAAGATGGACCATGACAAAAAGATTGATCTAAACATGAAGATCCTATTTTCAAAACATAAAAGACTACAGGTATGTGCTTAATTACAAGTAATTATTTTTCTTTACAAACAAATCGATTGTGAAAATTATTGTACTAAGTCAAAACCGTCTTTATATTACATTACATACTAATCATTTTCTGTATGATGATCAGGTTGTAAAGGCCATTATGTGCAGAGACAAGAAGTGCCTGTCCTAAATTTTAGTAGGTAACAACAAATTGTTCGAAATAGATACAGGGCGAATGGGCGAATGCTCTGCGAGCTCTCGCCGTACATTCGCTAAAGGTAGCGTGCTCGGCCTCAGACCGCCAGGGCTCGAATTTTGAATCCTGTGTCTGGAGGACAGTGTCATCTCAATCATCTCACCATCCTCAGGAGGTTCTCCTGGCCCAGTTTAGCCTATATGTGCACAAAGGTGGCCTAAAGCCCGATTCATTTCATTTCATTACATTCGCTAAACGTTCGACAAAAAAAAATAAATGTAATCATGATCGTAATCGCCAATAATTATTATTGTAAAATCGAACGCAACCCTGACCCCAGGCCAATATAAATAGCATAAATTATGATCAATATTGATGTAAATATGTAAAATGGTGCAATTTTTGTAACGAAATCACTTATACATTAAGTCATTTTTTATCATGTTTATATCTACACCTATGTTTTCTAGCCCGTATCTGGACGCGGCAGTACAGAGAGTGCCTGTGAAATCTCTGACCCCTGGTGGTGTTTATTAGCTGATCGGGGGATGATTACCAGAGTCTGAAGTAGAGAGAGACACTGGTGAAACAGGTCCTGGGTACGTGGAAAAAGATATTGTCCAGGGTCCTATTGTCCTAGTGTTAAGGCCGACCCCGATGGCTCATTCGTATCTACTGGGGCTTGTAACCTGGGGGTACCTGCAGGTTCGAATCCCGGTCAGGGTGGATATTTGTCATCGTAGTTGTGCATATTCATCATTCTAGCAGGTCAAACCTTGATTGGTTTGGTGCTGATGAAATTATTTCAACTTTCAAATAGCATGGTCGGTGAAGAAACACATGTTTAGATAAATGTGATATGCGATTTTGAAAGTTTGCTGGACTTTTAAACTTAACTAATAGTTATTTTATATTTTTTGCGTGCAAATATTTCTAATTCAAAACGTCACGTTCTAATACCAAAATATTAAACTATGATTTAATGTAGTCTATTAATTATATATTGCCACTTTTGTCATTAATAGTACAGCAGCAGCCACCAAAAAAAAAACATATTTAAGGAGTTACCTAAACCGGCGGTACAACATTTGTCCACATTCGTCTAGAATTGTTCCCAGGGAATCTGGTTAATGACATTGCCAGAAATGGGGGGCGGGCTGAGAATTTGACACTTTTGTAAACCTACCCGATTCTTAGGGAAAATATTCGCTAAAATATTATTCTCGCGTAATTCTCACTCTATTATAATGTTGGACCATTTAAATGAAATATGGTTGGATTTAGTATTTTCTATTGATTTGGATATTGTAAATATGTCGCAAAATGCCTTTTTTTTCACTTTTTAATTTTAATTTTTTTTGCATATAGTTTTTGACAACAGGTTCGTTTCTGCACGAAAGTCTCTATGAGCGGTACCATTTGGTTCAGATACATCCCTTAAGTCTGAATTAGGTTACCAATGCTTGATTCGTTGAGTAATTAATCATTATGGCCGATTTCAAAATGGCCGCCGTAAAATCCATGTTTTTTCCCGAAATGTATTATTGAACATGGTTTTCTTAAATTTCGCATCACAAGCACGGTTTGAATGTCTACCGTTTTCATTCCTTTATTCAGCTACTCTAATTTATTGTGCTATCGATCTGATCGCCGACCTAAACTTGGAACATAAATAATTTAATGCAATATTGTTAGTTGTATTACATTAACGTATATCAATTTGAAGGTTGATTATTTATTTTTAGAAATATAGGGGCTAGGTATCCTCATTTGGGGAGGGGGACAAAACGTCTTCTCTGGGGTGCGAGACGTCCTATAAGAACGGGGTGAACAGTCCTCTCTAGGGTGCGAAACGTCCTATAAGAATGGGGGCGAAATGTCCTATAAAAATGGGGGCGAAACGTCTCACATAAGGGTTAGAAATGTCTTAATTTAGAGAGGGGGCGAAACGTCTTTCCCAGGGGGGCGAAACGTCTTCCCTAGGGGACGAAACGTCTCAATAGGGGGCGAAACGTCTCAATAGTAAAGCTATTATATTCGCTCACTTCACATGTATAGCTCATATGTTTACTACTCATACCTTCAAAATGTTATATGTTTATATAGATAATATCATGGGTGGCCTCCATGCTAGCGACCTTGTGGTCTTAATGGAGGTCTCCCAAACCACCCTGTAAATTTTATTTCACTCATCTTTCATTTACTATTTTTTTATGGTTGAATAAACACTTCTTCTTCTTCTTCTTCTTAAAATAGAGGGCGAAACGTCCCACATAGGGGGCGAAACGTCCCACATAGGGGGCGAAACGTTTTTCGTGTGTGCGAAACGTCTCACAGGGGGGCGAAACGTCCTAAACTGGGACAAGTCGTCACGGCGACGGGGGCGAAACGTCTTGAACGTTGGTGCGAAACGTCTTGGGGGGGGGGGCGAAACGTCTATGGTGCGAAATGTCCTGGAGCCGATATATTTTTATTGTCAAGATCTACCTCTTGGTAGATAGTGATAACCTAATGGAGAGAGAGAGATTATAACGTGATAACCTGTACATTATACTTACTGTCTTTGTAAATTAATATATGTGCCTACGTTAAACTTGTGTCCATAAACTTTTATACTGATAGCTTTATCAGTATATTGCGTATTGATTTTGGATTAGATTGGACAAATCTTTCGTTAAGATTTGAGTATTTAAATTAGGCTATGGATTAACTATTAGATAGAATATTTCTTTCTTTGAAAATCCCGCGATTATTATACTGGATGACAGGAAGCTAAGATTAATTATTTATTTAATTATTCTTTGCTCCAAGCTCATCAGTCAGATTATTTAAAGAAAGTGAGATATTCTGACATATTCTTTTTGTGGTAAATTAAATAGCGCTAAAAGATAATATCTCACACGTCGTAAGTGAGTATTTTACAAAACCCGCTCGGAATCCCGCGACTATATGTGAAATAGTGTAATTCTTTAAACATAATCACTAAACACTAAGTTATTTTTTATGTCTACACCCATGTTTTCCAACCTGTAGAATTCATTTTAATTTATTTTTTGAACACGCAGATTCCTTATAATTAGCATTAATTAGCATTACTGATGATAAAAATATTGAAAATGCTCAAACTAATGAAACAAATGTAAATAATTATATTTGATGGAGGTCATTACCAGCAATATTGGAATCCCTGCGATGTAGTGCATGACAAACCTGTACGCACGAGAAATAAGCATCAACCCTTTCAAACCTGAATTTACCGTTGTCATCTTCATCCGCTATCGCAATTCTCGACTTGTAGTGAATGAAAATGACTTGAAGTGGGTGACAAAAGAAAAAATATGTTGTTATTATTAAAACAGTTAAACAAAACAAGATCGTTCTAAAGATCCTACGAGTAGGGTATTAAGCCATTCATAAGAGATTCAAAATGATGCTTTAATGCATCGTGAGGATTTAAAGGGTTAAACGTACTAGATTGGTATATATTTGTTGTACAAATTTTATCGCCCTAAAAATTACCATTTAAAACGTTTATATTAACCCTTTGGGCTCGCTTTTAATGTCATATATATGGCTTATAATAAATAACATCTGTGTGCTAAAAATGATATAATACGTACTAATAACGTTGGGAGTTTCATTTCAGATGTTGGTTATCACTTGAATATATTCTGCAAATATGAGCGTCTCACAAACAGTCTTGTGGTTTCTTGTACAATACATTTTATCTGTAGGCCTATCGTTATCTGTACTCGTAAATATTGAATAAATATTGAGGTAGCGTGCTCGCCAGGGTTTGAATTTCGAATTCTCTGTCTGGAGGGCAGTGTCATCTCATTCATCTTACCATCCTCAGGAGGTTATCCAGGTCCAGTTTAGCCTACATGTGCACAAAGGTGACCTAAAACCCCATTAGTTTTATTTCATATATCTAGTCCGTTAAATGCATGATTTATTTTAGTCAGTTGCGTTTGTCTTTCTCCTCTTTTGTTCGCCAGCATACATTATTATGTGGTATTACGGCGCTTATGTTACAATTCTAGACAATAATATACACGATTCGTAAATAATGACATGGGTGTGTTTTTACATTATGATCATCTTATAATATATAACATGAGTTAGCCCATATGTTGTGTTATAGAAATAAAGTAATATCATCACATTGTGTTATGTACATAGACGTGAATCGCCAGCCCAGAAAACACGAGACGTTGGCCCAATGCTACCTCAATGTTGGGATGGCGTCGCAGACGGTAGGCCAACATATGAAGGACATTGGGTACATGCCTCGTGTTTGCTGGGAGGGCTCGGAGCTCGGACTACAGCAATACACGGCTGTGTATCTAACATATATAGTGAATTGGCCTAAATTTATTATTTCTCTAACAAACGACAATAATAAAACTATAATGATTAGTTAAAGGGACTGGCCCACGCTAAAAGCATAAAAAATCGGTGATTTTATTTCGCCTTCTTAATATGACCATATGATGTGAACATGTCCATAGATTAGAACTGCAAAAGTTTTTTAATTTTTCTGCTGCGCATTCACCAGTCAGGCTAGATATAGAGACGAAATTCCTGATGTCTAATTATTGACACCCATGTCAAAAATTAGAAATACGGGAATTTCGTCTCTATATCTAGTCTAACTGGTGAATGCGCAGCAGAAAAATTAAAAAAAAAATTGCAGTTCTAGTCTATGGACATGTTTACATCATATGGTCATATTAAGAAGCCAAAATAAAATCAACGATTTTTTTATGATTTTAGCGTGGGCCAGTCCCTTTAATATGTGATTCGGTTGTCAGGCTAGAAGGTTAGTGATTCTCATTACGAAAAGCACTGCGTTAATTAAAGGTACCCACATTGCTAAAATCAAATTGTAACATGTCAGCTAGAAGACGAGTGTCACTCATTGCCAATAGTTAGCAGCTCCTAAAATGTGATTTCGGTGCTTTATAAAGATTATAGAGCACTTTATAGTGATGTATATATATGTTACAGGAATACTGATTCTCAGTATCAAAATCACTGGGTTAAACAAGGTAGGTATAATTTATTACACAGTTAATAATGCCCTTGGGATTATTGATTTTAACTACTAGTATTTTGTTCAGTGATGTTTGATTGCAATTTCGTGGCGACGGAACCAGCATCATCGTGATCTCAGAGTCAGCCCGAGAAAAAATATCCTAATTAAAATCTGTTCGTGCCGGCATATATCTTGTGTCAGTAATATTTTAACAAGATCATGGTCTTTAAACACTGCCGCATTATGCCTTTTTATAATTGGGATTTCTTCAAAGTGTCACAGTTGCTTGCCCCTATTCAGCCATCCCCACTAATCACCCACATCTAGATATAATTGATCATGCTAATCGTAATCTTGCGATCTATTTGCGGAGGTGTTACGATCGGATCGCTCACGAGGAGAATACAACAAACACAACGAGGTATGGAAACAAATCTGACTAGAGAGGGGGACGTGGCGCTCTGGTAGAGCGCCTGACTGCCTCACCAGTCATGTAGGCGTCCCGGGCTCGAGACACGCTGATCCTGCTTGGGGCTTTCAGAGAAATATCATTGTTTCTCCACTCTCGATGTGACTAGGCGATCACGTTAATTTGCGGCCTCGTCGAGTGAGGACCAGTGTATCGACGTTAAATTTGCGCAGGGTCACGCGTGGCGCGTTCCTTCATCATCAACAAATCTGATTAATTTAGGTCGTTTGATATCTGTACAGTTCAGCTCTGGCTGAACTGTACAGATATCAAACGACCTATTGATGAGACAGATGTCGTATTGTAGGCTTATCGTTGAATTTTCGGATGAAAATAAATCTACTGTAAAACTTAGAACTATTTGCTGATGACAAATATATTTCTGCGCATTTCTGCGTCACTGGAAGAATTATTTTAGGGCTAAGAGCGGACATTGGTGAGCTCTTCAATCTCATTCTTTGTAACTTCAATCTTATTGTTTTTTCAGATGATCGTGCTTGTAATTGGAAGCCTTCTTGTGGTGACTTTAATTGGAATTGTGTTGAATTGGAGTAATTATCAAACTACTCCTGAAACATCTCCGTGTGACGATGGAAGACCATTAGGCTCTTTTGAAAGGTTTACTTTGGATATTTCTGAACTGTGTGGTTTTAACATGGCTGTGGTGGCTATTTGTACATTATCCAGGCCAGTCACTCTGATTGATATGAGCAATGTCCTACAACAAATCATGAAAAAGCATCCTTTATTACGCGTGAAAATCGAATATTTAAAGAAAACACAAAAACCATGGTTCATACCTGTAGAAGATCTTGCAATTGACGTTGAAGAACTTCCAGCAAGTGATTGGAGCGATGTGCTGGAAGACCAGTTATCTAGTATATCAGTTGATGTAACAAAAGCTCCATCTTGGAAAGTCAAGTTTTTTCAAGACTCCAATACAAGCTACGCAGACGGAAATCACAAATACCAGTTTGTGTTTATGTTTATTGCCAGCCACGTCATTTGCGATGGATTTGCCGCTCATATTATAATAAATGATATTGTCAGTGGCATTAAGAGACAGATAAGCGGAATCGCAGATGACAGTGAAACAGTCTCCTTACCATTTCCTCAAAGTTTGGAAAACATGATCTTGATGGAAAACAGGCGGCTAATATCGCTGGCTCTTCTTAAAAGATTGTACAACTTTCTAGAAAAATACTTACAAACTATTGGTGAAACATACATTCCTAGGGAACAGAACATTTGGTTGCATAAATTTGGCAGCGAAATCAGTAGAGATCCAACAATTAGACCAACAACATCTATTTTACCAATGACGTTTAGCAAAATGGAAACATCTACACTGATCAATGCATGCAGGATGCATAATGTGTCACCACTGGCAGTGCTGCAAGCCGCATCACTGATAGTCTTAGGCCAGGAGCTCTCTATTCCAGATACAGAGGTAGAATTTGGCTGTACCGTGAGCTCTAGAAAATCAGCGGCAAAGTCACCTGATGATATTATTTACCAACAAATTGCTTCCTATGTCAGTTTTCTACCTTGTAAAGTTACAACACCAGAGGATCTTGATAATCCTGATTTCTGGGCGATGGTAGAGGCATGCAGGACCGCAGTCCATGATAATCTGAACAAACGTTACCAAGAACAAATGCACCAAGATACTTATCTCCACACAGGTTTTAAAAATAAAGAAATTTTTCATAAAATAAACATACGAAGTAAAGAACTGGTTGTATATAATAACCTTGGAAAAATGGCAATGTTTAAAAACGATTTTGAGAGTCTGATTCAGCTGAAAGAAGTATTTGGTGGTACCGCTCAACACTCTGGTTCGTGGCCTTTATTTAATATAACAAGTGCCTATTTTAGTTCACAATTTTGTTGGCATTTAGTATTCTATCCAAATATAGTAAGTAAAAAAACTGCAAAACGTATTGCCAAAAAAACCCAAGAACTGATAATGAAGCAAAGTGAGAATTTGTCGGAAAAAGTTATGTAGATATTAATTAGAGCGCACATTCTGTGTATGTACACGATGTATCCTAATATTCAACTAAATTATTATAATATAGGCTTATGTAATTAGGAGATACTAGCTGAATGGTCTAGTTTTATTTTAGCACTGGTTTATATTTAGTACACGAGCAAATTCCTGAAAGACGTTAAAAAAAGGGATTCAGCTCAACACCAAAATAAAAGATGGACCTTCTAGAGCAACCCCGGGTAGCATGTAAAGTGAAATTGTGCTACCAAATTTGCTTGATGTGGAATTTGAGGGTAGAGGTTTACAGTATGGTACTAACAGAAAAAATTATGTGTACATAATTGGCAATATCTTTGCCAATTATGTGCACATACATTTTCTGGTTTTAAAGATTCTGGCACCAAAACGTTGTGTTTTTAATGTTTTATATTTACACAGAATACATGGGAAACGTCATAACAATTTCCAAGCTATCATAACAACATGCCATGGTGATCTTAGCAAGTGTTTTGTCATCACAGTATCTGTACTTTAATGTTATTTGTTGAACAATGAAACTAGCCAAGGCTTAAATTGAGGGAATGGTAGTTTAAAGCCTATGGAAATGAAATGAATCGGGCTTTAGGCCACCTTTGTGCACATATAGGCAAAACTGGGCCAGGAGAACCTCCTGAGGATGGTGAGATGATTGAGATGACACTGTCCTCCAGACACAGGATTCGAAATTCGAACCCTGGCGGTCTGAGGCCGAGCACGCTACCTCTCGGTCACGGAGGCTCCCCACAATACTGACTTTTACACGTGGATGGGGAAGAAACATTTTTGTTTCTTTCAAACCGCCGAGACCGGGAACCGAACCCCGGACTCTGGCGTGAAAGGCAGCGGTGCTAACCACTACCCTAGGGCCCCCGCCCTTAAAGCCTATGGAATAACCTCAACTAGAAGTTTGGTAACCAAACGTAAGTCGCATATTGAACTATATATAGGAAGAACAGCCAGTAACAAATTGTGTGTTACAAAGGTCAATAAAGGTTAAAACAGCAAACGACAGTGATTTTGCTACTTTTGATTGTCATCACTTTGTCTGTACTTCGATATTTTTTGTTAAAAACCGGCATAGGCCTCGGTGAATCGGGGGGGGGGGGGGGGGGTGCATGGAGGCTGTGCTAGCCCCCAGACTACAGAGCTAAGCAAGGTTTGAATTGAAAGAATAATGACATAGAGCCTATACAACAAGGTCAGATAGTGTGTAAAATTACATTCATGTATAAATAATACTTAACCCTTTAACCGCCAAATTATTCAATTTGAATTTTCACCCACTTGAAGTTGTGTCTCGCTGAGTTAGTGAAAATTATCCAGATTTGACAAAATAGATGTCAACTGTTTACAAATATTGCTGATTAATGTCACATTTTGTCTTTAACATGTTTACAAGGTGGTACTTAATGTGCTAATAAAAAAATGAAAACCCGAAGTAATGCGGCACCGGCGGTTAAAGGGTTAAAGGTAGCTTTGTTCCAACTGGGGGTATATCAGATGGCATGATAGGAAACACAGAGTAGAATGACATTACTGCCAATGTATTCGCTAATAATCAACAAAATGTACCTATTTCGCTACAAAAAACATGTATTCATTCGGCAACATTCATGATAAAAACACAATTATAACAATTACGAAGTTATAAAGGTCAGCAAAGGTCAAAACCTTATACAAAATCGATATACGCATGTATTTTTGTCTTCATACTATCCATCTGTTATGTGTACCTTGTCCTTTTTTCAGAATCTTCCGAGGGATTACAAAAACAACCTGTTTTCATATGCTTCCCTATGGCATATCATAGTAAGCATTCCTAAAACAAAAGTTCTTATCTTTAATGAACGTTACACAACAGTATGTGGAAGCTTCCACTATGGTGATAACATTATTGCAAAGGCTGAACAATATAAGTACTTTAGTGTAGTGTACAGCACCAAGTCCGCTAATAACGTGTTAACAGAAACTTTTTCCCATCTTGCTTCCCAAGCTGGGAAAGCAATCTTTGCTCTACGTAAACAGTCCTGTCCTGTGGTCAGTAAATTGTCACCCACTATTGCGTTGAAGGTATTTGATTGCCAAATATTGCCCATACTAGAATATGGAAGTGATATATGGTATACAGGCGATGATGTTAACGATCTGGAAAAAATACATCTAAAATTTATTAAATCCACACTAGGCGTTAGAAAGCAAACACCTACACCTGCAATTTATGGGGACACCGGTCGATTTCCACTGATCATCCGGCAACACATAAAAGCTGTAATACATTGGTGTAGAATTCTAAAACTATCTCAGAGCCATCCAGTCAGAAATGCCTACAATATGCTACTAGAGCTAGATGCCATTGGCTTCACGAATTGGTGTTCCCGTATTCGCTCTGTCCTCGAACGAACCGGGCTTGATCAAACTTGGGAATCGCAGAATATTGGGGATACAAATAAATTTATGCTTTTATTTAAAGAATCAATAGATAGAATATTTACGCAGCAGTGGAGAAAAGATATTGAGAGTTCAAGTAAGCTGCGCACATATGCATTAGTAAAAAAATATTTCTGTGTTGAACCACCCGGCAAACATGAGACATAGACCCAATATTGGATCAATGTTGGACTACCGTTTGCGACGTTGGCCCAACATTGATCCAATATTGGGTCAATGTCTCGTGTTTGCTGGGCATATATCTTACACATGAGGGGGAACCACCTCATAACAGCAATGGCGAGATATCGAATGAGCTCACATGATCTAAATATAGAAAGAGGACGATTCAATAATTCAATCACTCCAAAAAATCAGCGAACATGCACAAGGTGTTATTTAAAAGAAATTGACGACGAAATACATCTTCTTCTCCACTGTAGCGCTATGTATAATGAACGCGAAATCTTGTTTGATTCTGTAGCTGCAATTATCAATATACAACCGACAAATGAAATGTTTCTACGAATTATGACATCTAGAGACATAACAGTGGTGAAGTCTCTAGCGCAATTTATCTATGGTTGCTTTAAACAAATTAGGGTTAAAAATACTGAGTATAATAAATCTGTCACCTGTCGCTATATTATTCATATTATCATGCCCTCATGATCTGACTTGGGTATTACCACATATCAGGACGGTTGCTGCTCTCGGATCTTATTATTTGGCTTTTTGGGGCCGGTTAGGGACGTTTCCGTCGCCTTTGTTATTAGACGAGGTGGGGCCTTATGGAGGATTTCAGAGTTGCTAAGTCAACTGATTTTCTCTATGAGGTCGGGAATGTTTTTCTTCGATTGTAATGTGGTACTATGAGTAGATTGAGTATGTGGTACTAACTAGGTCGTGATTGAAACAGTATGAATTAAACAATATAGTGAATTGAAATAAGCTGTAATGTTTTTGTGCGAGGGTCATGTCCTGTGTGAATTGCACAAATATTTTTAACCGCCATTACTACTGTTATGACGTCGTTAAGTTTGCACCACTAGTCAATATCAGGTAATCTTCGCGCTCATAGCGACTGTGCTTGCATGGTCACATGACTCGGAGCTACCTGTTTATGCCACATTTATTGTACTTGCATGATATTATATTTAATTTAAAAAAATACCATTTATTTTTTACCATTGTCTTATTGCATACTCCAGTTAAAATTACTGACATTATGTATGCCTACAGTTTCAATCAAGATTATATGTTAACCATTTCAGCGCAGGGACCGATTATAGACGTCAGATTTTGACGTCTAAAGTCGATCCCCGCACTGACAGAATTAAAAGTGTATAATTGCAGTAAACCCGCAACATATAGATATTCAAATGAAGCGAAAAGAGCTAACTCTGGTTTTGCTGCGGGAAACAAAATGATAGACCTCTATGTTATCTTGGCAAGGCTTTTAATTCATTTTTAGTAGTAGTCATTTATATTATCGAAATACCCAGTTTTTATTTTGGCAATGCCACTTAACATGATTTTAGTTGTGTATGTCATACCATGTATATTGTCATATGATTTTAACAAATTAACAATCTTGTATGATACATGTACATATATCTCTTTCATTCATTTGACAAATAAGTCTGTAATGACTTTTCTTTTCTGTCAATAAAATATCTGTCTGTCTGTATATATTAACGTTGATTTTCTCAACACCTAAACTAACCAAGGCTTGACTTAATAGAAAATTCAAAAATAGCCCCTACAACAAGACTAGAGAGTGTGTATAACCAAATAATATGGTGTAAAAAAAATTCAGAGACTGTTAGATGTGGAGTATATCAGATTGCACCATCTGAAATACATAGTTTACTGTGGGGAGCCTCCGTGGCCAAGATGTAGCGTGCTCGGCCTCAGACCGCCAGGGCTCGAATTTTGAACCCTGTGTCTGGAGGGCAGTGTTATCGCATTCGTCTCACCATCCTCAGGAGGTTCTCCTGGCCCAGTTTAGCCTATATGTGCACAGAGGTGGCCTAAAACCCTATTCATTTCATTTCTAACCGTTGGCGAGCTAGGCTATACAATTTTATATCTTACCCACTTGAAATTGCGTTTCGCTGCCGCGATCCACAACTTCAAGTAGGTAAAATTACTGACATTATGTATGCCTACAGTTTCAATCAAGATTATATGTTAACCATTTCAGCGCAGGGACCGATTATAGACGTCAGATTTTGACGTCTAAAGTCGATCCCCGCACTGACAGAATTAAAAGTGTATAATTGCAGTAAACCCGCAACATATAGATATTCAAATGAAGCGAAAAGAGCTAACTCTGGTTTTGCTGCGGGAAACAAAATGATAGACCTCTATGTTATCTTGGCAAGGCTTTTAATTCATTTTTAGTAGTAGTCATTTATATTATCGAAATACCCAGTTTTTATTTTGGCAATGCCACTTAACATGATTTTAGTTGTGTATGTCATACCATGTATATTGTCATATGATTTTAACAAATTAACAATCTTGTATGATACATGTACATATATCTCTTTCATTCATTTGACAAATAAGTCTGTAATGACTTTTCTTTTCTGTCAATAAAATATCTGTCTGTCTGTATATATTAACGTTGATTTTCTCAACACCTAAACTAACCAAGGCTTGACTTAATAGAAAATTCAAAAATAGCCCCTACAACAAGACTAGAGAGTGTGTATAACCAAATAATATGGTGTAAAAAAAATTCAGAGACTGTTAGATGTGGAGTATATCAGATTGCACCATCTGAAATACATAGTTTACTGTGGGGAGCCTCCGTGACCAAGATGTAGCGTGCTCGGCCTCAGACCGCCAGGGCTCGAATTTTGAACCCTGTGTCTGGAGGGCAGTGTTATCGCATTCGTCTCACCATCCTCAGGAGGTTCTCCTGGCCCAGTTTAGCCTATATGTGCACAGAGGTGGCCTAAAACCCTATTCATTTCATTTCTAACCGTTGGCGAGCTAGGCTATACAATTTTATATCTTACCCACTTGAAATTGCGTTTCGCTGCCGCGATCCACAACTTCAAGTAGGTAAAATTACTGACATTATGTATGCCTACAGTTTCAATCAAGATTATATGTTAACCATTTCAGTGCAGGGACCGATTATAGACGTCAGATTTTGACGTCTAAAGTCGATCCCCGCACTGACAGAAATAAAAGTGTATACTTGCAGTAAACCCGCAACATATAGACATTCAAATGAAGCGGAAAGAGCTAACTAAGACATTTATGCTGATTCCAAATTAAAAAAAAAACATTGATCTCTTGGTTTATCTAAAAATATTTCGTCGCTTCCCGGGTTAAAATTCGGAATTTTATGTTCATTCTCTTCAAATATGTTTCTCTGAAGGACAGATATAATGGCTGAGAACGGCTGTGGTCATGGTTAGCACTTTAACCCTTTAACCGCCGGTGCCGAATATATTCGGTTTTTCATGTTTTATTAGCACAATTAGTACCACATTTTAAACATGTTAAAGATAAGATGTGACATCAATCAGCAAGGTTTAAAAAGAATTGACCTCCATTTTGTCAAATCTTAAAATTTTCACTCACTTGAAGTTGTGGATCGCGTCAGCGAGACACAACTTCAAGTGGGTGAAAAATCAAATTGAATAATTTGGCGGTTAAAGGGTTAACCCTTTTTGTACAAACATACGTATTTATTCAGGATTACAAACTGCTGTGCTTGGCCACAAAGTTGATCTCCTGTGTATGAATAATAAGAGACAAATGATGTCTGGAACAATTTCTGAATAAGAGTTTCGAGTAGGATCACGTACACTGCCATCCGGAGACAGTAGTAGTACAGAACGCTGAGAATAGACAAGACGTGGCTGGGGGTAAGGTGTCACCCGGAATGGGAATTTAGGCCACTATCATTTTCACATAGCTGGACTATTCAGGGGCCAGAATCAACCTGTTGCTCAGGTAACTGCAGCTGCTTTAATGAAATATGGCCAAAAGTGTACATGACGTATGGGCGATTTTTTTCCGATTTGGAAAAATCTAGCGTATCACACATTTTCGCCCACTGAGTAGTGAAATTTTGAGCTATATCAATGTGGCACAGGCTTTCACGTGGATGTAACATATTTTCTGTCCGATCTTTGAAAAATGCAGAACAGAGCTTTAAGCTGGTATTTTAACCCCTAATTTTACCTATTTTTCATACTTTTTCAGTAAATAGTCAAAATACTTATTTTTGTATGATATATATGTTCAGTTTTGATTGAAACATATTTTAGAACTATTGTGGACAGAAAATAAATCCATTTGGAATAAAAAGAATGAGCTATGTGAACATATTACACGCTTTTTTGTTTAGACGTAAAAATTGGCGAGCTTTTCTTCAGGCGCGGGAAAATTGACTGTATCTCACATTTTTGCCCAATGAGTAGTCAAATGTTGCGCTATGGCAATATATTTTATATCAATCGAAAGCTATCACATGAATGTAAAATATGTTGTGTCTGATCTTTGAAAAAGGCAAAATAGAGCTTTAAGTTGCTATACCTATTTTTAATACTTTTTCAGTAAATAGTCAAAATACTTTTCTCTCAGCTGATTTTGTTATGGTATAAATGTTTAGTTTTGATTCAAACATGCTCTAGAACAATTGTTTACATAAGATAAACCCATTTGGAACAAGTAGCCCAGGGGCCTTGACGTTTGTCAACAGCATTGCAAAAAGTCAGCTATAAATGTGTCAGGGAATGTATATCTATACTCTAAGATGCATTATCATGAAAAGATGTATATCCTTTATATCGATCATTGGCATTTATATTATTATGTTCGGTTCCCATAATACATTTTGCTGATTTCACACACGTTCTGAAGCACTGCACCTAATGACATAATCAAATTAGAACGGGTGCAACGTCAAGCTTCAAAATTCATTCTCAATGACTATGTTTCACCCTATCACGAAAGATGCACAGCATTATCTATCTTGCCTTTGTGCTTCCGTCGAGAAATAATTGACTTGTGTTTTTTATACAGCTACCTTCACGGTAAACTATCTTGTGATTACTCTAGTAATTTTGAGTTAGCTTGTCCGCATAATGGCCTCAGATCTGCTCAACAGGGTGTTCTATTCAAATTACCTCTGTGCAAGACTGTTCAGTTCCAATGTACTTATTTTTATCGCACTGCTCGCTTATGGAACACTTTACCTTTTGTTATCCGAGATGCTAGTAGCTTGCAGATTTTTAAGAACAACCTGAATGAATTATATCTCGCCATGGTAAACTTATTTGATGTGAAAAATCGATGTACCTGGAGCCTGGCTTGTGCTTGTGTAAATTGTCGAATATAGCGGAACATTTTGTGTCTTAAACTACCTGTGCAATTTGAATCGGCTGTGAGACGGCTATTTGAGCTGTCACCAGCCACTCATGACTAGGGACGGAGGGCTCCGTCGTTGATACGCATGTGTTGGCAGATGACAAACCGCCCCGCCTTACTTATACTCGTGTATTGAATATATATCTATATATTTAGCACAAATGGCACCTTAAGTGATCGACCTATGAACGATAATCTGCGAATGTTGCATTGTGTTGTCTGCCTGGCTCGAATTCAGGCCGGAGACAGTCTCTGATACTGTTCGGAGCAGACCGACATCACTCTACATGATCACGCTTGTCATGATCTGACTTAGAGTATTACCACATGGCATGGATGGCTGTTCCCCTCAAAATTATTATTTGTTTTTTTTTCTGTTTTATTTTTAGGTTAAGTGATTTTTCAGTAGCCTTTGTTTCCAGACCAGGTGGGTCCTTATGCTGAATTTCAAAGATCTCTAATCAACTGATTTACTTCTTGAGTTTGGGATTGTTTTTCCTCCAGTCCAAAATTGCATATGTGGTTCTACTCAGCATATTTCGGCTGCGCGACGGCTATATGAGCTGACGTCAGTAGATGTATTCTAGGTTTATAGTATTACTTTTATTTAGGGATGTATGTAGGCCTATGTTAAAATTAAGAGTGCCATAAGTTTTTACTGTTTTTCCTTTTCACATATCCTAGTTGTATGTCCTTTGATATAATAGGCAACTAAAGCATTTAGAGGTTTTAATTAGGTTTCTACGCTTTCCAGAGTGTCCTTTTTTGCTACACGGTGTAGAGCACAGTGTAGCTATTTTATCTCTGGTTTTGGTGCGGGAAACAGATGACAGACAATTGTCGGTTATTTTATTTTATGTGTACAAATAGTAAACTTTATAATCTATACTATGTACATTTTTAAATTGCAATTGCTATTTTAAACAATGGATATTATTTTATTCTATAATTTTAATTCACTTATATGGTTGACAGGCATTGTAGAGGTCGTCTCGACCTGTTCCCGTCAACCAAAGTTAATAACATGTTCAAAAAATGATAATTATAATGTACCATTTTTGCATGTTTTTAACTGGAAGTCAAATAAACAAATATAAACAAATGAAATATGCTTGACAAAGAATCATTTTACAGGACTACAATGTTAATATTCCAAAAGTGCAATTATTACTTCTTCTGGGACTTTTATAATGCCCCAGTTAGCCAGGAATTTTCACGAAATCTTTAATTTTCAATTTTAATTCTTCTGTCTAAAATAGGCCTAACAAAGTTGTAAATTATCAGCTTTTAATGTTTCTTACTCAGCCATGAAATATACAGTAGCCCTAATCCATCATTATTACATGTGGACGTAATGCACTTTCGCTGCACCCTCTTACGTAATGCCAATTATGGAAATCACAATACACACAGTAGACCTAAGGATAAAGACCCATGAAGGCTTTCTCAACTCACACGACCCTTGCTGAAATGTTGCTGTAATGTTGTCAGGCCAACGTTGAGTCAGGTGTTAGTTGGCTGTATCAAATGCTATGAAATGAAATAAATGGGGTTCTACACCACATTTGTATACATATAGGCTAAACTGGGTAAGGAGAACCTGAGGATGGTTAGATGAATGAGGTGTCACTGCCCTCCAGACACAGGATTCGAAATTGAGCCCTGCTGGTCTACGGCCGAGCACACTAACTCTCAGTCACGGAGGCTGCCCACAATATTCAATATTTACGATTGAACAGGGGGGAAACATTTTGTTTCTTTGAAACTTGAATGCCAGAGCAGGAGACGAATCCGTGACTTTCCTAGCAGGCACCAGGACCCCCCCCCCCCTTTCGGTATTGTTATCACATATATACAAACACATTACCTGTGGATTTAATATTGGTTCACCGTCAGGGGCGCTGCCCAACATTTTTCATATTTTATTCTGCAAAACATATTAAATGTGCATAATATATATTGGTCATGTCATTGCTATCCCTTACCTGTGATAATTGATAGGTATGTTTTTACTCTGGTTCTGCCATAATAGTGTTCCCTGTTCCACTTTGATTTTCATTTATTGCAAAAATGAAAAATATATATTTTAAAGTTTTATAATCCACATGCACGGCTGGTCCTCGTCTTCATCATTGACGGTTGGCCAGTAATTGGTAGAAAACAATCAATGAATGGGAAAGCGTGAATTCAACTATGATGCTGTGTCATTAGAAAAAAACACTATTGGCCCAGCTGCTTTATAGACACTTTATAGCCCTACATATTATTACTTCGAGACATGTTTTTAATATACATATATCCACTTCTAAAGTATGCATACTTTCAGGTGCATCCCAGCAAATACGATACGGCGAACAGTGGATCAACACTCAAAGGTTTCGAATTTCAGAAGTTTAGCCAGACCAAATATAGAGTCAACTCTATAGCAAGACACGTGTGATTGTACTTCAGCGGTATTGCCTCATTTGAGTAGTCAACGCGATGCGTACAAAGCATAATCTCATAATATATTACACTGGCTATATACGCTATACTTTCCACAGAAGCTACATCGACTTAATGTTAGTTTAATGTTGGGCCAGCAGTGCAGACGGTGGACTAGCATTAAACCAGGGATAACTGGATATTTAGTTTATTGTTGTGCCGCCCTCTACATCGTTTACCCAGCATTAAAGGAACATCATTTATTAATAATATTACCATATGTAAATTCAATTCAAAATAAAGTTATGGCTTTGGTACCACACATTTTAGTAACTTCTAATTAGATCCCTATTAGCGTGATATTTAGGCCTTTATTACAATGTGATGATGAATATCAGCTTCCATCGATACTGGGTCCATAATACAAGAACATAAATTAGGCCTACTATTTGTGTTTTTAGCATAGACTTAAGTTAAAATCTACGTTCAGTTTAACTTGAATATAGCCCAAACATAGAGACGCAGACGGCTAATATACGGCAATATAAATAGTTAAAATTATATGTATGAGATTGGTAGGGGAGACCGGGGCACCAAGGACACCTATTTATCGTACAAAAAACAGACACATAAAATGGGGAAAATTTGTTTATTAAAAATAAACATCAAATTAAACGACTACAAATAAAAAGGGCTTCACTTCAAATGTTGTTAATGTAAACGTGGTTGTAACAGAGTGAAGCCCTAAGACCAAAATAGGTATAAATTTACTTGACAGTCAGTTAACAGGATTAACCAGTGAATATTTATACATGTCTCTAATTGATCTAATCTACTATGAATATTTATATATGTCTCAAATTGATCAAATCTACTAGGACTATTTATACATGTCTCTGATTGATCTAATCTACTATGAATATTTATACATGTCTCTGATTGATCTAATCTACTATTTAAATGTGAACTTTGACTCTTGTATCATTACAAACAAATTAGATAATATCAACCAAACTATCAATAACAATCTAGTAATTGTTCACACAAAACCAAACCTATCAATAACAATCTACTAATTGTTCACATTAATATATTAATGAACATTGACTCTTGTATCATTACATACAAATTACATAATATTGACAAAATCTATCAATAACATTATTAAACAAGATTATCTGTTGTTGAGGAGG
>OZ024918.1:21837095-21861008 GCA_964017125.1 Flabesymbios commensalis | reverse complement strand
ACATCTACTAGCCCGAGAGACAGGTCGACAGGACGCCACATCTCCTATACTTTCTACATCTACTACCCCGAGAGACAGGTCGACAGGACGCTATCTCGTCCATTTCACACATCTATTGCCTCCGAGAGACAAGTCTACAGGTCGCCACCTCGTACATTTCCTACATGTATTACCCCCGACAGACAGCTAGACAGGTCGCCACATCTACTTTCTTCATCTACTGCCCCCAGAGTAGTAATGTAGGGCTTAGTCTGTTGGGTGAAGGTAAAATGTCTGGATGCAGATTATTACGTAATGATCAAGATGGCTGGTTATTATTACGTAATAATTAAAATGGCCGCCACTTATTACGTAATAATCAAGATGGCCGTTACTTATTACGTAATAATTAAAATAGCCGCCACTGATTAAATAATAATTCAAATAACCGCCACTGATTACGTAATAATCAAGATGGCCATTACTGATTATGTAATAATTAAAATGATCGCCACTGATTACGTAATAATTGAGATGTCCACCACTGATTATGACGTAATCGAGAGGAATGTCATGAATGTCTATTATCAATATATTATGGTAACGGTCGAATGATTCTATTTATACTTGAATATTTGTCATAGGTCAGAAGTTACGCCTGAACAATTTCATTATAGTATTAATATCTATCAATATACTTTAAATATAGATAAAGTGACAGTGAATGATACAATTCGCATAAGTATATATTTCACACATTTGTATCAGATAAAATTAACTTGGGCTATATCTTAGATAGTGCTTACATTATATTTATAACGATGGAAATAAAATCATGACATACTTGTTATAACAACACAGATTTGTATCTCAAACTATTAAATGAAACGATTCAAGAATTAAGACTACAATTAGGACTATGTAACGTCAATTGCAAAATAATCAACTGGAAGAAATAAGTAGCAGGAGTTAGAGTGTATTGTAATAAATAACTTCACAAATTATAAACGTCTTTAACATGATACAAGATAGATATATTTTTCCACATGAAAACCAGAGATTTATTAATTCCTATCACTTAAAGTGATGTTATAATGAACAGTGATTGGAAAATAAGTATAATAATGACTTACCTGCTCAACATATATATCCTAAATATTTTGAGTGCTGATTATATTTCACCTATACACACATATATAGTTCGCAGGGTCAATAATTAAACTTGTTGCATAACACAGTATTTCTGAGAAATGTGCTATTCAGATTCACACATGCGCACTCACATGGTTCAGAGGCTCAGTGATTAATTGATAATTTATTGCATAATGCATCAGAGACTTTTAACAACAGGATAAACAACAGTAGAAGACGATAGAAACAGTCCTGGAGGGGCAAGAACATCAATTCTGGGGGGGGGGGGCAGATATGTTGTTAACAACAGGAGCAACAGTGCTGGATGAGCAGGGGAGGCTGTTAACAACAGGATAAACGATAGTGGAGGAGGAGAGAAACAGTCCTGGAGGGGCCAGTGAGGCTGTTAACAACAGGAACATCAATGCTGGGGGGGGGGGGGGAGATATGCTGTTAACAACAGGAGCAACAGTGCTGGATGAGCCTGGGAGGCTATCAACAACAGGATAAACGATAGTGGAGGAGGAGAGAAACAGTCCTGGAGGGACCAGTGAGGCTGTTATCAACAGGAACAACAATGCTGGAGGGGCCAGATAGACTGTTATATTTTGACTGTGGTGTGTGTGAAGTACCATATTAGACCCAAAACAAGTGACGCCATCTTGGACGCCATCTTGAAAATAATACTTTTTACATAGTCAGATTTTGGTAAACTTTCTATATGTTATTAAGCACACCATATACTACAATAAACCGTTGAGAAACCTTTTGCAGCAATTTTTTTCGGGTCAAACATATATGCATCCCACTATTACCAACAGGAGCAACCGTACTAGAGGGACCAGAAAGGCTGGTCACAACAGAATAGTGCTGGAGAGACCAGGGAGATTGTTTGCAACATGAGAATCTGTGCTGGAAAGGCGAGGGACTTTGACAACAGGAACAACAGTATTTCAGGGACCAAATGAGGCTGTTACCAAAAGAAGCAACAGGGCTGCGGGAGGGGCAGAGAGGTTGTTAAAAACAGGAGCAACAGAATTGGAGGGGCCAGGGACGCTGTTAACAACAAGAGAAACAGTCCTGGAGGGGCCAGTGAGGCTGTTAACAACATGAACAACAGTGCTGAAGGGACCAGAGAGGCTGTTAACAACATGAGCAACAGTGTTGGGTGTACCAGGGAGGTTGTTTAAAACATGAGAATCAGTGCTGGAGGGGCAAGGGAGGTTGGTAACAGAAGGAGAAACAGTGCTTGAGAAGCCAGGGACTTTGACAACAGGGACAACAGTATTGCAGGGGCCAATGATGCTGTTAATAGCAGGAGAAACAGTATTGGAGTGGCCAGGGGGGGGGGGGGGGATTGTAAGCTGTCAGACTGTAGGCCTTCAGGGTCAGCCGCAAGACTGGAAATGCTTTGCAAGCAGACTTGTGCCGGAAGAATGGGGTTGAAAGATCAAGGCCACTATGTTTTTTTTCTCTATTTTAGATGAGCGCGCGGCAGCTATGTTTTCTTATGTTTGTTTGTTTCGTCGCCCTCCTTAACTTTTTTTTAATCGGTTACAATTTTTTTGATTTGGTCGCCCTCCTGAACTTTTCTAGAAATTACTCCAATGTTTTATTTATTTGGTCGCCCTCATTAACTTTTTTAAAAATAAGTTCAATGTTTTTTTATCAAATGGTTTGTTTTTCCGCCCTCTCTCATTAGATTTTGGATCTTTTCTGATCTAAACCAGAGAAATTAAACATAGTGGCCTAAGGAAGGGAAAATGCTACCCATCCAGATAATCAGGTGCAATTGCAAAGCCGGTTGCAGTACTGGCTGGTGCACATGTAAGAAACATGGACTACAATGTTTATATGCATGTGGAACATGTAAAGGCGTCAGCTGTTTGAATTCGGCTTCTCTTCTAAACAGAGATAAAGACTCAGCGTCCGAAGAAGAATAAATTGTGTTTTTAGTTTTAATAACTATAAAAAAATATTGATCTCATTTTCAAATAAATGATTATTCTAAAAAAATTATCAAAAGTTATTATTTTTGTAAAGATGTGAAAAATATACAAATCTCACAAATCACATCTAATGTTCAAAAATACCGTGCAAGCACTCAAATACCCTTCGGCTCATGCAGTGACTATATATATGCCATGTTCCAAGGCAATTAATTGAAAATAAGAACGATTTATTAAAATTGATAAAACCAAAATGGCCACCGCAGTCTCGTTTTCAGTCTCACATAAAAACGGAAAATTCTAATAAACTCACAGACCCCAAAAACCTATATATATACCAGGTTTCGAGGGAATTCTGAAAAAAAAAGTTTTAAAAAAATTAGTTGCCAGGTGGCGGCCATTTAATTATCGGTGGAAAGCTGAAATTCTAATCAGGTCATCTCCATACTCTTGGGTAATTTCACATAAAAAAATTGTAGAGATCCAATAATTATTTTTCAAGTTATCGCATTAACAAGGAATTATTAAATTTAAAAATCAAGATGGCCACCATAGCCTCGTTTTCAGTCGCACACTAAAACGGACAATGCCAATAGACTCGTAGACCCCGAAAACCTATATATACTAGGTTTCGAGGGAAATCTGAAAAAAAAGTAAAAAAATAAATTTTAATCGCCAGGTGGCGGCTATTTTGATTTTCGGTTGAAAGCTGAAAATCTAATCAGGTCATCTCCATACTCATGGGCAACGTCACATAAAAAAATGGAGAGATCCAATAATTATTTTTTAAGTTATCGCGTTAACAATGAATTTTGTAATTTAAAAATAAGGATGGCCGCCATAGCCTCGTTTTCGGTTGCACGCGAAAACCGATAATTCCAACAGACTCGCAGACCCTGAAAACCTATATATACCAGGTTTCAAGGGAATTATGAAAAAAAAAAAATTAAGTCGAAAAAAAAAAATTAGTTGCCAGGTAGCGGCCATTTTGATTATCGGTGGAAAGCTGAAAATCTAATCAGGTGATCTCCATACTCATGGGTAACTTCACGTAAAACATTGGAGAGATCCAATAATTATTTTTCAAGTTATCGCGTTAACATGATTTTTTTTTAATCTTTGACCTTGACCTTTGACCTATGACCTTGACCTTGGGTAAAAAAAGTGCAGGGAGGGGTTGAATGTTTGTATGAATTATGAATTTAATCTGTTGCACCATGTTGGTGTAGTAGCCAAAAGAGTGTGTGCGGCGGCGGCGGCGGCGGCGGCGCACGAAGGGGACGACAATACCCTTTGAAAAAAATATTGTATTTTGTTTGTGGTTATCCAGAAAATAGCCAGAAAATGATTAAACTAAAAGGTCCGTGCGTAGGCCCAATTTTAAATTTTTATATCCGAGAAAATCCCTTTCAAATAAGTTAGTATTACACCAAATTTATAATAAAATTTAAAACATTTTTTTAATTTTTAATTTTTATATCTCCTAAATATATCTGGCATGGTGTGATTACTATGAAGAGGCAAAAAATAGGCTTAGTTACCAAAAGTGTGTCTTCAATGACCACTAGTTGATTTGCGGTAATTGTAAAATGACACCAGAAAATACGAAAAACGACACCTTTCTTTATTCCCCGAAAAAAAAATATCCCCCATTTTTTTATCGGAGTAAAGTTTTGATATGTCATTCTAGGGATACTAATGAGACGTTTTGCAGTGAAAAACCTTCTGTTGCAATTATTTTGAGGGTATCCGAAAAATGACCACCAAATTACTGAACTTTTGATTGTGTCATATCATGAGGATACGGGGTGGTGATCTACCGATACGACGTGGAATAACATTGCCACTGTGGCCAGTAGATGACCTGGTGTTGTTGAATATATTCGCAGGCGTTATATTTGATGGTGTTTGTGGGACACGAAAACAGGTTATTGCATGGAGCCCTTCAATTGAAGATCACTGCAAACACCCATATGGTTGATGATGGTAACATCGATGGTAACATTGGATTAGGACACTGCGTAAGATAACACCGGCACCATGATGTTTGCTCTGAGAGACGTTATATAAAACTCCTGTCGTGAAGGAATTGAGTCAAGATGATGACGATTTTAACCCTATTAGCGCGGGGACCGTCTTTATACGTCAGAATCTGGCGTCTCGTCTTTATACGGGAGATGCTCACGTATAAAGACGATCCCCGCACTGACAGAATTAAAAATATTTGTAATGGCTGTAGACCCATAACATAGATATTCAAATGAATCAGAAAGAGCTAAGACATTTATGATGATTTCAAATTGAATAAACCCTTTGGTCTCCATGATTGATACAGATATATTTCAGCGTTGTAAGGGTTAATTCACAGAGCTGGGAGCCTATTGCGGGGCGCATCCAGGATTGTTTCCATCGTATTCTGGGATTAATGATGATATGCCACATTTTCATTTTTTTTCCATTTTTAGCAAGCCAAATAGATTGTGACTGATGAGAGATGCTCAGTTAATTAAATAATCTAACTGTAGTGATGTTTATTTGTAAATAAGGAATATGGTCAGGATGGAAGGTTCAAATGAATGCTAAAAAGTAATAAGCACATCAGCAGGACAAATGTTAAGCCACCGCTAAGCACGTCTTTTGTCGTTTTTATACGTTTTATTCGCGGTTTAAAGGTGATCTACCCCTTATATAGTATGAATAAATTTGTGACAAATAAATCAAAGTTGCCACAAGATGGGGCACACGTGTTTCCCTATATGGGGTGATTGGCTATCATGTGACCCTCTGAGAGGGTCACATGATAGCCAATCACCCCATATAAAGACATAATTATTCATACCATATAAGGGGTGATAGATCACCTTTAAATCACTCATATTGGGAATAAAATTAGTGTTTAAACATCAAGATTTGCAAATGTTTGGTTTAAATTTAACAAATATGAATAAGTTGCACTCACTTGAAGTTGTGGGTCGCGGCAACGAGACACAACTTCAAGTGACAAAAGTGACTATAGCCACAAGTGACTATAGCCACAAAATGTTTGCCCCTTTTAATCCCCCCAGACACGAATTTTGCAGAAAGATGGTCGTGAGCGCAGATGAAAAGCTCGCAGAGACGTTGTTGGCCTACACATGGTTAGCAAAAACCACCCTTCGCAAAGGGTTGCGGGTTATTAGCAAGCATTCCATATCTGAACCGAATGATATATCAGCTAGGGGGTCCACCATTCAACCTCCAGGGGGGAGGGCAGACTGAAGCTTTTCTTAAATAAGTAATTTCGGGTAGACTCTGCATGCATGAAATAAATAATATATTTCAACACGGCTCTAAATAGCCGTAACCTGCAGTATTTATCGAGTGCCTGCATTTTTAAAATACGGAGCCTTGTAAGAGACATTTCAAGAAAATAATTTGTAGCTGAAAGTATTTAATTGGAGTGCACCAAATGATTCGGTGCACAAATTAAATATTTGATGCGCGCCAAATGACTAGGTGCGCACTAATTAATTATTTGGTGCGCACCGAATGATTCGGTGTGCACAAATTAATAATCTAAATTATTTGGTGTGTCTCATGCATTAACCTTCTAGGGGCTAGACTATCATATGTATCACATATTAACCTTCTGATGGCTAAAAGCATCGGAAGGGTTTTTTCTGTTTTTTGGGCCCAGGCGTGGTTTGTTTAAAAATATAATTATAACAAATGAATACAGCACTATGGTTCCCATGGTTGAGTATTACAATACAATATATTTTATTAGGGTGGAGTCTATTGACAGAGTGATCGTGACAGCACCGCACTGTCAACTACTGCAATAGTACATTAAGACCTACTGCCTGCTGACAAGGTCATCCTTGTCACCCAGGTTATGCATCTGATATCATGCACTATTGACAGGTCACCTTATCAATAATGCATTCACAAACTAATGAATGCAACCAATCAGAGCAATTGTCTTACATCTACTTTACCCTGTGAGTAGTGTAAATGGATATATTATTGAAAGGGTGTAAATACGCTAATTTGCTTCCCCTCGTCTTGTTCACTTTTGACTTTACTTGTATGTGTAGAGATGTAGTCTACTCTGATTATTAGTTTGTGGCAAAACAAAGTGAGTATATCCAATTTATTTGCTGGACTGTTCATGAGGAGACGTTTTGAAGATGGACATAGCAATATTCGGAAGAGCAGCTACTCATATGCAACTTGGAATAATGACATTGCTAAATGTTGATATATTGTAATGAGAGAATACACTAGCGTGATGGGTTGGACCAAATTGCAAGGGCTAAACACAAAATGAAATACATTAAGGATGGTTATTGTTGCTAGTGACTACACTTTTTTTATTCAGATTAATTGCATAATACATGTATTGCTTCATCATTTGTGCTAATATCTGAATAATGGATATCTAGTGTTAATAACATGTTCTGTGAACAGACTACTTCTCAGTATCCATCGGGTGGAAATACCACCTCAGGTTGTGTATATCTTAGATTGTTGTCAATTTTCTACTGAAGGTTATGATTAAATCTTCCGGAATACCCCCTGCTAACCACGCTCGCATGCAATTGAGATGGTGTTTGTGTTTATAGCGACCGGGCATGCTGGGAGTTCAGCCAGAAGTTTCATGCTGTCATAATGTTTCTTTTTTAAGACTCTGGGTCTCAGATCCGGTTCAATCTCCGGTCACTAAGTGTCCCCATCTATATCTCAATTGCAGGCGAACGTGCTGCTAACCTCTTATGCGGGGTTATTGATATCAGCGTTGACATCATAATTATTGTGATTAATGATAAGTTCACAACCAGTTATCCACTCTTTATGTTTGAAGAGATGTAAATGTGTGCTGGTATGTCCTTGTTGCAGCTTCTGAAACATGTTAGAGAACACGAACATTATTAGCTAAAGACAGTGTAGTATATATCGCCAATGTCTATAAATAATTTACATTGAGGCTACTATAAAGGAAAACATTATTGCCACTGTCACCCTTTCAACAGTTGATGTGACTGTGTTATTGACAGGGTCACCCTGTCAACAGTGGACGTAATCGTGTTATTGCCAGGGTCATCCCTCTGTTAACAGTGGATGTAACTCGGTCACCCTGTCAGTAATGCATGTATGTGCCTTATTACCAGGGTCACCCTGTCAGCAGTGCAAGTGAATTATTACAGGGTCACCGTGTCAGTAGTGCATGTCGAGAACTTATTGCCAAGGTCAACAGTTGATGTGACTGTGTTATTGACATGGTCACCCTATCAGTAATGCATGTAGGCTATGTGCCTTATTACCAGGGTCACCCTGTCAGCAGTGCAAGTGAATTATTACAGGGTCACCGTGTCAGTAGTGCATGTCGAGAACTTATTGCCAAGGTCAACAGTTGATGTGACTGTGTTATTGACATGGTCACCCTGTCAGTAATGCATGTCGGTGCCTTATTTCCAGTCAGTTGTGGTAGTGACTATGTTATTGTCAGGATTATAATTATAGAGCTTGTAGAGTATATTTAACGTACTTACGCATAACCCTTATCCTGCTAAGTAAATTTATTCAAATTTTCGTGATCAGCAGGCTAGGGGTTAGTTGTTCCGTAATCGTGTGCTTCAGCTGCTGGGCTTTTCAAAAATAATTTATAAATACTGGGCATATATGCATATACGTGTTGATCTGGATGATGTGACACCTTGTTCAATATTTGTTTGTGATTCCCTTGCTGTAACTCAGACTGAGCTCTGCCTAGTGCCTCTTTCCTCTCCTGCCAGGTGGAGAAGGAAGCCTCATGTTGGTATAGTGTGCGTTTTAGCGGCGAAATGGGAGGAATTAGAGCTTAGAGGAGCGCGCAGCGCGAGGGCTGACGCGAGGTTATGCACTAGTTCTGGTATAAACCTTATAGTGCCTCTCTCTTTTCAAGCATGGGAGGAATGATGTGTGGGAAGTTCTGATTAGCTGATCATATCCCCGTCAATAATGCTTGTAAACGTACTACAGATGACAGATGTGTCCCTGCCATTGGCCATCGTATAGTATAAATAAAATATAAAATTAAAATAAAATAAAATAAAATTAAATTAAAATTAAATAAATTTAAAACAACAACTTTGATTTCCATGGCTGATACAAAATAATTTAGTGTGGTAAGGGTTAACCCTTACAGCGCGGGAATCGACTTCAGTCGTCAGAATTTGACGTCTGTAGACGTCAGATTCTGACACCTAAAGTCGATCCCCGCATAGTAAGAATTAAAAAAATTCTACCGTAGACCCACAACACAACATAGGGATTCAAATGAATCAGAAAGAGATGACTAAGACATTTCTGATGGTTTCAAATTGAAAAATACTCTTTAATTTCCATGGCTAATACAAAAATATTTCAGTGTGGTAAGGGTTGAGCATAGTCATGCTTGGCGTTCATAGGGGTAAAACCGTGACGTAAAATCACGTCATTCACAGGTGACGATAGTCCGAGCTTGACGTGAACAGTATGGTTCAACGTCAGAGACGAACAGCATAGCAAAAGCTGTGGTTTTCTATGCTGGTGTCAATGTACGCTGAGACCAAAAATTTCATGAAAAATGTGAGGGTAGCCCTCTATAGATGATAAATTCACCTATAAAGACAGGGCTTTAAGTACCCACGTTAAGGCATTATTCTAATGAGATGTACATCTGTCATTACAGAATGATATAAAAATAATTGATCAAACAATGACGCAGTAATTCATTGCGCAATCGATCGGATGCGCACCGTATTTTTGGGGCACAACTTTACGAATGGCAATGATTACAGACTCTGTATCGCACACAGAGTCTGTTATTACGGACTAAGGTGTCGAGAATTCAAGTGGCCATTGTGCAGTGCGCTTATCCAAGTGTCTATTGATCTAAGTTCACCAAACAACTAGTCCCTAACTGCTAATAGCAGACTATGTGTGCGATACAGAGTCTAATCTTTGTCATTCATAAAGTTGTGCCACAAGAATCCGGCGGGCGGACAATAGATTGCGCAATGAATTAATGCGTCTTTGTTTGCTCAACGATTTTTTGGCTCAAGTGTAGTTATCGACACCCATAGACAACTTCGAATAGACGGTGTTTCACATCACCTGGTGATAAATTGTCAATCAGCACCCGTCATTCAGTTTTGGTGTCGAGTACTAGGCCTACACTTGGGCCGGTTATTGCTCGAAATGATCACCTCCAGTTTCAACATTACTATTAATGTTAATTTATTTTATTTTATATTGCCGCTTACATTTCATTGGAATAATGCCGTAACATAGTGATTTAAACGCAGTCTTTATAGGCGAGTCGATCATTTCAATTGGGTTAACCTCACATTCTTCAAGAAATTGTGGATCTCAGTGCAACTGGCTAGCAGCATACAAAACCAAAGGTTTTGCCATGCTCTCCGTATAGTATAAAGCCCGAGGAACTCTATACATTCTTAGCTGCGAAAAAGGCCTCGGCCTTCGGCCTAGACCATTTTCACAGCTACGAATGTAGAACTCCGAGAGTTTTAATTGACTTAAAACACATTCGAAGATAATGAGGATCCCTCTTAGAATGTAGTGGTCGGACAAAGCAAATAATGTAGTGGTGTGTTTTAACCCTTTAACCGCCAAATTATTCAATCTGAATTTTCACCCACTTGAAGTTGTGTCTCGCTGACGCGATCCACAACTTCAAGTGAGTGAAAATTATTCAGATTTGACAATATGGAGGTCAAATGTTTTCAAATATTGCCGATTGATGTCGCATTTTATCTTTAACATGTTTAAAAGGTGGTACTTAATGTACTAATAAAAAAATGAAATCCCGTATATATGCGGCACCGGCGGTTAAAGGGTTAAAACTATGACGATAGCCCATGCGGTTGCGTAAAAATCAGACTACAAATAACTGCGACACGCACGCGTTTTTACTTTGCAGATTTGTTGTGACCGTTAATTTCCGGTTTGCTGGTAGGACATAGTGGTTTGGTCAGTGGGACGACAATATTAGCTCTTGAGCTGCAATAGGACCTATACGGCTTCAAGAATGCTTCACACCAAACAAACCGTCACTGCTGGAAATGATGTGTTGAGCTGAGCATATATCACAATTAATTCAATTTGCGATATCCCTTTTTTTCAGGAACTAAATTTTTTTTTTGTCATTTGAGGTTAACTCTTTAACGTCTGATGGTGCCTTAACCCTTATAAATCTGAAATATTTCTGTATAAACGATAGAGACCAAAGGTTTTTTTCAACTTAAAATCATCATAAATGTCTTAGTTAGCTCTTTCTGCTTCATTTGAATACCTATGTTATGGGTGTACGGCCATTATAAATATGTTTACTCTCGCAATGCATGGATCGACTTTTGACGTCAAAATCTTACGTCTACAGAAATCCGATTCTGACGTCTAAAATCGATCCCCGCACTATAAGGGTTAAGCCAATTTGGGTAATTTATGGGTCCACGGCCGTTAGAATGTTTTTGTCTTCCAGTGTGGAGACCGTAAGAATCTGCGTCTACATACGTCACATTCTGACATATAACGACAGTCCTGCGCTGAAAGGGTCACAGTTTTTTTCTTGGCACTCTGAACTAGCTAACTAGCATCTTACGGAGATCGAATGTCTCTCCGATGAATTAAATAATATTCACTCGCTTGACCGTGTGAATCGCGTCAGCGAGACACAACTTCAAGTGAGTGAATTTTTTAATGAAGGGGACATACCCAGGTCTTAAATCATAAAAAAATCGGTGATTTTATTTTAGCTTAATTATATGACCATATGATGTAAACATGTCCGTAGACTAGAACTGCAAACGTTTTTTAATTTTTGTGCTGCGCACTTACCAGTTAGGCTAGATATTGAGACGAAATTCTCGTATTTCTCATTATTGACATGGTTGTCAATAATTAGAAATCAACTTTTGCAGTTCTAGTCTATGAGCATGTTTACATCATATGGTTATATTATCAAGCTAGAACAAAATCACCGATGCAAACAAATGCACAGCGCATCACCAGCGCGTGGCACGAATAAGTAAGATATCATGTTCGCTGGACATGCGTTAGGAACACGTTAGATGAGCGCTATATGCGCGCTCATTGCCGAATTTTTAAGGCATTTTCTAGCCGCAAATCTCAGTCACACATAGTCGACGCACGACTCACGCGCTGAAAATTGATTATTTTTTGCTAGAGCGTCTGTCGTGTGTCGGTCGTGCGTCAGCACTCGTGACTGGTTCGTGGAGCGCGTTACACTAACGCTACGCATATTTTTGTGCGCCATTAAACAGGAAGTTGGGTATGTTCAAAATATTGAACGCATATGAGCGCATAAATGTACATACCAGAATACGTTTCCTTTGTATCACATTGCTGTCCGTTGAGGGCGCCGGGCAGTCGCGGGCAGCGCGCAGCCTTGCGCTGCATGAGCGCTTAAAGCCAGCGCTGGGCACACGCCGGCAGTTCTTGTAGTTCCGGGAACTTGGGAACTTCGGAACTTGGGAGCTTCAGAACTTGGGAACTCACTCTCGGGTGTCCCCATTTTACTTTGGGTGACTAAAAATGTTTCTGATAATATGGTGTATGTAATATTGTTTTATAAAATATCATGTGAGATTGCTTAATATAAAATAAACTTTATATGGACACAGTTTCTATTTGAATTGTTGCCTGTATTTACAAAAAAAATTGTTCTTGTGGCTCATTGATTACTTTGTAACAGCGTTTTCAGCTGCCAAAACATAAAGCTTTGAATTATTCAGTGGGCGTTTTTTTGGATGGTAGAGACATTGAGGACGGTAGTTTGACGTATCGATTACAGTAATTTACTGTACTTAATTTTCAATGAAGGTACAGTAACTTACTGTTTATAGGGTTTATTACAGTAATTTACCGTACCGACAGTGGATTCTTACTTGTACGGTAATACGATGTTTTGTGAGTAACAGCACCTTACCGTACATACAAAATAATGTTAAGTACACTAGTTCAATATTTGTTACACGATTTCTAGTCTATGGGATGAATGATCAAAATAATTATCCGTTGAACTTTACTCATAACAAGGTTTCTTGGTACAAAGATAAACATCTTAGCTAAAAATCTAGAGTAATATGTTTTACGTTAAATAGCGAGGTTATCCGTCTCATAAGCGTATTGCCCTAGGTTAAGATCACAGGAAGTCTCGTATTTCTGGGGGGGGGGGGGACTATTTATCATTTTCAAGCCTGAATTTACCATTGTCATCTCATCCACTACAAGCCGCGGATTGCTGTAGTAATTCTCGACTTATAGTGGACGAAGATGACTTGAAGTTGGTGAAAAATTAATGAAAATTGCCTTGTATATTGGTAAAACCAGTTTCTTGGAAATTTTCATTCTAAAACCCTTAGTTGTGGGGGAAATTAAGTCTGTTTTAAGGGATGTTAAATTATGCTTTAATGCATCGTGGAGGCTTAAAGGGTTAAAGAACAAATAAAAACGTTAAAAACCGACATTTGGCCTACTTAGCGGGGTGAAGGCTTGTAATTTATACTGCTCTGAGGGTTCATATTGTAAGCATGGTTAGCAATCTTATGCGGCGATACACTCCGTTGACTAGACCCGGCCGAAATCGGTTTAAGCAGACCCCACTCTCGTGTCGGTTTTTTACGACCGACTGCGTGTGGCTCTGTTATGATAAGACACGCTGATAGGACTGTGATAATTACCCTGACCACAAACAGATTCCTTTACATATGGAAATGAAGCACATAAAAAGTGGCACGCATGTTGTTCGAATATTTTTCTTCTTTTACAGGTTTAATTGATAATCTTAGGGTTTAAATATATTGATGCAGTAGCTTCTTATATTTCAGACCAGTTATATCATGCTATTAATTGTTTATGATAAACATAATGATCTTCGCGTGATTTATCCATAGGCTTATACGATATAACAAATAAGGTTCGCTTAAGTATCTGGGATTTGAAAATATGATGGTTAGGGAAATGATGATCACGCTGGACAGAAAACGGGCGATTCGGATCGTAATCCGGATCACCCCTAGTGTAATCGATTGTTCCATGGATTGAGGCACACCTCTGGAAAATGCTTTCATTAATTTTTAAGTAATCCGAGAGATTGATAGACATCCAGACAGACATAGCCTACAGGCAGACAGACAGACAGACAGACGTGTACATTTATTAACCCTTTTCCTGCTGAATTGCTTAGGTTGTATTTTTTGTCATTTGAAGCTGGAATTGCTAACGCAATTTCCAGCTTTAAATGACGAAAAATATTACTCACTGTTTGTGAAAAATAGACATGACCAATGTTAAATTATTGGATCGACTAAGCATCTACCGAAAACTATTTTATCAAATTAACATGATTAAGTGATATTTTTATTGATCTAAAACATCCTCAACCCCGTATATATACGGGACTAGGAGGGCAAGGGTTGACTGTGATTCCGATGCAAGTAGGTCCACTTCCGGTATGACTGATCATGATTTCGGAATACTGGAGACCATTAGGCCTATCTTTCTATCTAAGGGATGGAATTATTTCCTGGTATAAAAATGTCCACTTTGCATAGACTCTGCTAAAAAGATTGGAATTGACATATCATTTCCTGGCCCTATCTAAATCTGTCTAATTAGCATCATATCTGACTACATATATATACATGTAGCTACCAGTTACTGATGAAATTCATTGCGCAGTAATTGTTGTCTGTAGCTTCACGTTTTGAAGGACTTCAACCGTTTAAAAAAATATACCTCAGAACTTTACGGATGCCAAATGATGCCGACTTATAGTCACCATGTCATCGGAATTGAACGACAGTTTATATCCATCTATATTTAATCTATCAAGTATATATGTAGATGACATTCAATACTTTGACTCAAGCCGGCTAATTGAACAGATCAAAAAGAAACAAAGTGAGGATGACCAAATAAAGTTTCGTCAAAGTAATTTCAAAAGAGAAATTGAACAATATCAAAATGGAATGTACATGTACAACGACAGAGCGTACATTACGTTTAGGTCGCTTCCACGCTATTCTTATTGTCATTGTGATGAATATGTTTATTGTAATACAATTTGCAAAGAAGGTGAGAAATCAATCCAAGCACCTGGCTCGTCATAAGTAAGTGCTCCCGATGAAGAAACGTTAAGGAATTTATACCGAAACATAGCGTCATGCGAATTGTCTTTTAGCTTTAGAGATCAAGACAGTGATCTATATGACAGTAAATGTGCAGTCGCAGAATGTGGTTCAGCAAATATATACAGCAATTATTCAAAATCAGACGAGCAGTGGAAGAAAATAAAATTGTTTGAAGGGCAATTTGCGATATTTAAGAGGAATTCAAAATACTCTACCCAAGCTACAACTAAAGAAAAATGGGAATACTTCAATCTTTGCAAAGCTGCAGCTGAAGTAGGTCCCTTGATTCATCCTCTGTGTTGTTTATCAATAGTTCGAAACGCTGAAAGAAAAACTGCAGCACATGCCCTCAATTCAATATTGCTACATGTCGGTGGTAAAATACACAGACCTGAAATAATTGAGAGACATGTGAAACAATGTCTAGAAAATCACTTGAAGCTGAAAGGCGCTATCTGTGCCGCGATATCCTGCCCAGAACATTGTCAAGATAAAGATGGTGTCATCATATTCACTGAATGCAGAAACGATATCGCATTTGCATTATTGGATGACATTTCTGCTCTATTACGGGCTGACCTAACTGAACACCATGGCCTGATCATAGGCAAAGTGATATTTGTCCAAAATGGCTCAATCGCTTTAAACAATTCAGTCGTTCAAAGATTCCAAGCAAGAGATTTGTTTTATGGGAATAAACTTGAGGAGGAAGTCATCCATGTTTCGTCTGGTCAGAAACCTGTCCAACCTGAACGTGATGAAGTTTGCAAGCACTGTGAGACCTGCTTCAGTGAACACCGGGATCACATTGACACTTCATTGGGTATTTCTACCTTCAAGGTAAGATTTGTTGTGTATTACACATATTTTATATTTGCATTGTAATCTTACAATATCATTACGATGTATCAAATATTGACAAATTATGTCACATAACGGAGTTATATAATCCCCACACAATTAATTAACTCTGGTGTACCCAGAGCATGAAGGGTGGCGGGGGGGGGGGGGTGGTGAAACTGTAACCCAAAACATTGTCTCATATGGTTTGGGAGGAAATAACCACATAGACGGTTAACAAATCCAACCATTATACATTCTACTATTTTACCATCAACCTATATCTAGACAGTATGTACGTTTTTGTGAAATAGAAGTACTTGCTCATACTCTTCGAATAAAAAAAACATGCAACTGTAAATAAATAGTTTTCTTACCACACCTAAAACATTTTTTTCACATCCTTATAGTTCTTATTATAATTCACTTTGTTATTGAAGCCGTATCAGAACGTACTTATTTTATTTATTATTATTTGTTCTATTGAATTAATTGTATGGGAATTTTTTGAAAATCATGGCGCATCATTGTGTCGGCACTTATTAGTTAAATAAACCTTCAGTTTACGACGGAAATAACACACACAAAATTAATGATAGTATCTTACTGTAGACCAACTCAAATTGTTCTGCTATGACACAGCAGATGCCCAGTGTAGTCGGATCTCGACATGCATATATAGAGAACATGTACGTCCCAAGTGTTTTTGCCAGACAAATTACCAAGCTTCACAATTGTCTTAACTTTAAAAAAAATCAAAATAAAATGGACACTATACTGACCGTGTATATTTCACTGTGATACTTGAAGGTAGTACAATGTGGTACTTGAATGCCACTTTATATTTGTATCACAAAGAGAAATATAGGTCTCACCCAGGTGTCACATAGCAGAAAATTCGACCGTATGGGAGCCTACTATTGTATTTTACCCGAGGGTCTAATGTATATCCCGTTGGGCCCGGAGGGGTATTGTCGTCCCCTTAGTGCGTCGCCGTCTCCGCCGCCAATTCATACAAACATTCAAACCATTCGGCGATTTTTTGTTGTTCAAGGTCAAAGGTCAAGGTCGAATATTAAAAAAATCATTGTTCACGCGATTACTTGAAAAATAATCATTGGATCTTTCAAATTTTTACTTGAAGTTACCCATGAGAATGGAGATGACCTTGACAGATTTTCAGCTTTCCGCCGATAATCAAAATTGCCGCCACTTGACGGCTAATTTGTTTTCGACTTATTTTTTTTCAGAATTCTTTTGAAACCTGGTATATATAGGTTTTGCGAGTCTATTAGCTAGCATTGTCCGTTTTCTTGTGAGACCGAAGACGAGGCTACGGCGGTCATTTTGGTCGTATCAATTTTAATAAATCTTTTTTAGTATCAATTAAATGCCTTGAAACCTGGCATCTATAGGTTTTCGGGGTCTGTGAGTCTATTGGCATTGTCTGTTTTCATGTGCGATCCAAACCTAGGCTATAGCGGCCATCTTGATTTTATTATTGATCTGATTGGCATAACGTATTCGTTGTGTCAGATTTGTGGACATTTTGAGTCACTGCATCAGCCGAGGGGTGTTTGAGTGATTGCACGGTATTTTTCTCCTAACGACAGTTATTCACGTCAATTTCGCAATATTGATAATTCTATAATATTGATAAATTTATTATTTTATAAATAATGTTTTCTTCTCGCTTGCTACATGTAATATAACAGGCTGATTGTATTATATTTTTTCCAACTCGATTTTGTGGTGTTTTAAAACGAAAACTACCATTATCAGCTTTTAAACATTTCCACTATGCAGTTCAAATCTTTTTTCATGTCACTTATCTTTATAAATAAATCGGAATAAGGCCTTCCCGGTTGTCCGAGACAACTAACATTTGTGGCGGACAATAAATAGTTACCATGAGGTTGTCCGAGTGGACAACCAGCTTTTGAGAAGGATATTTTCACATCACATTATTATTTAAAGGCATTTATTAGTGAAGTGACTGTCAGGGTTGAAATTTTTTATCACAGTGGTGAGCTTCCACTTGTTGGTTAACAAATGTTTTTAAGAAAATTGTGGGAACAGGCTGGGTCGTAGCTATATATTACTTGCGGACAATCTGAAATTTCAGCGGACAACCTGAAAATCTGACCTGATTGTCCGATGGACAACCTCATTTTTAACCCTTATTTCGAATGCTCGAATAAACGATACATATTTTTGTTGTAGCTTTGATTTATTTGTAGCGTTAGTTTAATCATGATATAAGGTAATTGAGGAATATTTATGTCAAATGAAAGTAACTTTCAGATGTTATTGTATTGGCCTACTATATAGGGCTCGAGTGCGTTGTCAAATTGCGACGGGAATCAATCTCACAAACGTGCTCTCCACAACTGCTTAATTAATTGTCTCAATTGCAATTCTTAAAATGATGCAGCTCACAATGATTATGGGTATATAATTATTTTCAGGTCAGGGATGAATGGTGCTGTCAAGTACCGCTCCCCATACAAATTCTATTGGAAAAAATGTTCATTAATAGAGAAAGTGTACGTCAGGCTGGTGATACAACGCTACGATTCCTAGATAACAAAATTACCCGACTTTACTCTTTATAGTGGGTATGCTTGTGTTCATAAATAAATTCCCGTGGGATTTTGATGGTTAAAATATGCCACCTATATCAAAATGTTCAGAATAAACTACAGAAGAAGAAAAAGTTTGATGGAGTTCGCAAATTCGTGTCAAAACACTCTTCCCAGGCAAAATTCAAAATGGCCGCCATGAAATCACTAAAGTTATGATATCTTCATCAATAATTGAGATAGAAACAAGATTATTTTACCAAACCATATGTTTTTGGTATCAAGTAATGCAATAAAACAAACGATACAATTATTTGACATCGTTATCATGCAAAATTCAAAATGGCCGCCATGAAATCGCCATAATGATCATGTCTTCGTTAATAATTGAGATAGAGACGAGATTATTTCACCAAACCATATGTTTTCGCTATCAAGGAATGCAATAAAACAAACGATACCTTCACTCGATATCATTATCATGCAAATTCAAAAGGCCACCATGAAATCACTAAATTGATCATATTTGCGGTAATAATTGGGATAAAAACGATATTATTTTACCAAACCATATGTTTTCGATATCAAGAAATACAATAAAAAGCTGATACTTTATTTCACATTATTATCATGCAAAATTCAAAATAGCCGCCATGAAATCACTAGTCATATATTCATCATTAATTCAGATAGCGCTGATATTATTTCACCAAATCTCATGTAATCGATAAAATGTTCACGCAATACAGTTAATCATTCAAGATGGCCGCCATGAACCTAATGAATTTATCACATATAAAGATAAAGACTGTATTTTTTCATCTAACCGCATGTTGTCGGCATCAATAATACAATAAAACACATCATACCTTTGCTTGTAAATCTTTATATAGCTTCAAAATGTTATGTCATTACCTATTTATCCAATGTCTCAATACTAGTAATGCTAATTACATAGTAGAGCATCTGTTTATGTATAGCACACACCACCCATCTACGTAACAGATTTTTAGCTGAACAATTAGGGCATATCCACACGTGATCGACAGAACAATGTTTTAACTCACTCAAAAACAAATAGATCCATATTGAATTACACCGCTTCTAATGTAATGTATTTTGACATATCAGCTGTCACTTCTATATGATCATTGATGCACAAGAGTGCATAATTGTTCATATACACCGATGGTGCACTTCCCGACATCGACCTTACACGTTCTCGATATCAATGATATCCTACACCTCTAAGATGTTTACCTATTTTTAACAAGTTAGCAACATTATATATAGTGTGTATAGTTATTAACCACCTGTATCATAACTAGACTACATGAGGTCAACAACAATGACATAGCATACTATCCTGATAATTGTATTTCTAAATCCGTTCTCCAGCCCTTGAACAGACACTGTTATAAATTTAGTTAAACAATACTAAAAATAGTAATGTAATGTAACACAATGGGGCATAGCAAAAGAGTACCAATATTTGTACATATCATGTTTACAGAGTTAGCGTCTACACTGCAGTGTATCAAATAGCATATCAAAGTCAAGTAAATGTCATTGCAATGTCAAATCATAGCAAAGTTTTACTTCAATTAATTGTCATTACACTTTTTGATGACAAAAAATATTTGACAAAACACAGCGAATATGCATATCATTGAATAGTCAAATGATTTTTTGTGGGTTTACATTGCCAGGGGTTGTAGAATAGATACTATATAACTCCAAAAAATATACACATAACTTAAGATTTGGGCTTGTTTGACGTAGAGATGTAATGTTTGCACCCAAGTTTCACCGTTCACTTGTCGTGCAATAAACCCAGTGGCGTATCCAGAAATAAATTAAGGGGGGTGCTCAGATTTCTAAGAAACCATTCAACAGCAGGGACCTATAGGGGGGGGGGTGCATGCCTCCGCAAAATTTTGAAAAAAATAAACATTTAATAGTGCGATTTCGTGGTATCTTTGCTGTAAAACAAAGATATGAGATACCGGCTGAAATGTCAGTTTTAACTTAATGACAGATTAACCTAGCCTACTCTAGTCCAATTATTTAAGCTAACACAACCACACAATTGGAAAAAACATAAACATAATCATTAGTTCATTTAGTAGCGAGCGCGATCTACTAGGCATATTAAATAAGCTAGATAAAAATAAACAGCTATCGACCCATTGTTGTGTTAATGTTTGGCCTGCGTAGCAGACGGTGGAGCAACGCTAATAATCAAACGTTGGGTCACCCTCATTGTGATAATAATTATGCAACCTTGTTTGTGGAATGCCGTTTATGCAATTATGTAGGGCCTAATTATGCAACAATCATCTATTAAAGTGAAAATATGTCATTGAAAAAAGTTGTGGACCATTAAAATGCTTACAACGTTCACTAATGATCACTTAAAATTCCTGAGATATTTGTTTTTATTTCACCTTTAATAATTTGCCACCCTCCCCTATGGCTGAATATTTCTTAAAGCAAATGTTAGATTCCAGTTCATCATCACTTAGGCCTATATCAGATATTTTTGTTAGTATTGGTTGTTCTTCCACATTGTTAAAACAACTTTACTGCCAATTTTCAATTATTATCCTTGATTTCGTCTGTGGTAAAAAATAAACTGTTGAGTCCCAGCTGTATCTGAATTATTTCGTGTCAGTGACTATACCGGAGGTTTATATATTGCACTGAAAAAATACGACAATTTCAAATAGGCCTTAAAACAATTAAATTTTGGAAATTGAAATAGCGACCCTGTTTTTTCTCCACTTGTTCTCAAGACCGAGTCTCAGAGATGATATCTCTAGAAAAATGAAGTCGCCATCACCCAGGTGAAAGAATCATGGTAATTGGTGAATAATCTTTATCTCGTGGTCCTTATTATTTTCTTTATATCAATTGCTTGAGAGGGCGGAACGTCTAAGTCGTTGTCCGTTTCAAGCGATCCCCACAGCCTACTGTGTATTGTGCCGGGGGGGGGGGGGGGGCACTCAAGTACTGGGGATGTGCCGCTGGACAGGGTGCCTTTTTTGAGCTTCCAGCTTTGGCATGTGTTATAATTATCATAGGGTAGGGTAGTCTAAGATAATTACTATCAATCTTAGCATATCTACTTTGGAACAACGTTATTTCAAGGTATTCTATGATAATTATCATCAATCTTAGCATATTTATTTCCCATGACGTTTTCAAGTCTCGCTCAACGTTTCAATTGTTGGCCAAGACTAACAAAAATATATGCTATATTGCTATATTTTATTCTGTTTCTTTAAAAAAAAAAATAATAATGAATGTTTGAAAAATGTGTCTATCTCACACTAGTTAAGGTTGGACAGAAGAAAGAAGACCAGTCGTAACCAATTCCTACTTTTAGGTGCTCTGAATTGTCAATTTTAAAGATTTGCATTCTAAAGATTTAGCTTCTGTCTAGCACTTGCCCAGGTCATTGTCTGATCCGAGTCTTTAATCTGTCAATGGCGCCAATGATGCATTCCAGACACCAGCCCTTTAAATAGGAAGGGGTATACATTCAAGTGTGGAGGCGGCTGGCACCAACATGTCGGACACTGGTGGATTAGTTGTATATGAAATTATTGTTAGAAAATTACCACTCTGGAAATTAGGGGGGAGGGTGCTCGAGCACCCTGAGCACCCCACTGGATCCGTCCGGGATTAAACTTATATTCCACAATACATACGTTCACAACTAAATTAGAGCTGGATAAGATGTTATAAGGTAAATAATAGGTTATTGTTCCATTCTGCATTGCATTATTGTCTTCCCATAATTAAATTGAAATATTGTAGATTTATATGGCAATAAAGTACATTATATACTTTAAATTATAAAGCTAATAATGAAATGACATTAATCGAGGTTGCCACGACACCCGTATAACCTGACAAGTCAGATTGTTTATCATAACCCTGAGTTGTCAAGGAAAACACCTTACGTTAAACCAAATTTTGGCAAAGTCAGGGGAAAGTGAAGAGTTTTGCTCTCAAGATCCCATGAATTGACTTTAATTTAACCGAAAAATCAAAGAGACAAGCCCCCAACACATTTTGGTCATGAAAAGCCAGTAAAAGTCATGATTTACTAAATTGTGTAGCAACCCTTAATAATGTCTAGGATTTAAAGAACTTTTATCGCTACGATGATCTAATTGTGATAATTCATTAGCCTTGACGTCACGAATAGATGACTTGTTTGAAATGTGATATTGCCTTACAAGAGGTATAATTAACTATGTAATATCAGATATTTAATTATATAACATTTTTGTTAAATATAAATATAATTATAATAAATATTTTTATATTCTTGTGTGCTCAGCACTGTTTATATATTAACAAACAGCAAGTATTCCATAGGATAATAACATCGCGGCATTATCCCCTAAATATAGGAGGCGGTCTTCCTGCTCTCATGATATCAGCAAAAAGCGGGGTCAGAATATTTTCACTCACTTATGTAACCTATTGCAGCGGGCGCCTTCCTAACTTTTACATAATGCCTTATTATGCACAAAAAAACAGTATGAGTATGAGTATGCTGACAAACAGACTACACTGAATCAGGATCACCCACCAAGGATAGTGAGATGAATCTGATTGTACTATCGTCTAGACCTACGACTGGCAGTCTGAAAGTAAACACGCTATTTCTCGTTCACAGAGGCTCCCCAAAATACTGAATTCTTAAGTTTGTGAAGGGGGGGGGGGCATTTTTAAACCACCATACCAGAGTGGGGGACGGACCTATTACATTCACCACTACACCAGACCCGCTGTTGCATGCATTTATGTGCTTTTTGGGGGGATACAAGATAACATTCTGCATAAACGTTTTTTTATCTGATGTAGTATTTCAGTCAAGATCTTGATTTCTAAAGAATGAATATTGCTTTACGTTGCTTTCTGCACAATCATGGTAATATCGCGACCGAAGGAAACCCGAAGCCGAGACTATGCCCTACCCTTATTTCGAATGACTTTAAGGGTTCTTTATAGTGCACAGTATCATAGGCAGCACTGTACACTCCAGGCCTTTTAACAGTTTGGAGCACTGTATATGCACAACCACGACGACAAATATCCTTCCAGACCGGGATTCGAACCTGGTACCTCCAGGTTATAAGCCCCCCTCTGTTTGAAATATTGAGGAAGATATGATAACTTTAGTTATGATGTTATGGCGGCCATTTTAATTTTTTTCTGATACATGTAGTGATGTCGTTA
>OZ024918.1:21669595-21832095 GCA_964017125.1 Flabesymbios commensalis | reverse complement strand
ATACAGATTGGCTACAGTCACCAATTTCAATTAACCCTTTCAGTCCTGACTTTACATTGTCATAATCATCCACTACGAGCCGCGAATTGCTGCCGCAATTCTCGACTTGTAGTGGATGAAGATGACTTGATGTCGTTTAAAAATTAAAGAAAATTACCACGTATTGGTAAACCAGTTTCATGGACATTTTCGTTCTAAGACCCTTAGTGGTAGGAAAATTAAGTATGTTTTCAGGGATGTAAAATGATGCTTTAATGCATCGTGAGGACTTAAAGGGTTAAGCATTACAACGCTGAAATATTTTTGTTCAAACCATTTATCATTTTGAAGTCATCATAAATGTCTTAGTTCAGAATCTGACGCATACAGTCGTCTAAATACGGTACCCAGCTGTTTTTCTGTGGGTTAAATTAGAAGGTTGTAAAATTATATAACCCAGGTGCATTGTAGTGGGCTAGGCCTGAATAAGAAGGTGATAGTTCTATATTACCCAGCTGCTTTTCTGTTGGTTAAATGGGAATGTTGTAAACGTTTATAACCCAGATGCTTTTTTGTGGGCTACATACGAAGGTTGAAATAGGTATATAGTCTGGGTTATTATTTGCGGGTTAAATAAGAAGGTTGGAATTGTTATTTAGCCCGGGTTGTGTGGTGTAGAAATAGTTAATTAGCCTGGATGCTTTGTTGTGGGTTAAATAAGTACATAAGTTGATATAGTTATTTATCGCAGGTGATTTGATGTGGGTTGAAGACGAAGATTGAAATAGCTCTATAACCCACTTGTTTTATGTGGGTTATATAAGAATGTTTGTATTGTTATTTAGCCCGTGATGTTTTCTGTGGGTTAAATAAGTCGGTTGAAAAGTTTAAAACCTATTTGCTTTTATTTGGGTTAAATAGAAGATTCAAATAGTTAAATATCCCAGTATGTGATTTTCTCTGGGCTAAATAAGAAGGTTGGGATAGTTATCTAGCCCGGTCGATTTGGTGTGTATGAAATATGAATGTTGAGATAGTTCTATGTTACCCAGCTGCTTTTCTGTGGGTTAAATAAGAAGGCTGTAAACGTTTATAACCCAGATGCTTTGATGTGGGCTGGGCCCTAGGGTAGTGGTTAGCACCGCTGCCTTTCACGCCAGAGTCCGGGGATCGGTTCCCAGTCACGGCGGTTTGAAAAAAACCAAAAATGTTTCTTCCCCATCCACGTGTGAAAGTTAATATTGTGGGGAGCCTCCGTGACCGAGAGGTAACGTGCTCGGCCTCAGACCGCCAGGGCTCGAATTTCGAATCCTGTGTCTGGAGGACAGTGTTATCATGGTTATCTCAATCATCTCACCATCCTCAGGAGGTTCTCCTGGCCCAGTTTAGCCTATATGTGCATAAAGGTGGCCTAAAGACCGATTCATTTCATTTCATTTGTTGTGGGCTAAATACGAAGGTTGAAATAGGTATATGGTCTGGGTTATTTGAATGCGGGTTAAATTAGAAGGTTGGAATTTTTATTTCGCCCGGGTTGTTTGATGTGGAAATAGTTATTTAGCCTGGATGGTTTGTTGTGGGTTAAATAAGTAGGCTACTAGATTGACATAGTTATTTATTCCGGGTGATTTTATGTGGGTTAAAGACGAAGATTGAAATAGCTCTATGACGCACTTGTTTTTATGTGGGTTATATTATAAGAAGGCTTTAATTGTTATTTAGCACAGGTTGTTTTTCAGGATTTGAAAAAAATAAACGTGGAGGGGAGGCTTGGGGTCAGCCCTCAAGTTTTTGTCGGTATATTCAGGCCAATTCAGGTGTTTTTTTTTAAATAATGTGGCGAAAAAAACGAGGCCGTCTCCCCTCCCCCGCCCTTGATCTGTGGCCGGCATTCCCCGTCATTAAGTTGACTATAGGCATATATTTACCCAATGTTGGTTTAATGTTGGCCCAGTCTCGTAGACGGTGGACCAACAATAAAGTAACCTTGGGTAAATGGCTCAGATACTAAGCAATATAGAATGCACATCGGGCGTCGTAATCAAACCTGTTGCGACTACTGTTTGTATAGAAATTTAGTATAAATGAAATGCGGCCACGGACGATAATACGTGTAGTTCTCAATTCACATATATTTGGTAGTAATCCAGCTTTCATATATTTTGTAAATGTTGCAAGCGATAATAGTTGTCAGGTGTCAGGGACATATTTACATTGTACAAGTTTTTTTTTTCACGCGGCATAACTTACCTGTTATTTTCATAAGGTCCTGGTGTAGGCTATTCAGTTCCGTGAATGAACGCCAAAAAACAAACAATGACAGCAGGGCATTGAAAGAACGATTTTGATTGGTTGTCATTGTCGGGTTAAATAAGGGTTTTAGTCTTCTCGCACACCCCGTGACGGGGTAAATAGACACTTACAAAGCATTAATATACCGGCCAATTTAATTGATTTTAGTTAAACAAATATTTATAACTCAGTTGCAATATGAAATTAATTGTCATATAAAGAATCAACTTGCTTATTTTTTGTAATAACTTACAATCAAGTGAGTTATTGTATATGTGTTCTAACACGTTGACATGAGGCTATGATCCTAATACGTTGACACGATATAAAATATATATACGCTGTTTTGTCGACAAGAGAGAATGCATCAAAAATGGATCATAATTTAAAAGCCCCTTCGTATTCTCAGGTCGAGGGGGTTTAGGTAATTAATTACCCCTGCCCCTCGGATTCTCATGTTGAGGGTGTGGGTTGTGGGTTGTGGGTCGTGGGAGTTTAAGAACATTTGCGGTAGCGAAGCACAACTTGAGGTCGGTAAGATATAAAGTAAGATAACTAAGCGTGTAAAGTGATATTATGTCAGATGGTGCATATAAGCGTCACTTGCAGATAAAGGGTTACGATAATTTGTACATTTCTTAATAATTTCTAGAGCTATTTATTGTATATATCCAGCACTGCACCCGCCAGGCATATGAGCAATTTTGAGCACTGTAAATGTACAGTCATAATAATAATAACTAGAAGAGTCTGTTTTTTTGTACAAAAAAACTGGAGATGTCTCCCCTCCAGCAGCATAACCATAATGGTTGCTAGCTAATAGATGTAATGTCTATGGCTTTTGTAATTAATGTTATTAAATGGCTCCTGTGGACAGTAGAGACTATGTATTTTGATGTGGTGGAACCCGTTGCTTATATCTACAGCATCTTCCCTCGCAAGGTTCGCTACTCCTGAGGCCTCGCGGTGTCAAGATTTTACTGAGTTATCAGTGAGTGTCACAGTCACCCACTGAGGTGATGCGTGGCATTTACACATATTCAACACCAGGGGTCTCTGTCGTCTGTTACGTCACCGTCTGCCAACGGGCAGCAAGCAATTCATAAATCAGGCACGAGGGGTGAGGTAGATACGTGATTGGTCAGTTGTGTTAAGATGCACACCTGCCCATTCGCTGCCAGCACATGGGAATTTGTGCACGCAGTGCTTGTCATACAAACTTGTGGGTATCCATGAGTGTCCCACTTTCAATTTTATATTTATTGATAATTAATTTAATGGAGTTTTTAAAAGTATGAGCTAAGCGCAATTTTTACTATATACGGTATATATCTGTGTATATTCAGCCTAGATATTTTTATCTTATTTTCAGAATCGTCTATGGTAATAACATGAATTCGGTTATTTTGCACTCTGTGAGGCCATCATTCTGAAAGAAGTAGGGTTTTCCCATGCATCTAGACGCGGCAGTACAGAGAGTGGCTGTGAAATATCTGTCCCCTGGTGGTGAATATTAGCTGATCAGGGGATGATTACCAGTGTCTGAAGTAGAGAGAGAGACACTGGTGAAACGAGTGAATGTCAAGATTTGCTCCCGGGAAGATGATCTACAGTAACTAAATCATATTAAGGCTCAATCTGGTGGGCAACAGTTTTAATATCTTCCCACCCGGCGATGTGCAAAACACAATGTGGCCCGTCAACAATCCCAGCAAAAACGAACCGTTGACCCAATGCTGGTTCAATTATGGCCCACCGTCTGCGACGCTGGCCCAGCATAAAACCAGCCCATGCAATGCCTCGTCTTTGCTGGGCTGCGGGTCTGGCAGTGCAAGTCGACACCGATCTAATGTTTGTGAAATGTTGGAGCAGAGTCGCCGGTGCTGGCCTGTATCCATTCAACCCTAGTCATCCCTACTTCATGCTGGCTGTACTATAGGCACAATGCTTGAACCATATCTGAGTTAATGTTGGCCCACCGTCTGTGAAGATGGCCCACATTCAGCGTGGCACCAAACACAACACGGTAACCCAATACTGGGCTAATGTTGGCTCAGTGTCGTAGACGGTGGGCCAACAATGTCCGGCATTGGGTCACCATCTTGTGTTTGACCGCCTACACGATAGATGGAGAGAACGCACAGACACAAAACTGATCGGCGAACTGAGCGGACAATGGTAAACCAACATGTCCCAACTATCTGTGAGAGGGGAGACATAATAAGGCCAACGTGTGTGGTGACAAGCATTCGATCTGACGAGATTTGAATTCGAGACCTCCACTTACGAAAGGCAGCCGAACAAAATGAGCCGGTCACAGCCCCAAGTGGAAACGAATTGTCAGAATTGACAGGCATCCCGTCAGACAACAACCATGAACACCACTTCTAGCCCCCGTCCCTCCACCCCTCTATGTTACCCCAGCCCCACCCATGACGTGTTCACACCCGTCAGATACTCTCCAACCCTGTTTGCCGCTGTTCACCGCTCACAGACACAGGCCTACAGTCTACTTCTATTATCAAAACCGTAAGTTATATGTTTATATATTTATTTTTATTGATATTTGTGTGCCTCTCTATTTACATGCTACTCAGACTCTGACATCAAAATTCGATAAATTCGTATATCTGAGGTTCGAGTCCTATCCACAACATTCCATATCAGGTCTCTGGCTCGATATGCAATGTTGTGGACATTTGTCTTTGGTAAGTATCCCCTCCTTCAGATGGTTGGATTTGCTGTCACAATTTTTAACTTCAAATGAAAAACATCAATCTGTGTAGATTAATCGTAATGCTAGATGCCCCAGCGAAATACTCGATTTTTATGAATGAATCAATGAATGGATAACATAGTGCTCGAATGAATGGATTATTTGTTTAATTAATTAATTAATTAATTAATTAATTAATGCCTAAATTAAACAACGAATGCATGGATAAATGAATGAATGAATGAATGAATGAATGAATGAATGAATAAATGGATGAATGAATGAATGAATGAATAATTAAATGAATAAATGAATAAATGAATAAATGAATGAATGAATGAATGAATGAATGAATGAATGAATGAATGAATGAATGATTGAATGAATGAATGAATAAATAAATGAATGAATTATGTAATTACTCGGTTTCTACGCTTTCCAGAGGTTTTTTTGCTATATGCAGTAGCTATTTTATCTCTGGTTTTGATGCGGGAAACTTAAAAATATCATGCCAATGCTGTTTAAAGGGACCCCCTGAGATGAGACATTTTCAATGTAGTCAATTTTGATTTAATTTATATGAAGCTCAATAAATATCCATCTAATGAATGAATGAATGAATGAATGAATGAATGAATGAATGAATGAATGAATGAATGAATGAATGAATAAATAAATGAATTAATGAATGAATGAATGAATGAATGAATGAAGGAATAAATGAATGAATGAATGAATGAATAAATGAATGAATGAATGAATGAATGAATGAATGAACGAACGAACGAATGAATGAATGAATGAATGAATGAATAAATAAATGAATAAATGTATAAATGAATGAATGAATGAATGAATGAATAAATGAATGAATGAATGAATGAATGAATGAATGAATTAATGAATGAGTAAATAAATGAATAAATGAATGAATGAATGAATGAATGAATGAATGAATGAATGAATGAATGAATGAATGAATAAATGAATGAATGAATGAGTAAATGAATGAATGAATGAATGAATGAATGAATAAATGAATGAATGAATGAATGAATGAATGAATAAATGAATGAATGAATGAATGAATGAATGAATGAATGAATGAATGAATGAATGAATGAATGAATGAATGAATGAATGAATGAATGAATTACTAGACTAGGGCTCCCTGAGATACAGCGTGACAGGCATACGGTATAGTCACTACACAAGCTGACGATTTATTCTTGTTTTATGCTAATATTAACTAAGCTATTAAATGAATCATGTTAATATCGTTAATAAGATGTTAATATCGAGTTTTTGCGGACTTTATTTCAGTAAACTGTATAAATATACATTTAATTTATTCCGCTACAAATAGAAGCTACGTTTTTTTTATTGTGAAAAACCCGACTGTATTTCTATGGAAAGAATCATATTTTAAATTAAACGTTCAATTGGGAAACGTATTTGTACCGATTGGGTTTTATTACCCCTTCAAAAAATGAAAACAAAATCATGAGGGGTTCAGCTCGCTACGCCACCCTTAACTTAAACTGGGTGAAGAATGTATTCATGTTTGTTAAATTTTAAAGCAAAAACATACAAATATTCATGTTTGAACGTCCATTTCATTCCCAACCATCTGTGATTGAACCTGCTAAAAAAACGGGTAAAAACTACTATAGTCGTGCTTAGCTGTGCAGGGGGTAACCTAGATGCATAGATGCCAATCTAGTTGTGACATAAGTGACTCATCATGTAATAAAGCAAGGGGGGGGGGGGCGTACACGGTACACGGTTTTCTATATTGTTCGTGCCTTAAATTTGATTTATAATCTTGATGACGCAATGCCGTTATGTTATACAACTGGTGATCACAGCCATGACGGCCCCACAGGCCTACATTCTCAGCAAACGCGAAACGTTGAACCAATACTGGCTTAACGTTGGGCCAGCGTCGTGGAAGGTGGACCAACGTTGAGCCAGCAATGGTTCAGCGTGTCGTGTTTGCAGGTTTACCACAATTTCCTGTAGATAGCGGTTTATAAAACTGAAACATTTTTTATGATCAAAACTACCATTTATTTTGGCCAAACATTTAACAAATACAGATCATATTATTTGTTTTGCGATCTTGCCGTGAGAAACACTGGAAATTCAAGTTTGTGAATATATTACTTTTCACAATGCGCATCTGCCATGTCCATTGAAAGTTATGTCATAAATTATGTTGCTTTGAACCGTGACACACAGAGCGAGCACGATGCATGACGCAATGTTCTTTTATTGCTGGACCAGCCTTACATATGGTGGCCCAACGGTAATCCAACGTTTGGCTAATGTGTTTTGTTTGTTCCTCATTGTTTTTTTGCCCACAGTCAGGGGGCCAGGGGCTGAACCTGGAGAGTGGATCCAAAGTTTTTTTCTTTATGTTTTCATGTTATATAGGTATTGTACTTTATGAAACCGCGTGATGGCATTCTCACAGCATTGAGCATTTTGAAATAACGAGTTTTACATTTTTTTGCCTATCGCGGTACAAAATGGTGTTTTTATGTGATCGGGAAAAAAAAAAAATCACTTTAAATATTCACATAACTGATAGTTATTAGTTTTATTGTTTGTATATTGATGTATGATGATGATAAATATCATTGGGTCAAAGGTCAATGCTATAATTCAAGGTCAAAGGTCCCAAAACAGAACAAACATGCCTAATTCAGTATCATTGTATATTACATCCTCCACATTTGTATATGTTTCTACAGCTGCAATCATTGTCTTATAATTTAGGTTTTTGTTATGAAGTGCCATGATCTTAATAAACTAAATAACCTGTTGCTCACCTATTCTCATTCCTCCAGGCCACACTCCAAAAGTGGCCTACTATGCTGGGGTGAAAAAAATGGATTATTATATTGTCTGAGTTGTGTAGCAATGTATTATACGTTGGCATTCTATCGTATGCGCCAGTCAACATGATTCACCAACCCAATGTTGGGCCATTATCTGCGACGCTGGCACACCGTAAAATCACCATAGATATGCTACATTGACCCACCGCTTCCCCAACGTTTAGAAACCCGGCCACTATTGATACACACGGAGAAAATTAGTGGGCCCTAATTAGAAAAGTTAAATGCCAATTGGCCAGCCTCTATGTCAAGGCATATGATTTTATTGTGCAAAATATGAAGCTGGTTCATCAATGACAATGTGGTCTGAATTTAACTGTGACGTATATGTGCCGTTCTTGTGGTATAACAGTTCAACAGATGAGTAAATAATTCACGTTATTTAACCTTTTCTTATATCGTTTCAATATCACAGCATATCTATATCTGACTGTATGGATACATCAATTATCAATATGTGGTGTAATAATTCAGAGGTTACCGTACCTGCTAAACTTCCTAAATTGTACGTACTAGTTATTTTAAAAAATAGTTCTTTATCTTAAACTAGTTAACTAATCAGCAATGACACCACCACCTTCGCCATCATTTTGTCATTTGCTATATATTTATATTAAAGTTACTACTACCTTCCTGTCCATTGTTTGTTTCATCAGCTTTGGCAATGTAGTACTAGTATGCATCATGTTCTTACACAATGGCGATGCGTCCTGTATTCCTGCTTTGTTGTTTCCACATAGAACACGATCACATGGTTCTCACTGGAGCAACCATACTTGAAGATTTTTTATGTAATTAGGGACCAGTTGAGATGCAATCTGAGACCAGTTGACTTCATTCAGGAGCTGTAGTTGAACATAGCATTACTAACCACAGAATAAGCTCCTTACTACATCGAACCAGAAGACATTAATATCTCCAATAATTTTAATACCAAAGCATCCAGCCATAGCATCACATTGAGGTAAGTAGGGTCCTGGCAGCAGGTTAGAAATGAGGTCAAAATTTTCGGCAGTGGTCACTTTAATTTCTATGACACATTATGTATAGGCGATTGCATAATAATGATAATATCAATATTTGTCTCCTGAAGCTGTGCAATAGATTGGTTTATGATTAGGGCCTATGTATCGCCAGCCATCACAGTTTAATATGCCGAGTACCCCATCTGAAGTTGCACTATATGCTGTTGTCAGCTCCTTTGTGATTATCGTCTTGTTATGCCAATGACTTTCGGAATTGTGATATTTATTAGGTCGGTCCTGGTATTAAGAGTGTGCATGTGTTCTTGTGTATGTTTTTACCTTCATCCTGTTGCGGGTCATGACATATTCAGTGTGATGAGCTGCTTGCTATTACCTGATTACTAGCAGAAGTCACCAAAGTTGTTGGAGCAGGGATATGTTTCAACTTGAATACCCTACATCTGGCTATTCGTGCACAAAATCTAGTGCTAGAATTGTAGTAACGCATATATAAAAGACTAGATGTGGTGAGTCACCGTGACATTATCATGTTGGACAGCAAGCGCAGAGCGCAATTTTATGTATGTTAACATACTAAGTGAATTTAGATATGCACAAGAGACATTGCTTTAATAAAATAAATGTCTCAAATTATTTAAAGGATCTGCTAAATTACAACTTTATCGGCATATATTCATTCTGACTTTGCGATATAAGACACGAGATACAGGATAGCTACTGGCTGATTCAAAACCTCATTTAGACCTCCGCGACCCTCTGTTCTCATCTAATTTCTAAAATTCTTCTGTTTCCAGGTTCCTTGCCTCCTTTGCCAACCATACATCTGCAATGAGTATTATATATCAATGAAGAATTAGAAAGGCTAAAAACAGCTTTTAAACAAGCTTCGTTGCTTTCATCTCACTCTCAGCACCTTTCGGGTGTTAGGGTTCACTCATCATCACATTATCTTGGGCAACATTGGGTTTATTTTTTGTTTAAATGCCTAAATGTAAGATTTCACCACGATACTGATCCTATCATCAGAGCTGTACACCGATGACACCCAGGAACTCAGGAAGAGGTGTATACCACCAACCCGGGGATACGTCTCTATAGTGAACAATTACCTGGATACACCCAAAGGACATCTGATGTAATGTTATACAGTTGCAGATTTGATTTCATTATTGTAAATTTGGGCCTGTCGCCAATGACTGGACATGTGTCATACTTATCTGTCACCACAGTGTCATGGTGCGCATGACTGTGGGGTATATCAATATGTGGCGCATGTGGGGCATATCAATATGTGGGAAGCCTATACAATTATGTTTAATTATGCTACGAGTGTTTTGAGTTTCACACACTTCTAACATGTTTACCTCGCTCTCTTGGTTTAGTGGCAACTCTTGTAGAGCGTAAGACGCAGGCATGTGACAAGTTTTTGGAACATAGTATCTGATAAACACGTTATCGAAATCATGATAATCTGCGGTCGTATTGATCCATCTTTTAAAAACCTTTAATTGTTGTTTCATCGCGTTTAAAAGAAAACATAGACTGTGGGTGGGTCATAATTTCTTATCGTTCGCTGCTGTGCCCTCTTTTATGAATTATCAATCACGACGACGAACAGTTCGCACAAGTAGCTCCAAATGAATGAAAATAATTTCAAATTTATTTTGATTCACAAAGCGTAACACTTAGCTGGGGGTTACAATTCCTGTCATAAATTGTACCTAGCCATGGTGCACCCATACGTTGCAATACAGGTATACTGTGATAGGTACTACTTGCAGAAGCATAGACATATCAAATAGAACTAGACAGTCAGTCAGAGACTGCAAACCTCCGCCGCCGTGATTGTGGATTGTATCCGGATCGTAAACTAAACCGGATTATTTCCGAATTGAATGGATTGTTCCTTGGCCCGAGACACACCTCTTGTAAAAGTTTCATTTAATCATGTTAATGCTTTGTAAATAATCTTACTGATGAACAGACAAACCATCGCGACCGATAACATAATCCCCTTCGTCAGAGGTAATACACCACACAATGATAAATGTATAAATCTATGAACAAATACTTTGATGACATTGGATGACGTAGTATACACAATTTTAGAACGTATGGCCAGATTTATACATTATATTTCTCGTCGATATATATACAAATAATAATTATTGCGGTACATATGTTTTATAGTAGCTCTACGACATCATATTCAGGTTCGTAATGAAATTCCTTTCATTTTGATAGGTCACACTCTTATATTATTGTAAAATTTGAGTTTTTTACGCTAGTAATTATGTTTATGAAAGGCCTTGGGGTCAAAGGGTTCACATAACTAAAACTTCCGGTTCAATTAATTTGTACAATTATGACTTCACTCTTGTTAACACTGAAGACATATTATTTCCAATGATGGCAAATATAGATTAGGTAAGTGCTTTATATAAATATTTATATTTTTCGAACCGTGTAAAACCATTATTTTGCGTCACGACTGATGCGATTTTATAAAACGTGTTATATAATAATGCTCAATGTTGTGAGAATGCTATGATACAGTTTCATGGAGTACAATACCTATATAACATGAAAACACTGAGAAAAAACTTTGGCCCCACTTTCCAGACTCGACCAAAATTATGCATTTGACCCCCTGACTACTACGTCGGTGTTAAGCTTAGCTGCGGCATACATGTAGACATGCAATACAGAGCCCTTATTCTCGTACCAGTTACGCCATATCGTAGGCTTCTTATTGGTCGAGATGGCCATCTCGACAAAACAGAAGCCTACCATATATTGTAATTTGTACGAGAATACGGGCCCAGGTATGACTATGAAAATTTGAAAGATAATGGATGGTAGCTCGGTCTCAGATCAACACTGTCGATGGGGGTTGTGATCCAGACATGTGAGGGCTAACCCCTAGAGCGCTGAATATTTTTTATATAAATCATGGAGACCAAAGGGGTCTTTTCAACTTGAAATTATCATAAATGTCTTAGTTAGCTATTTCCGATTCATTTTAATACCTATATTGTTATGGGTCCACGGCCATTATCTATATTTTACCCTTTCAGTGCGGGGACAGTCTATATACGTCAGAATCTGAAGTCTACAGACGTCAGATTCTGACGTATTAAGATGGTCCCCGCGATGAAAGGGTAAAGACGTATGTATAAGATACTGACTAGATACCGCTTAACCTCTACAACGCTGAAATAGTTTTTTTAAATCATGGAAACCAAAGGGTTTTTTCTATTTGAAGTCATCATAAATGTCTTAGTTACAATGTAGCTCTCTCCGATTCATTTGAATACCTATGTTACGGGTCCATGGCGATTACAAATATGTTAATTCTTACAGCGCGGAGATCAACTTTCGGGGTTGCTGACAGCTACTTAGTCCGTATTCCGATTCAGGGCGGAGGCCCTGTTGCCGTAGTTATAAAGCTGCCTGCTTGGGGAGTCGGAGATCGCGGGTTTAAACACCACTCTGGCATTCACGTTTCAAAGAAACAAAATGGTTATTTTCCGCTTATTCGTAAAGCCACGGCTCGAATTTCGAATCCTTTGTCTCCTGCCAGACAGGGGTTTTAGCAACATATCTCAAGCCGAAGGGTTTAGCAAAACATGTCTAACACTCAGAGCAGGGGTTGAGGTCTGGCCCAGAATCAACATTGATTCAATGTGTCGTGTTTTCTGTGAATGACCTCAATCCTTGCTCTGCAAAGCAGACATAGGGAACTATTTGTCGTCATTTGAAGCTGAAAATAATATTATAATTCCAGGTTCAAATGACTCGACAAGTAAAACACGGCGGACGACGAGCTAAAACGCAAAGCACGGCCTTCTGTACGTCTATGGTTTTTTTCTGTTACATTATACGTTATACATTAATATGCTAAAAGCATTAAAATTATTATAGCTTACATATTTTTTTATTATAAAAGTATTCTACTTGTATTTATTTTATGGGTTTCTACGCATTCCAGAGTGTGTCTTTTATACTATTTATAATAATATGTAGTTATTTTAACTCTGGTTTTGGCGCGGGAAACATGTATTATGTTTATTATTTTTTATACTTTTATGCTTATACTTTTTGTACATAGATGAATATGAATATAGTTGCTGCCCAGCTTGCAGAGGCTTCTATAAGCCTGTTCTAGCGCAGCACGACCAATGTTGTATATAATATTATAATGATATAAAGTGTATATTTTTTGTATCTGTTTTTAAATATATGTATTGGTCAAAAGCTAAATAAAATATTATACCTTTGGGCCACACGATAATTGACTATCAGGTCTACTTCACCGTAAATATTACAAAATGTTGCTTTTCTTTTCAAGTTGCAATGAAAATGTGGTTTTGGTGCGGGAAACAAAATGATAGACCGCCTACGTCCACATATATTGCTCGAGTATTAATCAATTATCTGTTATTTTATCGCAATATCCAGTGTTTTACTATGGCAATGCCTTTTAACATGATTTTAACTCTGTATGTGATACTATGTAAATTGTCGTGTGATTTTAGCAAATTAACCATATTGTATATACATGTACATATATTCTATCATTTTTATGACAAATAGGTCAGTAATGACTTTTCTTTATGTCAATAAATATCAATCTGTATTTTTGACATTGCAAAGCAGACGTGATGGTACGATTAGGGCCCGTTTCCATCGGTAAGGTTTAACCCGCGCGCGTGCCATATTATCCAGCCTTCTTTAAATCCATGTATCATTTCCATATACGCGGAACCCGCGCGGGTGATTTGCCGCGCGGGTAGAAAATCGAACAATGTTCGATTTTTTCCGCACCGCATGGCAAAAACGCATGGGGAATTCCAGAAAATGACGTCACACAGATGGGCTTTCCCGTGTATCGCCGCGTGTTTTGCAAAATTTGTTAGGATAAACCTAACTTGGACATATAATCTCCTGATAATCTGCAAATATGGCAAACGAGACCCCATCTTTAACATCATTAAAGGTGGACAAGAAATGTGTGGCAGAAAATGTCTAAGAAACTAGACATAGGAAGAATGACAGGTAGGACTATTTATATAGCCTACCCTATAGTGGGCAGGTCTCGTAATTAACGCTATACTGTTGCTGAAGTGCTATTCTCGCTACAAGTCTATTGCAGATAATCTGACACAGTATCCAGACAGGGGCGGATCCAGTATTGAAAAATATATATTTTGGCGAATTTAGCGGACTTTTAAAACTATTTGGCAGAAATAAAATAACGTGCACCCACACTACCAGACACTAACATGTGCCCCAGTTAAGGGCGCCTCAACAACTATCATCATCATCATCGCTAACAACATCGCCATCAATGGCATCATCACCAGCCGTTATTGGCATCATCACTACTACCACCACCACCACCATCATCATCACCACCACCAGCAGCAGCAGCAGCAGCAGCACAACCACTACCAACGACACAATCATCACCACCATAATCATAATCATCACCACCACCACCACCATCACCACCAACACAACCACCATCACATCACCATCATTACCACCAACGTCATCACCTCCATCACAATCACCATCATCACCATAATCATCACCATCATCACCATCAACACCAACAACACCACCACCGACACCGCCAACACCACCAACACTACCACCACCAACACCCCCTAACACCATCATCACCACTACCACCAGCACCACCATCACAACCACCATCACCACCAGCACCACCACCAACACAATCACCACCACCATCACCACCACTATCACCACTACCACACTACCAGCAAAACCATCCCTAACACCATCATCCCATCATCACCAGCACCACCATCGCAACCACCATCACCAACACCATCACTACCACCATTATCATCATCACCACCTGGTCCATCACCAAGGAGATTATCCGCGCGGGTGTCACATGCGGATTTATATAAAAAACGCACCAATGAAAACAGACGACACGCGCGGGTACCCGCACTGGACCCGCGCGGGTGGACCCGCGCGGCTAAAAAACCTTACCTATGGAAACGTAGCCTAACCAAAGACCATGTACGATAAGATAGTCAACTCTACCCAAAACGTGAAATCGCTCTCAGTGCTGTGCCCCGGTATTGGGAGTTGGAACTAATGCTTTTGCCATCTATCAAGTATGATTTTACCATATTACGACGAGTAATTATGACATTGATCCTTTTAAAAACAATACCTACTTCATATCATAAAAATCAGAAAAATAAGTATTGCCCGAGGTTTACTTCTATTTTTTATCCAATAATTTGTTGGTTAGTTATCAATATTTTTTAATTGTCTTCTCCCCTTTGATACCTCAGGGATTGATGCGCCCGTATAAACAAGTATGCATATTTATTGTTTACAAACAACAGGTGACGCCCAGCTAACACGAGACGTCGACTCAATTATAGGGTAATGCTGGTCCAAGGTTTGTAATGCTGGTCCAGCATTACCCCATCATTGGTTCATCTTCTCGTATCTGCTGGCAGGTGAATTGTGTGCAAGGGTAGATACGGGAAAAGAAAACCAAGATCCTTATGGGCAATGGAAATAATATATATACTATATAAATTATATTACTATATATTATAGTCTAATGACACGAATCATTTGTCATGTTTATCATTCGGAAAATCCCTGAACAGAAATATTTTGCTGATATAAAGCCTGTTACTGTTACTGATGATTCACCTGATCTGAGCGATACTGTCACAAAAATAGCTTATTCAATGCTGAAATATTTCACGCCACAAACGGGTATTACCATTAAGGAGGAGAATATTCTTGTATAATATTATATATCAGTGGATATCTTTGTCGCAAAGTGTCGCGATCTGCATGTGATCGATGTAAAGTAATTTTGATGCCACTAATAAATTGCATACATTTCTGTCTAAAAAGCAATATTTGAATATTCAAGGTGTGGGGCTTTTGTTTCACGTCAAAACTTAATACAATTAATTGGTATAATTGTATTAAGGTATAATTGGAAATATACCTGAACACATTCTACATAGGAGTCGCAACAGAGATCAAATTATTACCATCATCAAAGACACTAAATCACGTGCAAGTTGCGAATATTTCACGTTAATATTACATATTTATGTCCCCATTCGGCTACACCATGTACTGCGACACATGTACTGCAATAAACACCATATTACCAGTAACGGCAGGAGAAATAGAAAATTATTAAAATTCAACTATAAATAAATTGTGTCATAAAAATGAACGTGTCTTGTTTTCAAGATATCAGTATACTGCTAACGCTCCAGTCCTCAGTGGCATTGATTGCAGCGGTCCGAGAGAGAAGGCTCGCATATTATAATTTTATAATATTACTTTTGTGTTCTAATATATTATTATATTTTTAAATAATACAAGTTTGAATCAAAATACACGTCTGCCAAGTTATGGTAGTTACCAATGTTTTGCCCCGATCTCCTTTGTGGTCGCTATGCTTGACGACATATCGTCACGTCCCTCCCGTTCTGTGCCCACATATTTGTGTACATTCTGTACACAGCTCTTCTGTTATTTAAATGAAGACATTTTAATCTCTAAAATAGTATGATAATATAACATGACTTATCTGCTATATTAGCAGTTATTTTCGTTCCAAAAATAAATATTGCAGATATATTGTCATAGCTGTCAAACCTAGAAAAACATTATTTTTTCTTTGGAGGCTAAAGTGGTGAAATTATCACTTGTTTTATATGATGATACACTTGCTAAAGCGTAGTTCCAACTCCCATTAAAAAGGGACAGCACTGCACAATGTATTACACGCATTTGTATGGTGAAATCCGTAAGTTGATCATCTTATCGTACATGGTCTTTGGCCTAACTTCGGAGGTCGGCTGCTTACTCATTACCACGTGATGTTGACCTAACGTTAGGTCAACTGTGGGCCTACGTTGTAGACGGCGAGCCCAACATTGAGCCTGCATTGGGTCAACGTATTGTATGCTGGGCTACATGAGTCATGGTGTCATGCCGTTCTGACATCATTAGCAACGTCATGCATCAAACCCTGCCTTGTACGTTAAAATAACACACTACACTCCAGAAAAAACATTTAGAGAAAAACATTTTATAATGCGCCGTCATTTCTCATTAGATTCATGGGCGCAGAAATGTACATAGGCATCAAGGAGACCACCATATGCTTCTCTAAATAAATGAGTCTTCAAACTATTTTTGAACTTATCCGAGTCTGTTTTATTACTTATTCTGCAGGCAGTGCATTCCACAGTCGTTGCGCAGCAGCTGCAAATGCCCTGTCGCCAAAGGTCTTATAGTTCTTGTACGTGTACACTTAAACTCCTGTCTAGCAGAATACGAATCTCCCCTGAATCGATTCGGGAAAATTCGGGGAGTTTACATTGTTTGTGGCGGAGAGGAAGGGTACGGGAAATGTTCTAGAATGTTAGAATGTTTTGCCGAAACCCGACGAACTACTCCCCTCGTACGATGCGTATCTCAATTCGGATCGGACTGATTAGATACGTATTATTAAGTAGAAGCTCGTTGGGTTCTGATCAGTAGAAATCAGGTGTATCATATATGGCGTAATCTGAAACATTGAAAATGAGTGACAAAGTTGGCAATCATTTTTTAAAAATCATTCAAATGTAACTATACCATCACCAAAACGTTGGTAACTAAATTGTTACGTAAGTTGATTCATAGCTATATGTGTACACGGAAAACGAAATGTCGGTTATATAAAGGTCAATAAGAATACAATTATTGTGATTATTTTTACTGAATATAAATTATTCTAAAACACAGTTTAATGGATAAACCGATGAAGAACACAAGTAAATAGTGCAGCAGTCCATGTCGGGCTAACTCAAAATGTGGCTATGTGGATCTTTAACTAGTTAGCCTGCCTGTGACAGTGGTGATTAGTGTATATCTAGCCCAGCCTTATGGAACGCCCTGTCTGTGCCCATACCTGCATACGTAATGCCCAAACAATTTTACCACTCCGGAGATTAATTAAATCGTGCCTACTTGACCTGACTCTCCCACCATAGCTCCTCGGAAGTCCGGCTCCATGTATACGAAAATGCTTTGGTGTCGATTATGACACATGATCATGCTAAGGACTTGTGCTCGTCTGAACTCGGTCCGCTGAGGATATAGGCACTATAGCACTGTGATTGATTGATTGATTGATTGATTGATTGATTGATTGATTGATTGATTGATTGATTGATTGATTGATTGATTGATTGATTGATTGATTGATTGATTGATTGATTGATTGATTGATTGATTGATTGATTGATTGATTGATTGATTGATATCCGCATGTGACAGGCTGAGTCACTATATACGTCTTTCATAATACGTGGAGGTTATAACACTTCTTTTGTCCATATATTATTGTAACGGCAAGTGGATAAATGTATTTAGATTTGGTAAAATAACAGCCGAGCAAGTTAAATCTTGTTTACCGAGGCCATGTTTCTTGTTTCAAAACGTGTCATTTAGAGCGATAATAAGAGAGGTTTTTTGACCATCTTGAGAATTGTCAGGGATATTACAGCTTGGTGGCCCGTTTTCGTGTCAACATTGCGGTATTGTTGAATGGAAATTGAGTGTTTTATCTGACGTTGATATTTTGGCTTCGCTCCAAATATCAACACACCGTTATATTACTCACACTTACACAGACACACTGGGCTTTTTTGCGATACGAAATTAACCCTTAGAGCGCTGAAATAGTTTTATAAAACCAAGAAAAGAAAAGTCATCATCAATGTCCTAGTGAGCCATTTATGCTTCATTTGAATACCTATCTTATGGGTCCACGGCCACTATAAACATTTTTACTCTTACAGTGCGGGACCGACTTAAGACGTCAGATTCTGACGTCTAAAGTTCAGTGTTTTTATATGACACTGTACAATGGTTATACAATAGCGTAGACATTAGCTATATATTAGCGTAGACATAGCGCACATTCAAAACCTGTCAGCGTTTGACTAACATATGTCAACTTTGCCGTAAATATCGCGGGCGAAGTCGGTCCTATATAATAATGTAGATTTATTTCGTACTCGAAGTACACAATACATAGTTAGGCCTATACACAAGAGACAAGAAATTCACACAGCAAAATTATACAAATTAATCACATAAAATATTGTCCATCAAAAATGATAAATGTTCATTACATAAATTTATTACTCTGTAATCACGAGAGGATATTAATTCTTTAGCAAATTGTACAGTAGCTTTGTCGTCATTCGTTGAATTATTATAGTGCATACGTTTAACGATGGGGAAAGATGTGCTGTATGATGATCTGGCAATGTCATTGCGGTCTAATTGTCTATTTATTTATATACTGCGCTCCACCCAGCAACCCAGCAGCCACGTGAAGCAGTCGTGGTTTAATGCTGGCCCACCGTCTGCGACGCTGGGCCAACATTAAAGCTGCACTGCGTCAACATTTCTTCACAATGAATTGTATGGTGCAGTGTATACAAGTTGGTACTGTCACACCCCAGGCCTTTAAATAGTTTAGAGCAGTACATAAGCACATTGTGACATTCTCGCTACAGAATGACGCCCAAAGTCAGGACCATTATATTTTCCTATAGGATTATTTCAAGGATTCTTTCTAGTTGACAGTACAATACAGAACACTGCTCATTCCAGGCCTTTGAACAGTTTGGAGTGTTGTATACAATGATCAGCTGATTACGCGATAAACTAGCGCTGACACACATTTCAAATACTGATCTTGACAATTTTGAACAAAATAATACAGAATTACATTAATTATCTAAAGAATTCAGATGTCTTTTGCATTCTTTTTCAGGTCTTCATTTTGATATATATAGTGAATTTGACTAATGTTAGGGCCCATTTATGTCGATATTGGGATTTTTTTATAATTGTAATACGATGGACACAAAAACAGAATATTTTTAAAGTAGCATCTGACTAAAATTAAAGCAAAATTAAGGCATCTGACGGTATATTAATATTTAAAAAGACAAATGCACTTTCAACCCGTAAAGCATAGTTAAACAAACAGTAGCGAACAAAGAGGGGTGTACAATTCTCAATTCATACCTGACCCTGATATATTATGTGGTCACCCCCTCCACCCTCCCTTACTGTAGACCAATACAGTTATATACAACTCAAACTATTAAGCCGTTTTTTGTGTAAAGCACTTAAACAGACTAAAGCCGGGCATCGGAGTTCGGGAACTCCTATTCTAGTTATTACTGTCATTGATTTTATTTATTATCACGACTATGCAGAGCAGAACGTATCGATGAGCATGCGCTATGACGACAACTTTGCTGTATGTTCAATTGTGAATGCATGCATGCATGCATGCATGCATGCATGAATGAATGAATGAATGAATGAATGAATGAATGAATGAATGAATGAATGTGGCCCTGGCGGTCTGAGGCCGAGCATGCTACCTCTCGGTCACGCAGCCTCTCATAATACTGAATCTTTACCAGTAAGCGGGGAGACCTTAGTTTCTTTTTGAAACCTGACTGCCATATAACGGGGGACGACATACAGCTTTCACCACTGCACCATGGGCCCCGCCCAGTTGACATGTGACACAGAATCCACGCATGCCTGCACAGCACGTCACACGTAACCTGCAGATTGGTCTCAACGAGTCATATCGTTTGAGACAGGCATGTTGTTGTAAAATTCGGATGTTCCAACAAACTGTCAGTCAGTTACACCAACCGAAAAATTAGCCCTTTAACCGCCAAATTATTCAATCTGAATTTTCACCCACTTGAAATAGTGTCTCGCTGACGCGATCCACAACTTCAAGTGAGTGAAAATTAATCAGATTTGACAAAATGGAGGTCAACTGTTTTCAAATATTTCTGATTGATGTCATATTTTATCTTTAACATGTTTAAACGGTGGTACCCAATGTGCTAATAAAAAATGAAAACCCGAATATATGCGACACCGGCGGTTAAAGGGTTAATGTGGTGGTAAACCTACGCCTCCCAGAAGAGGAGGGGTACTGAGGGGTGAACATATGTTTTGGGTCATTTCTACAGATAAAATACACCGAATAGAACAAAATGCTGAACGTAATCATTTTCATTTTGTGGTATTTGATAACCCGATGAAGACTGCGATTGCATATTTCAATCAGTTAAGCATTTCAACACCCTTTGCTCTGCATGGTTTATACAAAAAATATTCCAGTTAAACCTTGCTGCTGAAGCGACACCAGAAGCAATCAACCCTTATCATTGAATCATCACAGATTTAAATTATATGGTACATTAGAAATTAAATTTTATTGGTCTATATAATTAATTTTTTGACTTGGTAAAATCAGTTGATATGTAGACTTGATAGCAGACTATCAACCTTGTTACCTCTATGTCACTGTCAAGACGCTGGACCAGCATTGGCCCAACATTGGGTTGATGTCTCAAGTTTGCTGCATATACAGTACGAGCACAGTGAATCGTCGGATTCAGAACTACAGGGCTCGAATTTCGAATCCTGTGTCTAGAGGGCAGTGTTTTCGCATTCATTTCACCATCCTCAGGATGTTCCCTGGTCCAGTTTAGCTTATATGGGTACAGCCCGTTGCATCGCCGTTGAATTCTTGGAGAGGGAGTCAATGGTAATAGGACTGTCAAATTCTTCTAATATCGCTGAAAATATTAACATGAGCTGGGAAATTTATGTGAAATTACAAATAAGTTATATGCATGTATTACAATTGTTGTCAGTTGTGTGCGTACTTTGCGTACACTTTATATTTTTAAGAACTATACGTATTTGCAAATGAACCTTGCTCAACTAGCAGCCCTCAAAAAAAAAAGTGTTATGATCATTATCGTGATGATTTATTATTACTTAAAAAAAACGAAATACGAAACCAAACCTAAGATGCCGAATCATCCCGATGTGTGCCAATATAAATTGGTTTCTGGATGCAGAAATGACAGAGATTTCTCTGTACTCTGGCTGATGGTATCTCGAGAGTGTGACGAATCAGGAGAAACCGCAGCGCAAGTTAGTTAGGCGAGGGGAGATCGTCGATCTGTCTATCCTTGGGTTGTAGTATCCTGGTTACACAATATATTACAATATATGGTGTTATGGTTTACTAAGTAGCGCCCCAAGGTTAAATCAATGTTATTTGCGTAGTAATATGATTACACATTACAATAGACCCTCTAATTTGTCTTTGCAGATGTTTGTCATCTAGGTATGCATACAGTGCTCAACATTTTTCAAAGATATAGTATGCAGTGTTGTCTGTGATGCTGCTTCCCAGCAAACAAAAGACACTGAACCAATGCTGATTTATTGTTGGGTCAGAGTCGAAGACGATGGGCCAACAATAAATCAACATTGGTTCAGTGTCTCGTGTTTGCTGGGTTTGCATTTTAGAAGTTATCATGTACTTCGGGCTGGCCTTCCTTTCGCATAGGAGACAAGACATTACCAGAAAATTATAGAGGTATCACTATACTATATAAGCTGCCATGGAAAGTTTTTTACGAGCTTGATTAATTTGAGACTGACTAATTTTATAGAATCCCACAAAATAATGCTGGAAAACCAAACAGGTTTTAGGAGAAGTTATACCACAAATGACCACATATTCACTCTGAAATATCTAATTGATTTATATTAATTTTATCAAAAAAGAAACAACTTTTTTGTGCTTTTGTAGATTTTAGAAAGGATTTAGACACGGTGTGAAGATACGGTCTCTGGTCCAAACTCTTATACTCTGGAATAAGGGAAAAATTATTCGATGTGATCAGAAGTATTTATAGCAATATTAATTTATGTGTTAAAAGGTTTAAATTAAAATTATTTTGGTTGTTACACGGGTGTTCGACAGGGTGAGAACCTGTCTCCACTTTTATTTTCGCTATTTATAAACGACATGGAAAGTTATTCTGATACCAACGGTATCCCTAGCCTGAAACTAAATGACCCGATATTTGACACATTTTTAAAAATACAACTCTTATTATATGCTGATGACACTGTATTACTAGCCGATAATCAAACAAATCTACAAAATGCATTGAAGTGTTTAGCAGATTACTGTGATGATTGGAAACTGGATGTGAATACCGAAAAAACAAATATTGTAATTTTCTCTAAACAAAAATCTAGAAAGAGAGAGTTAGAATTACCAATTGATTTGCAACTTTTTGATTCGCTAGTCTTACTTATTCTACTATAATATGGTTGTGAGATCTGGGGGTTCGAAAATAGCGAAATTTTAGAAAAGCACATCTGAATTTTTTTAAATATATTCTTTGCTTAAAAACATCAACACCAACGTGAGTACGGTAGATTCCCTATCTCTGTCTTGATTAAAACCAGGATGGTCTCATTTTGGTCTAAACTTATGTGTCAAAATGGTGAAAACGGTCTAGCATCATGTATAATAGTTTATATTCATTTAATGTCAATAATGTATATACATCCAACTGGTTATCAGATATATCAGCAATTTTTAACAATACAGGTTGCTTGTTTTTATGGTTATTACAGGATCCGTCAGAAATGGCCTCACTTCCTTTAATTATTAAAAAGAGACTTAAAGATCAGTATATTCAAGATTGGTTATCAACTGTTAATAATTCACCTAAATGTGTCCTTTATAGAACCTACAAACATAAATTCGAATGAGAACATTACCTTTGCATATCACCATATCTCAGAAAAATGTATGCAGATTTCGAACATCCAATCATAAGCTCCCAATAAAAACAGGCAGATATAACAACGTTCCCCGCGAAAATAGATTGTGTACATTTTGTAACTCCAACAAACTTTGTGATGAATTTCACCTAATACTCGAATGTTCAGTACTAAAAAATATACGTGGAAAGTTCCTACCCACATATTGTCTATCAAACCCAAATACTATTAAGTTTTAAAATGTGATGTCCCCGCATACAGATTTATTGTGCAAAATGTTAGCGCAATGCATAACACAATCATTTAACTGTTATAACTTGTATATTTAAATTACTGTAGCATACATGTACCTTGTATATGAAGACTTCATGTCATGGTTCTAACTCTTACTGTTGACCAGTCATTTTTTATGTTAAAATGATTATATTTTTCTCATATATGTTATATTTATACCGACGTTGTATTTGTGTTATACTCCATGCCCAATAAAGGCCTTAGTAATAAAATATTGTCATTGTCATTGTCATTGCCCGATATTGCAATATTGCAATAAAGCTATATTCACTTTTATTTGGTAAATTAAGGAAGCACTGGTAATCCCATTACTTACTTTTTGGTAGATTTTATTGGTAGATCAAAATGAGCTCCTATATACTGAAAATTGTCAAAATCTACGTTTTTTTTTAAATGGCCACCGTCACACATTATGCAATCTAAAATACCCATATATTTTGATATCCATGATATAAAAAAATGAATAAAATGTTGTTTCTGACTGATTTATTATTGTTTTTTATGTTTGCTAGATCAACCATCAGTAGCGGGAATGTGTCAGCTGACATTGTTTGCGTTTGGAGCGGTGTGCCTGCTTGTGTTAACTCAAGCCTATAAGACGGGACCTCCAGTAGGACTCGACAAGGATATATGTCAGAGTATGTTCCCAGAAGGGCACTGTGCGTTAACTGGTGCCTCGAGTTCGGCCAGCTCCAGTGAGTCCAGCTCAGATGAGGAAAGTCACTCACATGAGGAGGGGGAGAGTGACTCACTTGAGGAGGGAGAGAGTGACTCACATGAGGAGGGAGAGAGTGACTCAGATGAGGAGGGAGAGAGTGACTCATATGAGGAGGGGGAGACTGACACTGGTTGCTATGGCAAACCCACCCGGGCTAAAGCCAGAGAAGATGCTTCTCCCTTTGAATTCGTCGCACCTAAATGTTACAAACCAACACTGATATATACGGTTAGTGAGTAAGATAAGCAAATGGTGGTCATTCGATTTAGCTATGGGAATATACAACACTTGTTTTGTGAATAAAGTGTGAACTTTTAAGCTGCATTTATAAACCCTTACAACAATAAATTAATTTTGTATAAGCCATGGGAACCAAAATGTGTATTTTAACTTTATATCATTAGAAATATCTTAGCTCTTCCCGCTTCATTTGAATACATCTCTTGTGGCTCTATGGTAATTATAATATTTTAATTCTTCCAGTTCGGGGACCGTCTTTATATGTCAGACTCTACATTCGTCAGATTCTGGCGTATAAAGACGGTCCCCGCATTGGAAGGGTTAAAATGATTTATGCTGTTATACAGATTTGTTTTATATCTTGTATATTTTATTGTACACTCTATAGTGAACCTTCGCTGTGATTCTCTATAATATTATCATTTTTTTGTCATGGTTACAGTGAAGATGAAGGTGAAGGCTGCCAAGGCGAAAGATTTTTACTTCAAGGGTCTTTTCGTTCAAGCTCGTAAAGTAAATGACACCACCGACTCTTACGGGACATTCAGCACTAATGACAATACACTGCAGACATTGGACTGTTTCAACAAAAATGCAGTAAGTTTATAATGACAATTAAAACATACCACTACATTATTTGCTTTGTCTGACTACTACATTGTGAGCCCGGTATGGAGAATTATTGTTGATCAAGTGCAGTGATTTTCATGGTAGGGCTATGGTATTATAATCAGTCATGTGTGACCGAGCTGTTGATTATGAGGGATCCTCATTGTGGTCGGATGTGTTTTAAGTCTAAGTTTTAAGTTAAAGCCCTCAGAGTTCTGCATTCTTAACTTTGAAAACTGTTGATTATGAGGGATCCTCATTATAGTCCAGGGGTCGTATGGAGCCTTAAAAGCCTTGAAAAACCTTGTATTTTAAATTATTTTTTTCAAGGCCCTGAAAATGTGTGAATTTTGCCAAAGGCCTTGAAAAGCCTTGAAAATGATCTATTTTGAAAACATTTCGCAATTAAAAAAAACGGCCAAGAAGCAATTCCGTAGACGGTTTTTACTGACAGCCGAGATCAACAATGAGCATGCATTCATTCTCTGTAGTCATCAAGTGGGCTTGCTACATGTCTACATGCTTGCTATTAAAAAGAAATGTTTTTCGAATGTTTGTATTAATGTTTTACTTGGTTTGCGTGGGGCCTGGAAAAACCTACTCCTCGGGCTTTATCCTATGCAGAAACACATTTTCCCAGCGTCAATTTCCAGCTTTATTAAAGGGACACTTTATATAGTTGGAAAACTGCTTAACCCCCACGACGTTGAAATATTCTTGAATAAGCCATGGAGGTTTTTTTCAATTTGAAATCATCATAAATGTCTTAGTTAGCTTGTTCCGCTTTATTTGAATACCTATGTTATGGGTCTATGTCCATTATGAAAGTGTAATTCATTCAATGTTGCGGTCGACTTCGGACATCAGATTCTGACGTCTGCACACGTCAGATTCGGACATCTAAAGACGGTCCCCGCGCTGAAAGGGTTAACCCTTTCGTCGCTGAGAAAAACTACAATGTTTATCTGTTTCATTAGCAGGTTAGATTGCAGTACATGTAGTTGCGAATGACATGAGTGCTTAAAGGTGATATATCACCCCTTATATAGTATGAATAAATTTGTGTCAAATAAATCAAAGTTGCCACAAGATGGGGCACAAGTGTTTCTTTATATGGGGTGATTGGCTATCATGTGACCCTCCGAGAGAGTCACATGATAGCCAATCACCCCATATATGGGGTGATTGGCTATCATGTGACCCTCTGAGAGGGTCACATGATAGCCAATCACCCCATATAAGGACATAATTATTCATACCATATAAGGGGTGATATATCACCTTTAAACATAAATATATGCAATCACCTGATACTAAATTGAACAAATAGGCCTATTAGTAATTTAAGCCACCTGAAAATAGTTCGTAATAGATGTAGAGGTTTGTCAAAAAGTGAATAATTCGCTGTAAATACACCTTTATATGTAAAAGTTATGATCGCATTTGGTTTTATTTCAGAACGCTCTAGGACACAGTTCTGCCGCCCATTACGGTTGTAAGAAGTTTGTGTGGAGGGCACCAGCCAACTTCAAATCGACCATAGAGTTTGTGTGAGTTTACATGCCGAGTGAAAATCAGATGTTATCCCTATATCAAGAATATCGAACGAAATTCGATATATTCGTAGATCCGAATGTACGAGATGCATATTCGGATCTACGTTTCTATCGTTGTAATTGAGTTTTTCTTCGACATACACAAATAGGTACTTGTACATGTTCCCAGATTTGATTTAGAAAACGCAATTTCATTGTGAGCATGGTGTTCTTAACCTTTGTTAATTCACGTTATATATTACAGGGCTACTGTTGTTAAGAGTCAGGATCAATTCTGGGTTGGACTTAAAACTAAGTCTTTGAAGTTCTCCGCCGATTGTGATGTCTCCACCTCAGCTTCAGCTGACTGTAAAGGTAAGTCTAATTTAATAATTTATTATTATCATTATTTATAGATAAACTGTCTGCAAAAGTTGCAGTACACCAAAAAGCAATATGTCTTCTGAATGTTTCTCATTTTTTTAAAGCGTAATTTATTGTTTGATTTACACAAACATTGTGAGTGGAAGTCAAAATGGTATTTACTTCATAAATGTATTTTATTTTCCAACAAATCACATTGGATACTGTGACTAAATTAACCCTTGAAGCGCTGAAATATTTTTGTTTAAACCATGGAGACCATTTTGAAATTATCATAACTGTCTTAGTTAGCTCTTTTCAAGTTACTACTACAAGAAAAAAGTATTTATTGCTGATGGTTCCTGTGAGAGGAACATGACAGAAGAGCCAGGAAAGCGCTGGCGCCATATAATACAATACAATAGAATAGAATAGTTTATTGACACATAACAATACACACATGACATGCATGACCAACATAAAATATCATTGTGTAAAAATGGACAGAGAATCATAGGATTATTGTGTCCTAGCATTAATGACGCAAAATTAATTGCTACAATCAAAATGTGTGGAAAATAGATAATTATGTGCAAATATAAATATAAACAATGAATAAAACATAACACAAATAGAGATGATGTTAACTTAACCATACAGAAATACTCATGAAATATAACGACTGCTGCTTTAGTCAAAATAAAGAAATAATTAATGTAGACAATACTCAAATAGAAGTTTTTAAAACAAAGTGAAAGAAAAGTTTACATCAAAATTTGAAAGTATATCATTCCAAATTCCTACGGCCGAAATTCTAAGAGATTTACTTGCAAAGACAGTTGGGCGGGGGCCCTAGGGTGGTGGTTAGCACCGCTACCTTTCACGCCAGAGTCCGGGGTTCGGTTCCCGGTCTCGGCGGTTTGAAAGAAGCAAAATTGTTTCTTCCCCATCCACGTGTGAAAGTTAGTATTGTGGGGAGCCTCCGTGACCGAGTGGTAGCGTGCTCGGCCTCAGACCGCCAGGGCTCGAATTTCGAATCCTGTGTCTGGAGGACAGTGTCGTCTCAATCATCTCACCATCCTCAGGAGGTTCTCCTGGCCCAGTTTAGCCTATATGTGCACAAAGGTGGCCTAAAGCCCGATTCATTTCATTTGCAAGGACATTTCTATATTTAGCGGGACGAACTTTATCTGCTTGCCTAGTGTTAACCTGGTGAACATCTCTGTTATAGACATACATATGATTGAAGATTAATGGTAATAGATTATGTTCGTACTTCTACATAAAAACAGCTACCGTATAAAAATAGAGCTTTTTAAATTGAAGTATTTTTAAATGTATAAACAAAGGTTCGGAATGCGCTAATAGCGGTGAACAAGAAATAATGCGCACAGGTCTCTTCTGTAACTTAACAATCGTGTCCCTGTAGCAATCCCAGGCGTTGCCCCAAACTTCAATACAATAGTATAGATATGGATACACAAATGAAAAGTACAATGTACTTAGTGTTTCTTTGTTTATAAATTGTTTAATCCTATTGATTATTCCTATCCCCTTACTGACTTTAGTCTTTAGACCAATTTAAATGACAGTCAATAACAACACAAAGAAATTTAGTACTTTGCACTTCCCCAATGCATTTATCCATTACTTTTACCTGAGTTTTCATAGTAGTTACAGATTTATGTTTAGATCGAAATAAAATATAATGTGTTTTCTTCACATTAAGGAATAGTTTATTTGCTTTTAGCCATTTAAATAATTTACATAATTCTTTATTCATCATTTCGGATAAACCATCTGGATCCTTACCACTTAAAAATGCACAGTTCCGCTTTATTCAAAAAACTATGTTATGGGTCTATAGTCAATAGAGAATAGTTTTACTCTTACAGTGCGGGTTTTGACGCTAGACGTCAGAATCTGACGTCTACAGAAGTCAGATTCTGACGACTAAAGTCGATCCCCGCGCTGTAAAGGTTAGAAATGCATTATCTAGAACAGTAGACCTGCTATTAATTTAGAATTGGTTTTGTTTTGACGATTGTCATTGCGAATCTCATAATGTAATGTGTGCAGCTGTGTAAAAAATATTTGACAAACACTGAAAATATTAGTTTACCCTGGTAATGGTTACTATAACTGCAATGAATGATTGTGTTTTTTGTTACAGACAGTGGGGCCAGTCAGACACTTCCGGTCGGCGTTCTCATGGCAACATTGAGCGCCATCTTGGTTTTCAGCAGATTGTAAAGTCACCTTGTGCTCATGTTTGACAGATGAAATCTCGTACATTATTTCATACGAGGCGCTACATCCGCGCCAACATTAATTCGTTATCCTAACTTATGCTGCTCAATTGTTTGTGAGTATTTTTATCGTACGTGATTTCACACGAGGCGTCACATCTGCGCCAACATTAATTCGTTATCTTAACCTATGCTACTCAATTGTTTGTGAGTAATTTTATCGTACATGATTTCACACGAGGCGCTACATCCGCGCCAACATTAATTCGTTATCTTAACCTATGCTGCTCAATTGTTTTTGAGTATTTTTATCGTACATGATTTCACACGAGGCGTCACATCTGCGCCAACATTAATTCGTTATCTTAACCTATGCTGCTCAATTGTTTGTGAGTTTTTTTATCTTACGTGATTTCACAGGAGGCGTCACATCTGCGCCAACATTAATTCGTTATCTTAACCTATGCTACTCAATTGTTTGTGAGTAATTTTATCGTACATGATTTCACACGAGGCGCTACATCCGCGCCAACATTAATTCGTTATCTTAACCTATGCTGCTCAATTGTTTTTGAGTATTTTTATCGTACATGATTTCACACGAGGCGTCACATCCGCGCCAACATTAATTCGTTATCCTAACCTATGCTGCTCAATTTTTTTGTGAGTATTTTTATCGTACGTGATTTACACGAGGAGTCACATCTGCGCCAACATTAATTCGTTATCTTAACCTATGCTGCTCAATTGTTTGTGAGTATTTTTATCGTAGGCTACGTGATTTCACACGAGGCGTCACATCCGCGCCAACATTAATTCGTTATCCTAACCTATGCTGCTCAATTTTTTTGTGAGTATTTTTATCGTACGTGATTTACACGAGGAGTCACATCTGCGCCAACATTATTTCTTTATCATAGCCTATGCTGCTCAATTGTTTGTATGTATTTTCATCGTACGTGATTTCACACGAGGCGTCACATCCGCGCAAACATTAATTCGTTATCTTAACCTATGCTGCTCAATTGTTTGTGAGTATTTTTATAGTACGTGATTTCACAGGAGGCGTCACATCCGCGCCAACATTATTTCTTTATCTTAGCCTATGCTGCTCAATTGTTTGTATGTATTTTCATCGTACGTGATTTCACACGAGGCGTCACATCCGCGCAAACATTAATTTGTTATCTTAACCTATGCTGCTCAATTGTTTGTGAGTATTTTTATAGTACGTGATTTCACAGGAGGCGTCACATCCGCGCCAACATTATTTCTTTATCTTAGCCTATGCTGCTCAATTGTTTGTATGTATTTTCATCGTACGTGATTTCACACGAGGCGTCACATCCGCGCAAACATTAATTTGTTATCTTAACCTATGCTGCTCAATTGTTTGTGAGTATTTTTATCGTACAAGATTTCACACGAGGCGTCACATCCGCACAAACATTAATTTGTTATCTTAACCTATGCTGCTCAATTGTTTCTGAGTATTTTTATCGTAGGCCTACGTGATTTACACGAGGCGTCACATCGGCGTAAACATTAATTCGTTATCTTAACCTATGCTGCTCAATTGTTTGTGAGTATTTTTATCGTACAAGATTTCACAGGAGGCGTCACATCCGCGCAAACATTAATTCGTTATCTTAACCTATGCTGCTCAATTGTTTGTGAGTATTTTCATCGTACAAGATTTCACACGAGGCGTCACATCCGCACAAACATTAATTTGTTATCTTAACCTATGCTGCTCAATTGTTTCTGAGTATTTTTATCGTAGGCCTACGTGATTTACACGAGGAGTCACATCCGCTCAAACATTAATTCGTTATCTTAACCTATGCTGCTCATTTGTTTGTGAGTATTTTTATCGTACGTGATTTACACGAGGCGTCACATCGGCGCAAACATTAATTCGTTATCTTAACCTATGCTACTCAATTGTTTGTGCGTATTTTTTATCGTATGTTATTTCACACGAGGCGTCACATCCGCACAAACATTAATTCGTCATCTTAACCTATGCTGCTCAATTATTTGTGAGTATTTTTATCGTACGTGATTTCACACGAGGCGCTACATCCGCGCCAACATTAATTCGTTATCTTAACCTATGCTGCTCATTTGTTTGTGAGTATTTTTATCGTACGTGATTTACACGAGGCGTCACATCGGCGCAAACATTAATTCGTTATCTTAACCTATGCTACTCAATTGTTTGTGCGTATTTTTTATCGTATGTTATTTCACACGAGGCGTCACATCCGCACAAACATTAATTCGTCATCTTAACCTATGCTGCTCAATTTTTTTGTGAGTATTTTTATCGTACGTGATTTACACGAGGAGTCACATCCGCGCCAACATTAATTCGTTATCTTAACCCATGCTGCTCAATTGTTTGTGAGTATTTTTATCGTACGTGATTTCACACGAGGCGTCACATCTGCGCCAACATTAATTCGTCATCTTAACCTATGCTGCTCAAAAATTTGTGAGTATTTTTATCGTACGTGATTTCACACGAGGCGCTACATCCGCGCCAACATTAATTCGTTATCTTAACCTATGCTGCTCAATTGTTTTTGAGTATTTTTATCGTACGTGATTTCACACGAGGCGTCACATCTGCGCCAACATCAATTTGCTATCTTAACCTATGCTGCTCAATTGTTTGTGAGTATTTTTATCGTACGTGATTTCACACGAGGCGTCACATCCACGCCAACATTAATTCGTTATCTTAACCTATGCTGCTCAATTGTTTGTGAGTGTTTTTATCGTACATGATTTCACACGAGGCGTCAGATCTGCGCCAACATTAATTCTTTATCTTAACCTATGCTGCTCAATTGCTTGTGAGTATTTTCATCGTACGTGATTTCACACGAGGCGTCAGATCTGCGCCAACATTAATTCTTTATCTTAACCTATGCTGCTCAATTGTTTGTGAGTATTTTTATCGTATGTGATTTCACACGAGGGTCACATCTGCGCCAACATTATCTTAACCCTTACAACGCTGAATTTATTTTGTATAAAGCATAGAGACCAAAGGGTTATTTTCAATTTTAAATCATAAGCGACTTAGTTAGCTCTATCCGCTTCATTTGAATATCTATGTTATGGGTCTACGACCCTTATAAATATTTTAATTCTTTCAGATCAGGGGCCGGTTTTACCAACATTATGTGGACTTAAGTCAGTGGACTTAAATCAGTCTTAAGCTCATCAATTGGTTGAGACGTGATCACGTGTTGATATAGTAAAGACAAAATTTTGACTTAAGTCAGGCTGGTGAAACCGGGGCCAGATCTTTCAGATCGTCTTTATACGTCAGAATCTGACGTCTACAGACGTCAGATTCTGACGTATAAAGTGGATCCCCGCACTGTAAGGGTTAATTCGTTATCTCAACCATTCTACTGCTAAATTCCCAGCTCCAAATGAATGAAAAACACTATTATTTACAAAAAATAGACATAGAGCTATTTGATTAAATGAGCATCTACCGCAAGATACATTTCAGTGGTATTTTATTTAGTCTGAAATTTGCTTGAAAACGTATATACGGCCTTAGCAGCACAAGGATTAATATTAACACAAATATAAACAAGCTAAATAATGTTATATATATATATTTTTTCAATCACATATTTGATGTATTTTGTGTCGTAGCACCCCACCCTGACTCTGTTGACCTACATGGTCTCACCACCCTAAATGAGCCGAAATCCGAGGGGGGTGGCTACTGACTAGAGAATCCTTACCCAAATTGCTGCTTTAAAGGGTTGTTTTCGCGTCTGGTGAATTAAGAAAAATACAGTAATGTTGTAATTCTGTTGATAAATTGTAAACACACACTGTTTTCTCTATCTGTGATATGAGGTATAACTGTTATGTGAGATTTTCAGATGGACACAGGAGGTGAGAAGGATTTATGTCTATTCTGGGAATGGGCGCAAGAATATTAAGGGAGATCTGGGCAAATTGGACCTTTTACCACATATGGGGGCCTACCTTAAAATCTAATTGGTGAGCATACCATTATCGCAGCTTTTTAGTTTAAAAGGACAGCTTATGCCTTATTATGGTGTGTCACAATATAGTGTAGCTAGGGACGGAAGTGGTGAAATCGGCCCTTAGAATGTTGGCATTATACATGTGTTTCAATGGGACTGGCATTTAGGGTGGTGAGACCACATGTATTTTGAAACGCTATGAAACGTATATCGGTGTCAGCCCAAAACGCACTGGGATGGTGGGAGAAAATTGAGTTGTGGATCGCGGTAGCTATCGTTAGCTATATTTTAACCTATATTTAAGGATTATTGACAAAGTCTATACTGATTCAGATCAGTCCTAACCCTTTAACCGCCGGTGCCGCATATATTCGAGTTTTCATTTTTTATTAGCACATTAAGTACCACCTTTTAAACATGTTAAAGATAAAATGTGCCATCAATCAGCAATATTTGAAAACAGTTAACCTCCATTTTGTCAAATCTGAATAATTTTCACTCACTTGAAGTTGTGGATCGCGTCAGCGAGACACAACTTCAAGTGGGTGAAAATTCAAATTGAATAATTTGGCGGTTAAAGGGTTCAGTTTGTAAGCCGGTCTAAGGTATATATTGCTATATTATTCTAGAATCAATGACTGATCAAACAAAAATATATATTTATTCCAGCTTGTATGACTTGTATAACTTAACAATTTATGTGCGGAGCCCATCCACAGAAGTTTTTAGCATTTTATTTTTTCGCCATGCAAGAAAATTGGAACGAAAAAGATCGCATAGTGGCTTAATTTAAGACCAAACATTTTGAAATCTTGATGTTTATTTAAACACAAATTTCGTTGCTAATATTAGCGATTTGATCGGGTAATAAAGTGGATAAAGAGCGACTATCTTCGGGCTAAGCGCTTAGAGGTTGAGTCATATTCCGCGACTTTTAAAATGACCACGTAACACTAGCAAGCAGCAAAATCGGAGGCTTCAAAGGTGATCTATCACCCCTTATATAGTATGAATACATTTGTGACAAATAAATCAAAGTTGCCACAAGATGGGGCACAAGTGTCTCCTTATATGGGGTGATTGGCTATCATGTGACCCTCTGAGAGGGTCACATGATAGCCAATCACCCCATATGAGGACATAATTAAGGACATACCATATAAGGGGTGATAGATCACCTTTAATGAAGGATATTTACTGATATCACATTGAATGTAATATGATAACACTGAAGTTTCACCAGGGTCTATTGAATGTTAACCCTTACAACGCTGAAATATGTTTTGTACAAACCACGGAGACCAAAGGTTTTCTTCAATTTTTAATCATCATAAACGTCTGAGGTAGTTCTTTCTGCTTCACTTGAATACCATACATTTTCAATTATTTCAGTAAGGGGATCGATTTTAGACATCAGAATCTGACGTCTACAAACTATAATTTACCTGAGAGGAAAACAGTCTCGATATAAAAAAAAATCACATTTGTTTAATCTTGTAGTATGATATAGACGTCAGATACTGACATCTAAAGTCGGCCCCCGTACTGAAAGGGTTAACTGTTACCATTCAGCTTGTTATATTCTAATTTAACCCTTATAACGCTGGAATATTTTTGTATAAACCATGGAAACTAAATCTGAGACCAGCATAACTGTCGCAGTTAGCTCTTTCTGTTTCATTTGAATACCTATGTTATGGGTCTACGGCAATTAGAAATATTTTAATTCTTTCAGTGCGGGATGGTCTTGATACGTCAGAAGACGGTCCCCGTGCTGAAAATGTTAAATGATGATAATTCAACGTTTAAAATATGTTTATATAAATACACCATCATGGGCACAGGTTGACACAGTGATGTGAATAATGTGACATTTTGTTTTCCTCTAATTATTTTATCATTAAGTTTGATGATGTATCAATTAATATCCGTAATATATGGTTGAATGATGATTTTGCTGTACCTGTATATAATTATATTTGTAAATAAACTATTAACAAAACTTTCTCTGTTCAAACACATTCTTGCTATTTAGCACACGCCGCTCATCAGCACTTAATCCAATGAAACGTTTGGTTCTATCTTTTATAGCGAAACTCCCAGCTTAGAATGACAGAACATATTTTTTATACAAAAAATGGACATATTCAAAGTCTCGATGCAAAAGAGCGACTTTTATTTTTATATTTTATGTATATATTAATAATAATATATATTAATAATATATATATATATCTTTTTATATTTTTATTATTTTTTATTTATATTTTATTGATATGATCCAAATCTTTTAAATTGAATGAGGGCTGGAGTCTCGTGTAGTGGTTAAACGCTGTGCCTGTCACGCCAGAGCTAGAAAGGTAGAGTGCTCGATCTAAGACGGACAGTGCTCAGATTTAGAGAATCATGTATTTAGAATCACCTGAATCATCTCTCCATTCCCCGGACCAGTTTAACCCTTTACCCGCCAAATTATTCAATTTGAAGTTGTGTCTCGCTGACGCGATCCACAACTTCAAGTGAGTGAAAATTATTCAGATTTGACAAAATGGAGGTCAACTCTTTTCAAATCTTGCTGGTTGATGTCACATTTTATCTTTAACATAATTTAAATGTGGTATTTAATGTGCTAATAAAAAATGAAAACCCGAATATATGCGGCACCGGAGGTTATAGGGTTAACCATATTCCTGCCGAGTGCGCCTATTGTCGTTTTTAATCTGTTTTTAAATCACAGTTTTTGTGAATGAAATGAGTGTTTAAACACCAAGATTTGCAAATTTTTGGTATCAAATTACCAATTGTCAGTGTTTTTCAGCCACTTGAAGCGGTAGCGAGGCACAACTTCAAATGGCTGAAAATGTGAATAAATTAGCTTATAATAATGGGTCACATATCAACTTTGGCAGCATACACTATAAATCAACATCCATTCATTCAAATCGAGTTAAAATAAGAAAAGGAAGCTATGTTTAACTCGTACAACGCCTAATTGTGTTTGTATAAACCATTAAGACCAAAGGGTTTTTAAATTTAAAATCGTCATAAATGTCTTAGTTAGCTATTCTTTACTTATTTGAATACCTCTGTTATGGGTCTACGGTTACTATAAATATTTTCACTCTTACAGTGATATGATTACAGTTAAAGGGACATGACCAGGTTTAAAATCATTAAAAAATCGGTGATTTTATTTTAGCTTATTAATATGACCATATCATGTAAACATGTCCATAGACTAGAACTGCAAACGTTTTTTTTAATTTTTGTACTGCACACTTACCAGTTAGGCTAGATAGATACAAAATCTCAGTATTTCTTATTCTTGACATGGTTGAAATTTACTTAAACCATATATTGACATAATGTGATTGATACTCTTGCATGTGAATGAAAATACACTGTCAGGCATTCTATGCTTTAAAATAGAATTATTACACGGTTCTGCAAGTACAAGAGATAAGTTCATAGCAGGATTTGGCTACTACCCGTTATTGAATATTGCGATATTATTTATGACAATTTTTTTTGTACGTTTTTTATGCGTCGAGAATCGGTCATATGCAACAACTGCAGTATAGGCTGCAGCCGTAGCAGTCTATTATCCCGCGAATTTGAACAGTTTGGGTCACGGCATATGTGTCAACTGAGTCAACCACGCTACCAATGAGCTATCCTGGCGCATACCCTTATGTCGGGACCCCGCCATGAGAGGCCCTGCAGGAACCCTGCCGATGCCCTGGCGGTGCCCGCCCGATATACCTTACACTTCCGACCCCCGGTCGGGTCCCGTAATGTTTTCAGAAAAAGTCTACGGTGGCTTTTTAGGGCCACCACAAATACAAGTTAGATGTTGTGGAAATACAAGTTATAGTTGTCGCGATGCAAGTTAGGCCTGTAGAAATACAAGTTAATGTTGTCCAACTACATCTTAGCTTTGTTGAAATACTTGTTAAAAATGTTGAAAAACAAGTTAGTGCTGATTAAAATTAACTTGTATTTCGACAAAAAAAACTTTTATATCAACAACACTATCTTGTATTTCAACAACTCTCAACTTGCATGTTGCGAAATACAAATCCATGTGTTCTTCTTTCTCAGTATTAACTTGTTTTCTCGCAACTTTATACCATGTATTTCCACACGGCGTATCGTCAACATGATTCATCTTACAACGGGTGTAGATAAGCATGATAGCTGAAACAGTCCCTTGTAATCATTATGCTCACGTACATTGTACCAACGCTGTACCAACATCTAGCTTGTTGGGATCTGTGGTATGTGTTGTCAGCGGATGGCCCCCGCGAAATGGATCACATAAATTACCGTCAACCCCCTCCTCGAGGCCAGCTAACACGAAGTTCTAGATGCATCCTAGCTGTGTCGTGATACATGTTAGACCTATTGAAATACAAGTTACTGGGACAAAGCTCATTTGTAAATCGCTACATGGCCCCAAATTGCATGCTGCAAGTAACGCTGTAGTTGAAACACAAGTTATAGCTGTTGAAACACAAGCTCTTTTTTTGTCAAAATACAAGTTAAATTTAACTTGTTATTCAACAATTCTAACATGAATTTCAACATTTCAACACGAGACTTTTACAGGCCCTAAAAAGCCACCATACAAGTCTCCTCTGATAGCCGGCAGGGCACCAGCGAGGGACCTGCCAGGACTCCGGCAGGGTATCTGTAAAACACGATTTGATCATTACCATAGTGCCCGTTCACTCGTTTTATGCCTTGGTCACATTTCACAAAAGGGGCCTTCCCGGACAGTTTCCAGGCTGTTTTTGGCCGTTTTTTGGATGTACCGCACAGGACCAGGAGGGACCCCGACCGGATGCCGTCCATTTTTTTCACCCCGCGCGGGCCCTGGGCTACTTTTATTACTAACCTAAAAGTAACCCGGGTCCCGGCGAGAAATATACCACGGTTCAAGCCCGTAATCTGCCTGGCAGGGGATCGGCGGGGCCCCTGCCGGTATCCGCCAGGGACACGGGAAGCATTTTTGAAGAAAATTACGCCGGATACCCGCCCGGGCCCCCTACGGGACCACGGTGGGAGCCTGTGGGGTCCTGACTTGGCTTGTAGGGGACCCGGGCGGTGTTCCGCCGGTGCCTTTACTATGCCCGAGCGGGTCCCGGGCGAAACCCTTGTCGGGACCCTTGTATATTCTCCAGGGGGATACACAGCTACTGACAGACGAATTTATCAATGTTCGATCAATCAATCCATCAATAAATCAATCAAACAATTAAGGCTACTTCTCATTTTACAAACTGTGTTTGTAACTTGAATCAACTTGCATCGCCAAATGTATACAAATAGACCAGTGTTTAAATTTTCCTTACATTTGTGGATAGGCCTACTAACATTATTTTATGTAATAGATAAGTCGAGTAAAAGAAGACATTACACAACCTGTTTTGTATTAATAATTTAAAACATTCTTCCATATAGAAGACTAACACTTTTCTCAATTAAAGGACCAACACGCTGGATCAGCCACGAATCCATTCTGATTAAAGGTTTGAAGTATTTGTGGTGTTAGACCCTGTAAAAGTCTCGTATTGCCTGTAACGGGCTTTAGAGCCAACCAGGGTCGAACCCACCACATTTGTTTTGCGGGATTTAATTTTTCTGTTTCTTGCTCAAGGAGCAATGCCACAAGGCTGACGTTGCAACGGTCTCGGGTTGTTGCAAGCCTAATATAAACCTGAGGCCAGCTAAATGAATAATGTCAGCAGTGTGAATATTGCTTTGAGTCGCTTTCTGCACAATAATGGCAATATCGCGACAGAATGAAGCCCAAAGTCGGGACTATACTCTACTCATATCGAATGACTTCAAGAGCTCTTTATAGTGCACATTACCACAGACAGCACTACACACTCCAGGCCTTTGAACAGTTTGGAGCAATGTATATGCACAAACTCGAAGACGAACATCCCACCCGACCAGGATTCGAACCCAATACCTCTGCGTTTCGAGCCACGACTGGACCGAATGAGCCATCGGGGCTGGCCAATATCATATTGTCAGCAGCTTGCATCTCCTAGAGAATATGTTTTAATATAAAACACAATTGATAGGGACACGCCGTTATAGGCTATAAACCCTTGCCGGGACCCGTGACGGGCCTGCAGGAACCCTGCCGATGCCCTGCCGGTGCCCGCCCGATATCCCTTCCACCTTACGGTCCCCGGCCGGATCCCGTGAGGGATACCTGCGAGCCTCGGCCGGGCCCCGGTAAGGTTTTCAGAGAAATGAGAACAAGTCTCTTCCGATAGCCGGTCGGGCCGAGACCCGCCATGGCTCCGACAGAGTATCTGCAAAACTATATTTGATCATGACCACAGTGCCCGGGGCCCGCCAGGGACTTAGAGCTCGACCGTGCTCACAGCCCGGACGGGGCCCGGGCTAATTGTGACCTTTTAGTTTAGTACACTTTTAGTATACGTTCAGGAATGTAATATTTACTATTACAATTGAACTATATCATAGTTTAGTGGGCTGAACATGTTGAAGAGACTGTTACCTTTTTGTCCGTGTTACTTTATGACTGTTACTTTTCATCCTGTTACTTTCTATCCTGTATGTATGAAATAGGAAAGCAACTTGTGGCAATATTGCTGTTTGCAATCCTTCAAAAATAAATAATGCTTACAGAAAAAAATGTCTATTGACTAGAACTGCAAAAGTGTTTTAAATTTTTGTGCTGCGCATTTACCAGTTAATCGAGATATAAAGAAGAAATTCCCGATTTCTCATTTCGGACATGCATGTCCAAATTCCAAAATAAGAAATACGATGATTTTAGCCTGATTGTGTCGCTTTAAAGATTATATAGCCGAAAGTCTCGAGAACTTATTTATTTTATTTGAACTGTTTTACTATTTATTTTGTTGAGAACAGACATTTTAAAGATTACATAATTGCAGATGTGAAATGGCATTGCAAAGGGTTTGTTTATTGCACTCAGAGAAAGGTAGGTCTCGTTAATGGTAGATCAAACAATGACGTAACAGGTCGTTGAGCATAACTACTACTAGGCGCAGATTAACTTCATAACACATCGGTGACTTGCCCTTTAGTCAATTCTAGCAGGTATATAAAAAGCTATGACCCATCGGGAAGTAATCAAATAAAAATATCAATTATTGAAATAAATAGTATGCTTTACACACTTATTCTCATGTCAAAGTATATATCATACAGGCTATTATTTATCATATGCAGTGATTTATACTACAACATATGCTGCTTAAAGTGTTTTATTTTCAGCTAGCACTTCCATGCAGGTAATTTAAACAAAAAAACAACATTGCTCCTTGTAGTTGACAAAAGTCTGTACGCCATTTATACAGTTCTAGTTCCACTTCTGATAGCAAATGTATGTTGAATATATAAATTTCTTTGACTTACGTCAATTACCATCACAACCATACATGCTAACTTAAAAAAAATCATTGTTTCACAGCGTTAAAACTGCTGATGAAACTAGATATTAATCTATGCACAGGATTGTGATATATAGCTTCTTAGCTAATGAGCTATATATTATACATTTATCTCTAATCTCTCAAGTTTAATTTGTATATTTGTTAGCGGAACGTAGCGGGCAGATAAAATCAGGTCATAAGGAGCTAGTGAAAACATACACAGGAGAATACAAGAAGTATAAAGGGGAGATTATGGGATGGGGAGAGTTTTCATATTTGATTTTATTGTAAACGTAGCAAACGATATGTGGAATTTGGAATATAACCGGTTATTACATATATTAATGAGCTCTATATTCTTGTTTCACATAGCATCTTTTTGTAACATATATAACTAGTGTCTAATTCTTAGAATACATACCTGTAGTTGAAATAATATATACAATATGCATTTCAGTATTATAATTACTGCTTCAAATTCAAGGGGTTACATATGTTTGATGATCAAGTATGTTTTCTTGTCACAATATTTTGCGTGCAAACAAACAGATATTGAATGGATATTTAATAAGGTGTCTAAAAATTATTGTCTTCAAAAATCTCGCCCTGGAAAAGGGGGTGGGGAGGGTTTTCATATTAGATTTTCATGTAAACGTGGCAAACGATATGTGGAATTTAGAATTTAAAGGGTTATTACATATATAATAATAATTTTTTTTTTCATTTTTGTTTCATATAGCATCTTCTAATAACATAACTAGGGTTTATTTCTTAGAATAAATACCTGTAGTTGAAAAAATATATACAATTATCATTTTTATAAATTATAATTACCGCTTAAAAATCAAGTGGGTACATATGTTTGATAACCAAGTACTTTTTCTTGTCGCAATATGTTTAGTGCAAACAAGCAGTTATTGAATAGATATTAAATAAGGTGTCTACAGATTATCGTCTTCAAATATCTCGACCCGGAGAAGGGGGGTGGGGAGGGTTTTCACATTATATTTTCATGTAAACGTAGCAAACGATATGTGGAATTTGGGATTTAAAGGGTTATTACATATATTAATGAACCCCGTATTATTTTTTATTATTTTTTTATATTTTACATAGAATCTTCTTATAACATTTTAATCTTTGGAATAAGCACCTAGATAGTCTAGGTCTAGATAGGACCTACAGTAATTGGAAAACATATGTTCTATTCAAAACAACTTCAATGGTCCAACTTACAGAACCGAAAGGTTCCTGTTTTATTAACATACACTTGAAATTATTTGTTTGTGAAAATCTCCAGAGAGAAGTTGCAAGTCAATATTTCTTAACCCTTTATAGTCACTGCGTTCTGGTGTATTGTGTTTACCTTCTGAGCTGAATTCGCTGACTTCATCATGGCGAAGCCTGAATATTATTGGCTCTTTTATTTAAGTGGTTTTGATTACGTCACAAAAAGGTACATTTTCTTTGTATTGCTGTTGTGTGAATTAGCCCACGAATTATTGTGTTAGTGGAACCTTTTCTATATCATCATAAGATAAAAAAAACCTTCAGGAACCTTTTGTGTTAAGAGTGTATCCTATAAACATTTGACGAATAGGTCGATCGACTTTTGACGAATAGGTTACAATATGTAGGTGCCTTATAACATCACTATAGATTAACCATGTAATCTATGACGTAAGTTACTATGCAACTATATACCTGCGGTATATAATGGTTGGTTGGGTGAAAAGTAAATATATAAGGTTTTATAAGGTTTTATTGACCGTTTACATATCAACTTCGAGATATTGGTCATTTTTATTTATTTATTTTTTGGTACATTTTTACTTTTCTTTTTTTTGTATAAAACATTGTATAATATAGTCAGTGATTGCTTGAGTGAGTGAGTGAGTGAGTGAGTGAGTGAGTGAGTGAGTGAGTAAGTGAGTGAGTGAGTGAGTGAGTGAGTGAGTGAGTGAGTGAGTGAGTGAGTGAGTGAGTGAGTGAGTGAGTGAGTGAGTGAGTGAGTGAGTGAGTGAGTGAGTGAGTGAGTGAGTGAGTGAGTGAGTGAGTGAGTGAGTGAGTGAGTGAGTGAGTGAGTGAGTGAGTGAGTGAGTGAGTGAGTGAGTGAGTGAGTGAGTGAGTGAGTGAGTGAGTGAGTGAGTGAGTGAGTGAGTGAGTGAGTGAGTGAGTGAGTGAGTGAGTGAGTGAGTGAGTGAGTAAGCGAGTGAGTGAATATTTGTTTTTTTGCTGCTTTCTGCATATTGCGAATATTACGCGACATGATATCATTTATTTGAGGCACGATACACGGTGGGTGAGTATTACATCTCCAAAATCTTTTACCAAGAGATTATTAAGCAAATTGTATTTATCATGTCCACCGATTTAAATATTTAAAAGATTTAAAAAATCATCATGGTACATTTGTGTAGATTTTAGAGGTGCGATTTCTTAAAAGTGGGAATACTACTAGCTATACGTCTGGTATATGTTCGATACAAATACGTTAAGAAGCGTATTTAATAATCTTAGCATTAACTGAGTCATACACATTTTCAACAAGAAAGATTTTGGGAGATTTTAGAGACGAATTTCTTGACAAGACTACCATAATGTGATGCCAATTTGTTGGGTGGCTTTATTTCATTTCAACTCTTCTACAACCAGCCTAACAAATATAGTCCGTGTCATATTCAATTTAACCACACCCTAAACTTATTTGAAAATATTATTATAAAACAAACTGGACGCAAAGATTAATTGTTCTATAAATTTATTGGTTAATGTCACGAAAGTCATCTCATGATAATGTACATATATCGTCACCTTGGATATGAAAGGGTGTATCTGCCACTTTGTGAAGTGGCAGATACACCCTTTCATATCCAAGGGGACGATATGTCAGTCGTCTGCAGTTGATTAGTAACATAAATATACTAATCTGCTCTCCAAGGCCAATAAGGCAGTATCTTCTTACTTGTAAATAAGCAGACACTGCCTTTTGGCTTTTCACGGCAGTAAATCAGCTTACTTCAATATGTTGACATTTGTAAAAAAATAATTAATTGCGACAATGTAGCCTACATATATCGGCACGGCAGTACTAATCATCTTAATTTATCATGCTGACATTTGTATAAAAAAACATAATTAACACGAGAATTTAGGAATAGGAAAAGGACATCAAACAAGAATTGGCAACTAGAGAAGTTAACTTTTATATCATGTTGATTTCCCAAAGTTCATTTTCTTCACCAAAAAAGAAACGAAATTAGTTTCAATCGTGTTTTAATGCAAACAAAACCAAATGTGAACTAGACACTAATTGCCTTTCCTATAATTTCGATTGACCTTTCAGAACAAGAAGCAAATATTTATATATAAATTGTTCTTATTTGAGCACATTTCCACATAAAGACAAACATGGCAATTCAATTTATTTATTGGAACGTATTTTTTGGTTGATTTGGGTTATGTTTCATCATTGAACCATAAGTAACGCGTAAGAAATCACGCTTCAAATTATCCTAAGACTAGCAGCACAATTAGACATCTCTCGGATTCAAAGATCCTCTTGTTTCCTGTTATAAATACACCTTTGCTGTATATATAGTTATTCCGCTGAGTTGCTGAAGCGTTGAACAGTGCGAGGTAAGATCAATCTTATCAAAGAGAACGCGAGTCGAAGATGAAGGGCCAACGCCTCGTGTCTACCGATATATTTCTTGAAAATGAGTTATAGTTTCTGTTGCTTTTCAGGTTCATCAAATAATGTGGAAATATAGTCTTACCAGGGAATAGTTGAGAGATACTCTATGTAGTGGTTATTTATATAAACGGGTGTGGTACAGTAAAACCTGTCCATACCGGAATTGCTTGGGGATAAAGTTTTATTCCGGTTTAGACAGGTTCCGGTTTAGACAGGGTTTTTGTTTTTGGATAGAAACAAACAACGATAACTTGTACAATGTTGACACGAGGGTTATAATTCAGTATGTGTCGTCGGTAGGACTACAAATGATAGGTGGATGAATGCAAATAAATTTATATAATAAAAGATACATTTTTTAAAGATGTTTTAATAATTATATTAAAATAACAAGCATATAATAATCAATGCATACATTATTTTCTCAAAGATTATACAAATATAAACATAATACAGCTAGTATACATAGTGAAACTAGTAGCGGGTAGCCTATGCATATTGTGTCCGTGATAATTTATCAATGTATTTACAATTTTGCACTTAACTTAAAATAACAGTACATTTTAGTGTGCCACATATTTCACATATGGAGCGCATTTGTCACGTTATAAACATTTAAATCCTATCAAAGAGAACGCGAGGCAATGAACCAATGTTTTTTTGTTTGTTGGAGCAGAGTCGAAGATGAAGGGCCAAAATTGAATCAACATTGGTCCAACGCCTCGTTTCTGCTGATATATTTCTTGAAAATGAGTTATAGTTTCTGCTGCTTTTCAGGTTCATCAAATAATGTGGAAATATAGTCTTACCAGGGAATAGTTGAGAGATACTCTATGTAGTGGTTATTTATGTAAACGGGTGGTACATGTACGTGCCTGGGTGATTTTGTATTTAATCTAGCTAACACTATTTATATTGTTACTAATCGCTAACACGAACGAGGTGACATTCTGTCTATGTTTAATGTGACGTTATTTTGTATTCTTAGCTGGATTGGATGTCACAATGTGGAGATCTTGGCAGTGGATGATTTTCTTCATGATTATCTGCACTCAAATAAATTCTCAATATTTAAGAGGCTCTTTGGGAAAATATAACCAGCAGAAGATTCTGATGCTACACGACCACAGTGTATGTCTTAGTAACATACAGCATGTGTCACTCAGACATACGTTAATGTATAGTTTTTCGTGTGTAAAATTTAAAATTTCCCATTGTTTGATGAAGAAACATGAGGCATATTCTAGCTTGGCTAAGAATGATATTCTACCATTGCAAAATATTTCTTATTGTGGATCGATTTGGCTCCTAGAAAAACCACAAACATCATACAGAGAACACATTTTTATCGGTGTTATGATAAGGCATAACATACATTTAAATATATTACGTTTTAACTTTTTCCTGGCATACCCTATTCTCTGCCATCAACATAGTATGTCTTTTAGTTATACAACCGCACAATTTGAAACATACTGCGGTATTCGTATGCCTTGGGACATTATTGTGAAAGAAAATAAAATGTACATCCATTTATCAATAAGAGAATTTAAAATGTATTCCTTTCATTTATATTACAGTAGTTTTCGATCGCGCTGGATTGCAAATGTAACGCGAGTTTTTACGGAATACAGTGATATTTCTTCATTTTATGTCATAAAACCTTATGCAATTTTTGACATTTTCGTCAAGTCATATACGTATTATGTGATGTCACACCAAGAAAATTATCTTATGTTTAAGGTATTAGTAACTAATTTGATTAGAGCTCATATGATAATATATGATGGACCTGGAGAATTATCACGCAACATTTTTGAGATCAATGACGAAAAGCTGAAAGGTTACAGTTACATTCGAACAACAGCATTTTTGGCTTTCATAAAAATAAGGCTCCTGGACAATTTGAGCAGAAATTTTAAACATATCAATATCAGTACAACTTACAATAAACATGATATGGGTCCTTGTGTAAATTTACAAACAGGAATAATTCAAGCAAAGTCTAATATGTGGAAAAATATAGCCTGCACGGGTACATTTCGTACGGATTTTAAAGAAGTAAAAGTTAAATTTAGAACCTTCACATTTAGTGGACCAAATATGCTGACTGATTCATCAGACTCAGTTTGTCAATATGGAGGACTAGTTGTACAATTCAACCGCAGAAAAGAACAACATGAATTTTGTGAATCGCTCCATGATTATATATTACACAGCAAAAATAAATCATTGACTTTTATAGTCGTCTGGTTCTCGGGATATTCGCATGGAGTATTTAGAGCTAATCTATTGATGTCAGACTGTAAGACGTACTATGCGGAATTCTACTTGTCCAAGTCAACATTATTATTACCAAACATACTTCACCAACCTACATTATCACAGGGATGTGACGTAGTTATATGTCCAGCTCTACAATATTATCACCAGAGGAGATTTACTCTACAATTTGGCCCTGATTCTTTGGGAACTATCAGTCTATCTGTTATACAATATTACACTTTGAGTGCATGTGACACGGAAGTTAGATATGATTATGGGTCGGAAATCAACATCAAATCAATTGCATTAGAGAATTGGCCACTTCATCTGAGACCCAATATAAGTGATACATATCACAACATTACAGATAATGTTATGGTGACCTTTGCATATTTATACACGGCTAATGTTTCCCTCCGGTATATATGTAATCCGGAAATGACTCGTAAGCAAATGGCTGTAGTTGTTAAACAATCGAGCTGTCAAGAGAGACAAACTGCTAAACCATTTGTAGTTAACAAAATACCTTCTTTACGTGGTGCCTGCTTGAATGGTATATTTTATTTAACTCCTAGTTCTAAGGGCAGTGAGGGATACATCGACTTTATATATAAAGACACTGGCCAAATTAACGAAGGCATTGATTTACTGGTTGGTTATTCTAAATGTCCTTCGGAGTGCAGAACATACAGATACAGCATATTCGTTAAGATGGTAGATGATAAAACTGTACGTCAATATACAACAAATGTTGGGCAGTCTACTTTTACAGGCAAATACCATAGGGGTTTCAGATTAACAATATTACTGCCACACTCATTATGTGACCAACACTTGACATGCCAGTTACAATTGAGTCCTGGTCGGTTCAAGAGCGATGGACAAAATGTCAAACATCAACCATCAACATGGCATTTCTATGAGAAAAGGTATGATTTAGTAAGAGAGATATTTTAAATATTAATTGAAATGCTTAAGTTAACTAAATATATACTTGGTTGGAATATTAACACGACCACCCACAACCTACATTATTTTATTGCCACCGATACATATTCTACATTTCATTAAAATGTGCGATTCACTAATGCAGATGATAGGCACATAATTATGGGTAGAAGTGATCTTTTTTAACTTGTCAAGCTCTTTAATGTGGAATTTGTAGCCTACATAGGCGGATACTAAAGGCGGACAAAGAGTATTGTTAATAGTGCAATATCATATTACATTGTATATATATAATCCTAATATTACATTTGTGCTAAGGTAATTCTTGGCTGGAAGTGGATTTTGTGGGGTCCTCCATTTAGTCAAAGGGCCAGTGTGTCAAAGGGACCGTTATTTGACATGAAATTAATATGTGAATTTGATAAATCTCAATTTATATGTTTGAATTCAAAGACAGCTTGAAACGCTGAAAACACTGTTTTTCAAATATTTCGTTACTTGTTTTTTTTTGTCAGGAAATTTGAAATTTAGCCAGTCAATTATTGATTACTCAATATTAAATTTTGTCTACACATGCCCAAACTTTACGTTCTTATATTTGTATTGGCGATCTATGCAATGGTGAATGTAAGTAATGCAAGGTGAACAAAATCCTATTGAATTACATAGACATATCAATTTATTGAATGACATAAAAAAATTACAACCAAAGATTTTTTATTTCAACTCGTTCCTTGGGTCATTGACATTTCCAGAAAAAAAATCTTTAAAAATAGAACCCCAGGAAGGTAACTAATTCGTATAATTTCGAAATGGCCGCCGATAAAATTTTCATTATTTCTTCATTCTTCATGTTTTACTGAAAAAAAAATAGATTACCATATATGAATATAGTGCAAAAAATGAAGTAATTACCTTAAATTTTATCATACAACGTGCAAAAGATCGCACAATAAGCATGATAAGTCATATATCGATCTGTACAAGTTTATGCCTTACATTTATTTATTATGTGTCCGTTATATAAACATTGGTACCAAATACATACCAATGGTATGGTTCATGCCTCAGAGCTACATGTCAAATGCTAAGATGGGTGGCCTTAACCTACTTTTCAAGGTGAAAAAATCTAAAATGTGAATCACATGGTCATTGCAATAACCGAATCAATTGTCCCAATAAATACGGAATTTACACGGACCTATTATTGAAGGACAGAAGAAAATATATCTAAGCTCCTTCTATTTAAATCAACTAGGTTACAGATGTCTGACTATGACATTATTTTTCAATGTCAGAGAGGCTGATAGAGGAGAACGTTGTCATCCTAGCATAATTTTTATTGCAGTTAAATCCAAACATTCAGCCACATAGTGTTTTTCACATTTTGTGCAATTAGTGGCCACAAGATATACAAAACAATGTACTGTTGTAGTGTCAATGGCTTTTGTATGTTACAAATAGGATTACGACCATCATATGCCATGACATGCTGCAAATTCTGACATTTGAATGTCATTTAAGAGTCATATAAAGCTTTAATCAGTCAAGGGTGAAATATGTGTATATAACATATCGAAGTCCAAAACTATAATGGCGGGGTGTTGGTAAATTATTAGTTTTTTGACATTGGCTCTTTACTTATGTGTTTTCATAGCTAAATGTGTAGTAGATAATTTTATAACCAACAAAATTACACACAATCATGTTTATTAATTTTATCATATTCATAATAACTAGGTCTACATGTTTAGTAATTTCTAAGCGCATAGTCATTAAGAGCACTAATCAGTAGTTTTTTCTTGAAGCTTTATAATACATATTATTGTCTAGTACCCGGCTCTCTATGAACAAGAAGGGTCTAGTTTTTTGTAAACAAAAAACGGCATATGTCTCCCCTCGAGCAGCATAACCATAAACGTTGATAATTAATAGACGTAGTGTCAATTGCTTTTGTAATTCATGTTATTAAATGGCTCATGTAGACAGTAGATACTATGTATTTTGATGTGGTGGAACCTGTTTTTTATCTACAGTTACTAAATCGTCTTTAGCTCAATCAGTCGGGCAACAGTTTAATATCTTCACACTGAAATATCATCTTACAACACCAGTGATTCACTATACCACCTTAACTGGCCTAAGATTCTGTATTAAGCGGAATTTATTATTACGTTTTAGAACCACTGCGATGTGAAAAACACTATGTGGCTTGTCAACACTCCCAGCAAACACGAAACGTTGACCTATTGCTGCTTCAATGCCTGCCCACCGTTTGCGATGCTGGTCCAGCACCAAACCAGCACTGGTTCAACGCTTCGTGTTTGCTGGGATACATTCAATAACACGCTGGTCTGGTAGTGTATACTGCTGGCGACGAGTACAAGCCGACACCAGTATCCATTCAGCCCTAGTCAGTATTTCATGCTGGCGGGAATGCGTGCAAATAGTATACACCGCCCCAATGCCATTTAAATATTGGCCAGCGTCGTACACAATGGCCCGGCATCGGACTAATGGACGTTACACTGACACCTTACCGGGTCAATGGTGGGCTTGCGTAGCATAGACTATACCAGCATGATGCTTTGAACGAAAGCTAGTTTAATGTTGGCCCGCCGTCTGTGACACTGGCCCACATTGAGCATGACGCTAAACACGACACGTTGGCTCAGCGTCGTAGACGGTGGGCTAGCATTAGCCCAGCATTGGGTCAACGTCTCGTGCTTGCTTGGATGGCCTCCGCGCCGCCTGCATGATAGAAACCGCTAAACAAACTGGACCCTGACTGGACAGACACACTGAGCCGACAGAGGTGAACCAATATGTCCCCACTCCTGTGAACAGAGGGGGGAACATAACAATTTGAAAATCTTCCCCAGATTTACCAGCAACTTTTCTTCAGATAAATTTCACGAAAAATAAGAAAACTATTAAAAGCTGGAACTATCAATAATATGACTGGAGAAGCTGAAAAAATCCTTGGAAATTCCATAGAATAAACTCAGATGTGAACAGGCAGAACGCCACCAAATATTTCATTAAAATGCTGAACAACTCTGTGACAAATGAATACTTTCAACCCCCCCCCCCCCCCATGAAATATCTTTTCTCTATTTTATTAACAACTTTCATCCGCAGACTAATCTCGGATTCCATCACAGGAAAACAATAGACATTTCCTAAAATACAGAATAACACAGTGACAAATAAACACTTTTTTCTCCCACAAGACATCTTTACAATATTTTCTGAATAATTTTTAGTCAAATAAATGACACAAACGTTGCAAAATATTAATTTATGGGAAGAAAAAAAGTTGAAACTATTTTGTTGAGCGCAATCATTAAATGATATGCATATTAGGTGGTAAATTTCTGGACGTCAGCCAATGCAGTACTGGATTTTTTAGGACATTCCAGTCACATAGGCATGCACTTGCAAGATATAGTTGGCTAATGCTGTTGCAATGGGCAGTGAATAAGTCTCACAAAACAATGGAGTTATCATTATAGTCTCACAGCACAAATTCGGAACTAATATTCGAGAAGACATTTAATTTTATAATTGTATTTATCCTAACTGTATCCGCACTGTATCGTATTTTACTAGACTTACCAAACATTTATAAATTATGTATATTCATATCATGTTGATATGCTAACTGTTTTTATCATAAAATATTCTGGTGCATGTGATTATAATGCAATTTATATAATAATAATTATTATAATCATGGGAGCGAGCTCTCCCTAGGCATTGCCTATTTATGTTAATGACATAATATGGCATCGTAATATCAGGATGTGGCAGTTTAACGTCATTAAATATTATGACAGAAGTTTGTCAATACATAACATTTTTATGGTCATGACATTAAAACCGAGTTTATCATCATTCCCTATATTATTACTTGACCATGACACACTTCTTAAGGCATTCGTGATTTTACTTCAAACGACAAATCTCCCAGACTTGCAAAATATGCTTCTATCACATTCGGGACTTTTGGCGTATTAGGAAGTACCTTAGCTCAGAAGCTGCAAAATATGTTGCATGTGCTCTAGTTACTAGTCATCTTGCAATCCCCTTTCGTACAATCTTCCTGACAGGGACATTGAAAGATTGCGGCGGGTACAAAATTGTTTGTCACGTGTAATCTGTAAAGCGTCTAGTTTTAGCAGATCTAAGCCTTTCTTATATTAATTTTTCATCATTGGCTACCAGTAAAATACCACATACGTTTTAAACTCACTTTTAATGCCTTGCTTTTTCACCAACCTACATATCTCTTTAATTATTTAGTCCCACTTCAAAATTCAAGATTGCTTAGATCCTCCAACACAAATATGTTAACTGTTCCACGTTTTCAAACAAAATGGGGATCAAGGGCTTTTGCAATTGCAGCTCACTCCACCTGGAATCCACTGCCGGTTAATCTGAGAACTGCGAGTACAGTCACCTCATTTAAAAAAATGCTGAAGACTTTTCTTTTCGATTCGGCCTCCCCTCCCCCCCCCCTAATTCCTTGGAGATTCGACGCCCAGTTGACGACTTAAGCTTTGCCTCTTGACATTGAGCTTATTTCGAGTTGGATTTTGCGCCTCTAAGCTCGTATCTCCAAGGATTTAGACGCTGTAGAAGTTACCTAATTGATTGAGTGATTGATTAAAATTATGATATCTGTACTATATTAGTATATGATCAGGTAACGGCATTTTATTTGACTTATAAAACCAAAATCAATTTTAGGAAATAAATAAAGTCAGGGTACCACAGTTAAAACCTTATTGTCGCTAGCAAACCAAAAACGATGTATTCTCTTTATACACAAGACCATGGTATAAGAGAAAAAAATGATACAGATTAATCATGACAGAAATTATAATATTATACATGTATTAATAATTATTTAAATGGGATATCTTAGCCAAAATGGCATATGTGATTGCAAACACAACAATTTAAAAGAGTACAGCTGGCTGGATATTTTGAAATTAAATAGTTTTTCAAGTATTTACTGAAACCATAAAAACTGTGAGTGTTTATTTTAAATTTGTTTGACTGGGCAATTGATATCTAATACATCTTTTTGCAAATTCGTGTTTTACTCTGGTAATGTGAAGGTTATTGGTCGTTGTCTAGTGTTATGCAGGTGTATATCGTGATTTCCTTTTAAATCAAATGAAAACAAATATTGTGGAAGTAATTGATTAGTAAGTTTAAAGTTTAAATGTAGGAAGATGAGATCTGTGTGGCTTAAATAGTGACTTCTTGTTATTATCCTCACTGCACGTTTTTGTAACTTGAATACTCTTTTTGTATTTGTTCCCCAGGCTAGTATGCAATAAATTATATGTGGGCGTAGTAAAGAATAACATAGTAATACTAAGGCCCTTTGTGAGAATACAAATTTTAATTTGTTCATTATGCCTAGAGTTTTGACAATTTTACTTGATATTTTATTTACGTGATCTTTCCAGGTAAGCTGGGCATTTATTTCTAGGGCACGAAAATTGCATCGATTTACGCATACAAGTTTTGTATTGTTTATTTTTAAACTAGGAATAGTATTTTTTTACATGGGTGATGAAAAATCATGAATTTTAATTTACTTACATTTATTTACTCACATTTAATTTACTTACATTTTTTTAATTTTAACCATATAGATAGTTTTGATAACTCCCCACCAACGTTGTATCATCTGCATATATTATAAATTTAAAGTATTTGCTTGTTTGTACCATATCGCTTACATAAATAATAAATAATAAAGGGCCAATAATTGAACATTGACGTACTCCACAAGAGGTAAGTGTAACGTTGGAATGTGCATTATTTGTTTGAACATATTATTTCCTTTCATGTAAATAACTTTTAAATAGGGTTAATGCGGATTGTGTCAGACCGTAAAATTGTAAATTTTCCTATGAGAATATTATGATCAAGCGTATCAAATGCTTTTGACAAATCGAGGTGAATATTAAACGGAATTTTTCCATCGTCCATATTACACGTTATCCTGTTAATTACTTCTAAGGCCGCTAATTCAGTTGAGTGTTCTTTTCTAAATCAGTACTCATTATTATAGAAAAGTTTATTGATGTTGAAATACGTGGTAATTTGATCAAAAATCGCTCGTTCAAAATTTTTGGATATTGCAGGCAGCAGGGATATTGGTCTGTAACTATCTACTCGTGTTTTATCATTTTGTGTTTGTGTATTGACGGTATTTTCGCTATTTTCAGTTTGTCCGGCAAAATACCAGTGTTTATTGTTTGATTTAAGATTAATGTAACTAGTTTTGCCAATTCTAATTTAATGTCCTTTAGAAGATTTAATGATGATCCGTCATGACCAGTGACCTTTTTAGAATTCAAATTTATTATCTCCCTCGATATTGTTTTTAAATCTCAGTTTACTTGTTGGTGGATTTTTCAGATACTCTTTAATTATTATTTTTTTTTTGTTTTATAGAGTTTGAAAGGGACTGGCCAATGTTGGCAAAGTAGTTATTAAATTCATTGGCAATCAAAAGTACTGTCATTCGACATATGTCCATCAATATTAAAATAATCTGGTAATTTATTTTTCTTCTTATTTTTTAGGATGTCCACTAACATTTTCATGTCATTTTTGCACTTCTCAAAGCATATTGTTTTTTGTCTATGAAAATACTCCGCTTAAGTATTACATGTATCTTTAATTTGCCTAAATTTATTTTGTATTTGTAATATAAAAAGTTTTCAGGTGATGTTTCCTTCAGTTTACGATATAAATTGTCTATGTTGTTTATTGATTTATTAATGCCACTCGTTATCCATTTTGTTCTCTTGTGTTTTAGCTTGTTGAATTTAACTGTTTTAATTATAAAATGTTCCTTCATAGACTCTGTTAGGACATCATGCATCGTATTATAGCTTAGTTTAGTATCTCCACTTGTCTCCGGTGTTAGTTTATCATTATATTTTGCTCCGTGAATTTCTTTACAGGTCCTTTTAAGTTATCTTCAATATACACATATTCAGGATGTTGGTCTTTAACGATAGGCACTTTTAATGACATGCAGTATGGAGCATGATCAGATATGTCGGTCGCAATAATACCGGCCGCTGTTTGTAATGAACTAAGTTTACAAAAAAAATTGTCAATTGATGTGCAACTGCTATCGGTAAATCTGACTGGCAAAATGATTTGAGGGTAAACGCTGTACAAAATAATAGTAATAAAAAACTCATTAAAAATTGGCCTGTCATGTATTTTTAGAAGATTAATATTACAGTCACCTGCCAGAATAATTTCACTACTAGATCTATCTAGAAATGTGGGCATTGTATTGAATTCATTGATAAACGTTTGGTAATTAATATTTATGTCTCTCGGTGGTCTTTAACAATTGCCGATAATAATTTTCTTATTTAAATCATGTTCACTTATTTTTAGGAACTGGCCAACCCAAATATTTGATCCGTTGAATAACGACAGTGACGTATAGTTGACCATAGAATTCAAACAACTGGCTAATCTTCAATGAGTACTGGACATAAAACCTTTAGTTATGAAGTCATAGCCATCTAGTTGGTACAACGTCAAATTAGCACCTTCCGCAAGCCAAGTTTCCTGAACACATATCACGCTTAATTCTGAGTGATGTAGTTTTAAATCTGCCAGAAAAATTTCTAATTGTTTAAATTTGGCATTGAGACGCAGAATATTAATACTCATTATCGTGAAATCATTCTAATCTTTTTACAGAAAAGTTTAAACTCATCAATATTTAAATATTACAGTAAACAAACAAGAGTGCAAAAACGTGTTAAAAAGTGCAAAATGTGCTACAATATAACAAATAAAAATAGTCATTGTGACAATTGTGGTAAAAAAATATTAAACGTCGTAACGGGGAATCACATACTACACAATTGCCGAATCTGAATCGTGTCAGGATGAATGCAAAAAAGCATATATAGGATATGTTCCTTTTTATGATGTGAAACGCATTAATATTGTAAATGTATTGTCCGTGCGAGTAACAGTGATATTGCTGACACTATGATCACAATGCGAATGGTGATGTGCAGGCCTACAGTCTAAGCTTATGATACATTTCCTATCTTCACATTAAAGCTGCATAACTGTTTTGTTTATTTTGTTCAAAAGATTAATCCATGGAGAATGGTTTTTTTTTCTATTTTACTGCTCCGGTTACTGAGTTAAGGATTTAAGTTTTTTTTTTTAAATATTGTTGCTCCACCAAAACAAACCCAATCACAGCGGAGTAATCCACACTGTCTGTACCAGCATCTGAGCCTTTGGCCCGCCACTTATATAGACGGTCTATTCCGACCGTGCGAAATTACCGCCAAAACAGTCAACGTAAACCGTATTTTTCACTCTTCTGACTTTCGTGATTTTCTTGAAAAACATTTGCAGGTTTTTACTCGATAACTCATGGCATTTCAAAATATATTCAAAATGTTATTAGACATTATCAGACTCTATTTTATTTGTTCATAAGTCTTCGCATGCAGTCATATTAATCTTGAAATGCGGTAAAATAAAATAATTTGAAAAAATCGGCCTTCACTGTAACCGAGGCTGACTGACCTAGTCTCAAGTCGTTTGGTATCCTGGATAAAACGTATCATTGAACCAATCTCGGCATAATGTTGGCTCGTCGTCTACGGCGCTGGCCCAACGCTAGGCCAATTCGGTTCAACGTCTCTGTTTGATATTAGGTCGGCTTGATGGGGGCCCAGTGCAACATTATATTGGCCCATAATTACGCCACCATTACCTACAAATTGTAGACAGACAAACCAATTTACTACTTCATAGCACTCGATAGTGTATCGCATGGTGAACTAATCCCGCTACATTTACACAGTTGTAATGCATTTATAAAGCCTTTATAAAAATATGAATGATTGTTGTGTACATTTTAGGTTATTTCTGTCGAAATAAACGAAACAGTTATGCAGCTTTAATTTCTGGCAGTGTATTGAAATTAGTCCAAAATGAGGTATTGCATAAGAACTTATCCATTATATCAAAAGTTAAAAAATCATTTTCATGGCGATTATTGGCAACTAACTTTTTACCTCTAGATGACCTTGAAACATGAGAACCTATATGCTGATGAAATCGGTGTATTTAGATTATTCCAAAAATGAGATATTACATAACAATATAGGGCTATTATGTCAAAAGTTTTCAAAACATTTTCATCTCGTTTATTGGCAGCCGTCTTGTTTTTTACCTCTAGATGACCTTGCGATGTAATACAATCTAGCGCTTTTATGCCAGAAGTGAAAAAAATTAAATGGTCGATGGCCGCCATATTTAAATTATGCAAATGAACTCCTTTCCCGTTGTCGAATTATGGGAGACTCTACAATATTTACACGTTGCATTTTTCCTCATGTCATTACATAGATCAGTTTGATTTCTGTATCATGATATTATATGATTATAGAATTGGTATACATCTAGGTATATGGATATGATAACCTTTGTAGTAATCTTGATTATGCCAAGCTATATTTATCATAAAACGTGATATTTTGTTCACTATACGTATTTTATACTGTCACTGGATAATATCATAATTTTAAAGAATTTATGGGTTTTTCAATAATAATTCATGGGTTGTTCATGATAAATAGGTATATATCCACAACAGAAGAAATACGATTTGATTACGATAAATCAAATCTCTTAATTTGAAAATGTGTATTGGTGATTCTCTTTTTGTTCATTAGATTGGCGTCATGGACTGACGCTCAACGCCAATGTGAGTCTGAGAACATGACACTTCTTCAGTATAATAGTGAGCAGCTCCCTGTAGGATTGACTTCAGCTCACTTTAACAAGGATTTTCTTTTTGGAGACGTGATGTTCTTAGGATTAAAAAAAGATACAAAGGTTTAATAGTTACAAAATCACGAAAAATATTAACAATATATATACATCTCATCAATTGAGCGACGATAATACTTGTCGCTGAGAAAAATACTATCATTTGTTTCAATACAAAAATTTATAAGAAAATGTAGGCTTTAATGTAAATAAGATGTATTAACTTCGCACTTAGGCCTGTGTATTGTTTCCAGATATGTTTTTATGCCTGCGCCGCGAAGCGAGTGAAGGCATTATCCACCCGGGTTGTCCGTCCGTCCGTCCGTCCGTCCACCCATCCGCTCATTCGCAATAATTCTATACCAACTGATGCTAACAGTTTCATTTTATTACCAGTGATACAAAATGAAATGAATCGGGCTTTAGGCCACCTTTAGATGACACTGTCCTCCAGACACAGAATTCGAAATTCGGGCCCTGGCGGTCTGAGGCCGAGCACGCTACCTCTCGTTCACGGAGGCTCCCCACAATACTGACTTTCACACGTGGATGGGAAAGAAACATTTTTTGTTTCTTTCAAACCGCCGAGACCGGGAACCAAACCCCGAACTCTGGCGTGAAAGGCAGCGGTGCTAACCACTACCCTAGGGCCCCCGCCCTTATTGCCAGTGATAAACCTCATAAAAGTGTAGGTCAAGATCACAGATGGGTGACTTTGACCTATTTGTCAAGGTCACAGATACTGAAAAATGGCCTGCCGTACGCCGACAGCTTTGGCTACAATGCCAACATGGTCCAACAGATTCAATTCATAATTTACGCAAACATGAAACCCCTCTGGCAATTTATTTTTACCAAAGGTCAAATTCAATGTCAAAAATACAAATAAAGTTTTGTTAACGCGATACCTTGAAAAATAATTATTGTATATCTCCATTGTTTTATGTGAGGTCAAGTTCAATGTCAAAAATACAAAAAAATGTTTTGTTAACGCGATACTTTGAAAAATAATTATTGGATCTCTCCATTTTTTTATGTGAGGTTACTCATGAGTATGACCTGATTACATTTCAGTTTCCACCAATAATAAAAATGGCCGCCATCTGGCGACTATTTTTTTCATTTTTTTTCACAATTCACAATAGTGCTTTTCAAGTAGGTATACATAGGTGTTCAGTGTCTGTGAGTCTACTTCTATTGTCCATCTTCATGTGCGACCGAAACGAGGCTACGGCGGCCATATTGATTTTATCAGGCTGCCGTACCACCTGAGCTTTAGCTACTACACCAACATGGTCCAACAGATTGAATTTATAATTTATACAAATAATCAACCCCTCCGGCAATTTTTTACCAAAGGTCAAGGTCATGGGCCAAAGGTCGAGGTCAAGGTCAAAGATTCCAAAATGTTTTGGTAACGCGATAACTTGACAAATAACTATTGGATCTTGCCAATTTTTTATGCGAAGTTACCTATAGATGAGTATGGTAATGACCTGATTAGATTGTCAGCTTTCCAAAGATAAAATTACTTTTGTTATGCCTCCGCCGCGAAGCGGACGAGGGAATTATGTTTTTAGATTGTCAGCGGATGTATACAATTGACAAATATGCGTCGAATTACCCTTCTAGTTAATAGTAATTTGTATGAACGTACTATATTTTATCATATTCACATCGGTCATGCTAATAAACGATTACTTAAACAATGAATTGCAGGGACAGTTCAGAAACTGGATGAATAAATCTCCCCTGAAATGGACTTATTGGTTTGACCCCCAAACAGTCAACCTGGCCAGACTCACGACGCATACTTTAAGAAAAAACCAGTGGATAGCAAGTGAAAATATATCTATTGTAGACAAGAAACAGCCTGAAAGCTCCCAACTTAAAAACTGCACAGCTGCCATTACACAGGCTGCGTTATATATCTATCCATGGATGGTGGTGCATTGTGATACAAAATATAAAGCAGCATTTGTGTGCCAGGATATAAAATCACCTCCTCCTCCTCCTGGGACACCAGTGAGTAATCGTACATGTGACGGTGACTGGTTTATGATTGATGGGTCTAACAAGTGCTTCTCAGTGTTCTGGCCAGAAGTAGCTGTATGTTTCACTGAAGCACAAGATATATGTTCTGCACAGAACGCGTCAATCTTTAATATTAATGTCATGTATCGCAATATCTCAAAACGTGAAGGTAATCAATTAAAACGTCACCTGTTGTTATTTGAAATGGACAGCAATGACCGATACTTTCTCAAATCAATTCATAATATCAATATATACAATTCCATTTTTGGCAAAATTCTGGCATCAGATTCAGAATCAAGTCGCTTGCCTTTTATGACCACTGAATTCTTAGTTATACAAAGAGAGTTTAAGGACTTGGTATTTTTTGCAAACTTAAATGCTACTTGTAATGTGGTAGAAAAAACTTTAGTCGCTTTTCTTTTTGACTCAGAGACTTTTATATCGGAAGAAAGAAGAGGTTGGGGAGTAAAGTGTAGATCTTGCTCTGAACCTCTGAACGTTACGGGTATAATATGTGAGAAAGATAGCCAACAATACGCCATCAAGTGTTTAAATCAACACTTTCAGTGTAATGATGGAACTTGTATAGTTGATATTTACAGATGTGACTCAGTAACTGACTGTTTTGATGATAGTGACGAAGACGATTGTCATATTCATGTAAAAAAAATTGTTAATCATGTTTATATACCTGATTTACTCAATGGTATATTCCAGATAACAGCAAAACATGGAATAGAGATTCATTCAATATGTGATGGAATTTATTCCAGTAAGACCCTTAGCCGCGAAGAGCATATATGTTTCAAATACAAACTAAAACAAATTAATTTGTTATCGACAACAAAAAATAATTTATTTCGTGGTAAAAATACATTCACTCTCAAATATCATCATATATATGAGTTGTATGCTAGAGAAAAACAATTGTGTTTGGCATTACCAGATCATGTCATGGCCCACGCACGTCATAGGCAAAATTTACGTGAGGATTTAACATTAAATACAACAAGAAGAAGTAGAAAGGTAAATAAGTGTTCTCATTTAAATGATGTATGTATTGTTAAAGAAGATACAGGTTGTGACACATTTTCCTCTGCATGTGTTCATTTTCGCTGTCCCGGTTTGTTTAAATGTCACAGCTCCTACTGTATTTACATGTCATCAGTTTGTGACGGACAATACGACTGTGAAGAAGGTGATGACGAAATATTTTGTCCGTTGTTATCTTGTCCAGGGTTGTTAAAATGTCGAGGAGAGAATCGGTGTATGAGCGTAGAGGAAATATGTGATAACACTGTAAACTGTCTCCATTCTATGGATGATGAAATTGGGTGTAATATTTGTCCAACGAGTTGTCAATGTAGTGGTTACACTATGGTGTGTCAATTGGAACATTCATTAGACCGAATATTACTAAACAATGGTTCATATTACATTAAAGGTCTCATATTGAATGGTGTACAGCAACGATTATTTCTGAACAACATTATTATGTCCAGGCTAGTCTACTTGAATGCTTCATATTGCAGCATAGAACGCATCTTGATTTCAAACATAAAATATAGCATAACCTCTTTCATTATAATTGCATCATTTATAAATAATAGACTCACTGAAGTCAATTTCATTTTTGCTAGTATATTCAAAAACATAGTTTTCCTAGACTTATCTTTCAATCGGCTGTCTACGTTTATGTATAAGGAATCTTCTGTTCTTGGGGAATTGTTAATCCTCATCTTAAGAGGGAATCCATTGAAAAGAATCAGCCTGAATCAGGCTCCTCGTGGCAGCATGTTATCTTTGGTTGATTTACAACATATTAATGATTATTTAAATTTACAGGTAATTTTTTCCAAAGATTCAATTAATCAGATTGAGGTAAAGGTATCAGATTTATTAATGTGCTGTACGTTGGATCAAAATATAAAATGTACAACCAACGTGGAGTACGCTAAAACATGTATTGGATTATTTGGATCTGTTTGGTCAAAGGTGACTTTTTATAGTATATCCGCAATGACATTCTGTATATGTCTAATGGTCAATATTAAAAATATCATAAAAATATTGTCACCGATGGTGGAGCGAAGACGGAAGAGATATTATTGGATTGCGTCTTTCAATAACTCAATTTCAGAAATTCTAACATCCTTGTATTTATTTGCACTGCTTGTGGCAGATGGCGCAAAGGTTACGGTTTTGTTTTGGACACTAAATCCAATATGCCTCATTCTCAAACTTATCTGCTATATAGCAATTCAGACAATGGTTATTTTTAAGACACATTCATTATTTTGTGTGTCTCTACCAATTGTACATCCTTTCAAACACCAAAATGGATATTTGAAATGGACATTGCAAATGTGTTTGGTAGTTTGGTTGATTGTTTCAATATCATCTACCAGTGCATTTGTGGAAGAACAAGATGAAATATGTTCCATAGTAGAATGTTCGCAAAAAAACACATTCAGTGTGCTTCTGCTTATGGTGTGTGCCATATCAACTCTTACAACATTATCTTGTATGTTTATTGTGAGACATGTATACATGGCTTTGGAGGCTTATGAAGCCACTTGGGCTAAACTTCATGTTGAGCACAGGAGTTCAATCAATAGCTATAGTATTATTTTAAAACTGATATGCCCTATCATGTCACAAATACCATTACATTTTTGTTTACTCAGTCTGTTGGTTTTCAAATTAGTTAACTTGGTAATTATTGAACATTTTTGCCGATGTGTTTTTTTATTTGTTTTGCCAATAAGTCTGATATGCTACTCGTTGGTTTCATTTTATCGGAACTAGGTAGGTAATTTAAATTTGATCACGTGTTTTTCATTTACTGGAAACACATTTAGTAGTTATATCACTTGTTATCTAAAAATATACAAGATTGTGACCTGTGAAGACTTTAAATATAAACATATATATGGGATGATGTCTGTATTATGTATCATGGTGTTTGTATTATTAAAATAATTTTGCGTTGCTGGTGGAATTAACTAGTTACAACAACATCAGATCTACTGATACCTTAGGTCCCTGGTCTGCACTAAACAAAGGTCTGTGTGAGAGAACGACGTGTTGATATAAGATAAAACAGCCCCGGTAGTCTGGTAATCTAGTAGTGACTCTTACTTCAGGTTTTGCTATTAGCAAAAGTATGCACGTTTAAGTGAAAATCGGCTGTTTTAGGCATGGCTCCAAAAATAAAATATTGTTCATTTATAAGTCCATACACTTATATTCAAATACCACATGCGTGCACTTATATTCCAAAACTAGTACGTGCATCGCTGTTTAACTCGTCTATTAAGTCCAGGTGATAATATTATTGATATGTATAGGGCTTATCCAAACCCTTACCATCATAAAAAAAACATAATAATTAACACTTTAACCGCCGGTGTCGCATATATTCGGGTTCATTCATTTTTATTAGAACATTAAGTACAACCGTTTAAACATGTTAAAGATAAAATGTGACATAAATCAGCACTATTTGAAAACAGTTGACCTCCATTTTGTCAAATCTGAATAATTTTCACTCACTTGAAGTTGTGGATCGCGTCAGCGAGACACAACTTAAAGTGGGTGAAAATTCAGATTGAATAATTTGGCGGTTAAAGGGTTAAATAAGATGCTGATCGTAAACTACATTGATTATTTTATTTGTTAACGGGTTGGTATTAGAATATAATTGCTCCATATGATAAATAACAAATATCCAAAGTTATTACTATTTCTGCACGATTTAGTAAATCAGTTTCCGTATTGTCTTCTCAAAGGTTTTTGAATGTGTTATGTATGTTAGAATATTATCTTTTATGGAGAAATATGATTTATTATATAAATATCAGCTCAGTCTGAATTGATATGATTTAAAATCTCTAAATGATGGTGAAATTGTACTTGATCTATTATTTAGACCTCAGTAAGGCTTTTGATACAATACTTCTGGATAAGTACAAAAAAACATAATGATTATTTTAATAAGATCGACTATTCTTACGTGAAAATTCATTGTAGAGTACCAGACACAGACAGACAGACAGACAGACAGACAGACAGACAGACAGACAGACAGACAGACAGACAGACTGACAGACAGACAGACAGACAGACAGACAGACAGACAGACAGACAGACAGACAGACAGACAGACAGACAGACAGACAGACAGACAGACAGACAGACAGACAGACAGACAGACAGACAGACAAACAGGTATTTTATTAACATAAAGAAAAGTCATTACTGAATTATTTGTCATAAAAATGATAGAATACATGTATATACAAGATGAATAATTTGCTAAAATCACACGACAATGTACATGGTATCACATATAGAAATTATGTTAAAAGGCATTGCAAATAATATAGCGATAAAATAACAGATGATTGATTACTACTTGAACAATGCCAATATGTGAACATAGGTCTATCATTTTGTTTTCCGTAGCACAATGATCCATTTTAGGTCTTCTGTTATTTCTCATGTACATAAATGATCTTTCTAATGTGTCCTCACTTTCGTTTTTTCTACTTTACGCTGATGAGATACGATTATGTTTTTTTTAACGTAAAAATATCGATAAAATAAAATGTATATAATCAACCAGTTTCTCGATTTTCGCATACAATTTTTGTGGTGGTATTATTCATGAGAACAAATCTGGAATTATTAAAAAGTTTAAAATTCAGTTTAGCATTTCTACTTTTAAAAATTCTCTATTACAATTTTATTTACCGTATATTACATATTGTTTAGAGGTCTCGGGTGGAACGAGAGAGAGAAATCTATTTTTATAATACAGAAACGCATTATTAGAAATATAAAATCATTTCCATTCAGAGCACATATATGTATCCTTCTTTTGACGAGTAGAATATATTAAATAATTTCAACTTTGCAAATATAAGGTTATATTATTTATGCTTAGGTACGTGAAAGGTTTCTTGCCTGTTATATTGAAAAAAACCCCTGACAAATGACGACTGTTATTCGTACCTCATTCCCAGTGGAGACCATCTTCGTCCTCTGTGCTGTAGGAAGTCAGTAGGACAAAAATCGATGACATGTTATAATGGTGCTATTCTCTGGAATTCCATTGCAGATTTAATTGATCATTTGTATAGTTTTAGTACTTTTAAATTCAATCTAAAGCATTATATACGAACAATATTCCCGGTGTGTTATTGTCCGTGTCTGTATTATCAGACCTTCATATTAATATTTTCTATAATATAAAAGAAACGATTGTGCCTTTCTATTTGTTATAAAGTATTCAATGTAATTATATTTCCAGCGTATTAACCCTTTAACCGCCGGTGCCGCATATATTCGGGTTTTCATTTTTATTAACACATTAAGTACCACCTTTTGAACATGTTTAAGATAAAATGTGACATCAATCAACAATATCTGAAAACAGTTGACCTCCATTTTGTCAAATCTGAATGATTTTCACTCACTTGAAATTGTGGATCGCGTCAGCGAGACACAACTTTAAAGGTGTAGTCAACTGTTAAAATTCACGGGACAAGGGTCCCCCAGAAGGCAATAGTGCCCGTGGGTAGGCCAAGTCCCTATTCCATAATAATACTAAATATGCGTTTCATACCTAAAGCCTCATTAAGAGCAAGTTCTCAAATCACAGCAAGTTCATATATACTTGAGCGACATCTATGAGTTTATAATTCAAAGATCTTGGCCCTTACCCCTACTTGGTCGCTTGCTCGCAAACAAACTGACTGTATTACTGGGGGGATGTTGAAACTGCTTGACCCAAGCTTGTATTGACATGCCCAGTAAACACAAAACATTTGTATGACTTTATGCAATGTTGGACCAACGTCGAAGACGTTGGGCCGACGTTGTATAAATGTTATACAAATGTCTTGTGTTTGCTGGGCAGGCGGACTTTCTCTCAAACATTGTACATTTATTCAATGTTGGTTCAATGTTGGGCCAGCGTCGCAGACGTTGGCCTAGCATTAAAACAGCATTGGATCAATGTCCCGTTTAAGTAGTATCTTGCAATCAGTTCAGTGGCTATAATAATGCCGTCAATCTGTACTCAATAGGCTACTGTTGGCCTACACTTGACCGTCCCAGGCATGCGCGTCTTGCAGTTGAATCATTCTTCAAGCGGGTGAAAATTCAGATTGCATAATTTGGCGGTAAGGGTTATTAATATTGTTGATAACGTTAATAATATTATTGTATGCCACTGTTTTAGTATCATTATCATTATCTTCTGCTATCCATCATTACTTGCTCAAGTTTTTTTGAGATCGGTAATATATAGACTTATATGCTTTTTGCACTTTGCACACATTTTTTTCTACAAAACCGGGTAATTTAGTATTGTTTAATGTGCTGATGATGCATACGCAATTGGGCGTCAGTTTCTTTTCGTCATGCTTATGATTTGGTGATACATTGTACTTGTTTTCTTTTTTTTCTGTGACAATAAACACTTACTTATTGATGATGGATTCCTACTACCGAAGGCTTTGAGAGTAGTTTTATGACAGACTCAGATTCATTTATTTGATCAACGAAAAAAGAATTACATGTTTTGATTAATATTTAGCAATGAGCAGGAGACCGCCACTAAAATGTCGCTATCGTGGAGGCCACCTTAGAAGGAAAATAATAATTGAATCTGTATAATAATAGTAATAATAAAGGCAATATAGAATTATACATGTACATTTCACAAATAAACAAACACACAGAACAACTTACCAAAATATCTACATCTTTTGATAATTACTTATTTGAAAAATTACACCTAAAATTCTGTAAATGAATCCTAGGTGTACACGCAAAAGCAAGCAATGATGCTGTTCGAGGGGAGCTTGGTAGGAGGCCCATAATATTCTTTATCCTAAAATCAACAATGAAATAGTGGGTTAGATTACAAACAATATACGATAAAAATACACTACTTTACAAAACATTCAGAGAAATTATAGACCTAGCATTACACATTACACAAATACTGCTAGTTAAGCAACATACAACGTATATACAACACCACGATTAAACAAGAAACATGGAAAAAAATGAAGGGAAAATAACTACCACATATATTTTACATTACAGTCACAGATACATTTGGCACAACATGGAAGCGGAATCTCGAATCGAACACAGGCGAACTGAGAATATATAAAACATTTAAGAAAGAATTTAAACTTGAAACATATCAGTTACTATTTGAAAATTATCAACACAGAAAAGAATTACCGAAACTAAGAATTAGCGCACACAGTCTACAAACAGAAAAAGCCAGATACCACAGACCTCAAAAATCCCTATAGAAGAAAGGTTTTGTTTACACTGTACAGCTGGTGATGTCGAAGATGAGATGCATTTCCTCATGAAATGCTCGTCATTAGCAGAAACAAGAGAAATGTACAGCTTTTCCCAGTTTTCGAAATTTGAACAAAGCTGACCAATTTCTTTTTATTATGAAAGCAAATGATCTGGATATTGTGAACCATTTTATCAAATTTATGAATATATGGGATTGTTAGGGTCTCCAGTATGGGCTTGTAAGGGGGGACGGGAGAAACTGCCTAACACTCTCCATCATATCGTAAACTTCATCTCCCCGTCGGATCAACGGTTCTGATTAACTCACAAAACTCCTCTTCTGCTTATCATGTTTATTTGTCTAGACATTTGATAATAGCAACGTACAACCCCGCGCACGACACGTCTAACTAAACTCAGAGCGAGCGACCGTCAGGACCAATTATTATCCCGTATTCGGCTAGTATAAAACGCTGAAACGTTTGAGCGGAATTTCGTAGACCAAACGGTGTTCTAATATAATTAAATAAACCAAAAGGTGTAGTAACGGCTGTCTTATGTGAATCAGACGGTTCCACCGGAATTTGGTAATAATCTCTAACCAAATCGATCTTTGAAAAAATCTTCGAGCCGGCTAAACGCTGCGTGAAATCCTGGATATGTGGAATAATTTTATCATTTCATCGAACTCACGTTTTGCGGTAACAAGCTTATCGGGTGCCAATCGTCGTGGGCGCGCGAACACTGGGTGTCCTTTGGTGACTATTTTGTGCGTTATACCGTGTTTAATGGTCTCACCCTTTGTCGTAGGGCGAGTCAGTTCTGGAAACTGACCGAGAAGTTTAGTATACTCATTCTGAACAGTGTCTACTCTGTTCAACGACAGTGGTCTAATCGATGACAGTGAGCGGCAATAGCTAGACCTGTTCTCATGTCCCGAAGACATCGACTTCTCAAATCTACTAGTAAATTATAATGAATCAAAAAATCAGCCCCGATTATGGGTTGCTTCACATCCGCTACTATAAATGTCCACGGATATTCGTGCTTTAAGCCGACATCGACGACGCGTTTACAGTTGCCGTATGTATTGATAGTAGTGTTATTCGCTGCCACCAGGGGGAGGCAGTCTGCGTCCGCAATCCTGTTGTCGCAAGATTTCGGCAAAACGCTGACAGCTGCGCCTGTGTCAATCAAGTACTTACATTTATGTCTTTTGTCTGCGACATACAATAACTTAGAGTGAAATAACTTGGGAGAAGTAGCTTCCGCGAAGTCATGTCGCGTCTCATTCATACCACCAGATGCAAGAGTCGCAACCTTGCTCTGGCTTAGCAGTTTAAAGAAAATGCGCAGGGGCTCCTGCACGTGCGTGCCTTGTCACCGAAAGTCTGGTGAAAATAGCAGACAGGTGCATTAGCCGTATCTATTACTTTAGCGGCAATATTTTGCTGTACATTTGGCGGCGGAACGAAAGGGCGAGCGTTTTGCTGTACATTATTATAATTACCAGGTTTGTTAGGAACAAACTCTGTGGCCTGTACATCGGGAATAAATGTAGGCCTAGGAGTATAGTGGTTATTTACACGTCCACGTCCTTGATTTCATTTCTTCTCGGCTGCAGTCGCGATTTCTAACTTTTTGAGTCTCTTTGATAAGTCCTCAAGCAAACCAACTAACTTAGTGGTTTCGTCAACTTTTATCTCCGCAACCCCCGGCTTATTCTCTTCTACGTCTGCTTCGGAGGCAAGTGCCCGGTCGGCTAACATGGCCAAACTTTGTAGTGTGGCACTGTCTGGTTGTGTTGCCAAATGAGCGCGGATTGAAGCGGGCATCTGCCGGATGAATGCTTGGCGTATGACCGCCTTTCCAACAACTGCTTACGTTCCAAAGCTTGCTGTCTTTTGTAGACGCCTTAGGAAGCGTGAGGGAATGTCTGAACTCATCCTTTCTCCTGAAATTACTTTATTGACTCGTTCGGGTGTTGTCAAACCACGTCGCTCGATCAAAATGGTTTTCAGGCTTTCATATTTATGCGATCTGAAAGGCTGAAGTAGAACGTCCCTCACGTCTGATGCGACCTCGCCCGAGAGTGCTGCGCAGGTTAAACTATATCTCTCGTCATCGTCGTGGATCTGATGAAGATCAAACTGAGTTTCAATCTGGTTAAACCAAAGTTCAACGTCCGTAGCATAAAACGTAGCTATTTTAAACTTAGGCAAGTTCGTTGAACGTCTCGGAGGCTGCCTTCTCCGTGGTGAAGGACTCTTAGATGAATCGCTCCTAGAGTGATGTCTCGTGCGTCTATTTCGAGCAATTCGAGCAAAATCTTCTTTGAGTCATTGATACTCGTCTTCTGCCTCTCGGAATCGAACTTCATTTTCCTCGCTGTCCTGATAATAGTTATCTTTGCGTCGAGCACCCTCACCTTCTAGAGGCGTAGACATGAAGCTTTCACTATCGTGTTGTGTCGACATTATGAAATGTTTGTAAAATTAGGTAACTAGTAAAGCGTTTGAGATAGCAGGCCTATTGGCTCTATGCCTATCTCAAACGTGTTTAAAATGGTATGTCATATTAACGCATACCAACTATTTGTGACGTGCCGTGCGCGGGTTAGAAATGTAGACTGTAGAAATTGTCCATGCTATGTCGCATGTTGCGAGAAACAGGGGTTGCTGAGATATTTGAATATTCGTCACTGAGATTGCCACTCTTTGCACTTGTTCACACACATACATAATTATTTAGTGAAAACTTTGAGTCGAAATTGTACATAAAATGCCAGAAATAATTACGACATACTATGCTAAGCTATGGTAATAGTATATTGTGAATCGACCTGGATGAATTTTTTTTTTTCACACAAGTCGAAAAACACATGCAAATATTGGCAATGTTTCGCAATAGCGCAACTGCCAAATGGAATATTTCTGTATTTATATAAGTTTTTATTCTTCAGAAATCGACTATCCTGAGTAAATTTCGTTCTCAAACTGATAGGCTAAATGTGACTGCGATAAAAAACAGCTACATTTATTTTAGAAAAATATTTTAAAACGTGACTGACAGTAGACTTTGCGGATTGATGATATAGTATATCATTTCGCTTAAGAAAAATATTTCTGCGGTGAACATGCAACTTTTTTTTTTATATGGCACGTTCATTACCGAGTCATTCTTAATAACGTCCGAATCAATCGCTTGCTTCGTTTCGTTGACTGACGTATAAATCGGCTGTCGTCGTAGCGGTTGCGTTTATTTCGTCTGTGGTGGGTGTGTGTATGGTGTATGATCGGTTACTGCTAACATGTGCGGCAGGCAGCTCGTTGCTGTGTGCCTGTGCCAGCGTGCATGTATCGGGGTGTACATATAAAACTGAACAGCAGCCGTGTCTCGCCTCACATTAGCATATTCATGATCTACTACGTGCCCAAATAAGGCGCTAAAAGTAGGCTAGAGCAACGTCAAAGACCAGGGGGCGTTTCGACGTGAAAAAATTATACTTTGACTTATTTAAAATCTCGCACAACTTGTGCTATAATTTCCTTTCCGAAACTGCTCATTTACATTTCTTCTTTTTTAACAGTTTTGAAGAAGAAAATTTATAAGTATAGGCCGTGTATAATTTGAACACGTGAATAGTCTGCTCCACCAAATCAAAATGGCGGCCTAATTTATGATAATATTATGAGGCGACACAGGTCCACTGTCCAAATGCATGCCGGTTATGGCGGGACACGTGTTTGCCCACGGCGGGCGATTAGCTAAACAAGGGGAACCAGCATCCAATATGGCGCTCACTTACCAAATACATTTATAACAATCAGCATTCTCTGAAATAACATATTGTAATAATAATAAAATATTGACCTACGGTCCTGGGAATATATTTAACAGACCAAATAGGACCGTTTATTGACATTCATTTAGGCGAACAATTTTATTTGGCCCTAATCCTAATAAAGGTTATCTGAGTCGAAGCGATATTTTATAATTTTTTGTCGATTTTTACTGAAAAATCGAAAAATGACGAGGCTTCGTCTATGGACTTTAAAATCGAGTCACCCAATTATGGCAATCAACGATAAAAAGGAGTTTTCGAAAACACCCACTTTCTACTCGCCTACAGTGGCATTAATAGGATGAAAGCATTTCAAAAACTCTTACTATAAAAATGATATAGACTAAGTCTATGAGAAAAATTTCAGGGTTCTTCTAGAAAAACCGACATGGTCGCCATCTTGAAAAAGCGCCAAACACGTGGAATTTCGTCCAAAAATAGGAAAATTACGCCGTTTTTGACGTAAAAAACGTACTTCTCCTCTGATAACTCTTTCTATCTAGTTTAAAACTGGCATATTAATATGACCTACAGCTTTCACGTACCTTGGTGAAAAAAATGCTCATGATTTTTTTCAAAAAATCCCTTATTATTTAAATGAACTATCCTTGAAAACAGCAGTTTTCAATTTGAGTCTTGGTGAAAACACTGTTGCGTTCTCTAACATTCGTCGGGGTCACCAGTATGGGATTGTTAGGGTCTCCAGTATGGGCTTGTAAGGGTGGACGGGAGAAACTGCCCAACACTCTCCATCATATCGTAAACTTCATCCCCCCTTCGGATCAACGGTTCTGATTAACTCACAAAACTCCTCTTCAGCTTATCATGTTTATTTGTCTAGACATTTGATAATAGCAACGTACAACCCCGCGCACGACACGTCCAACTAAACTCAGAGCGGGCGACCGGCGGCACGTCCGCAGTCGCTGAGCGTTCTATCATAAGTGCGGGAAAAGTACCACAGCCGCATGGGATTCGGCCCTATGCGCACGGCACCGAAGTACCAGAACGAGGCAGTCGTCCACAGACTCATCGCGTCCGGGAGGGTGGGGACGACTGCCACATTAAACAAGCGAGGTAGGGATCCTACAAATACATACCTAGACAAAAGAGGACCACTATAAAACAATGATGTTCCAGTGATAGTATATTTTTAAAGCCCTATTAATTTTCAACTATCAGCATTGTTTTGTCATTGTGTGTCTTGTATTTGTTTGATTGTAATGTATACTGTTTTGTTTTTTAAATGTTTTTGCAAAATTGTTTGTTTATGTAAACAGATGCAAATACATATTCTTCTTCTTTCTGAGACTGTCCCCTTAATGCACACCTGCATTATGTAAATAGTCTATTTAATAAAATATCGCGTCATTGACCGACCAACCGACCGGCCGACCGACCGACCGATCGACCGATAACGGGAAATTGACGCTAGCAAAAATCTTGGAAAAAAGCTGACTCACTTGTATCTTCACAATAGGCTATCTGTATGCGTCAAAATCACAACATTTTGTTATATTCTAGGTGTGATTAAGATATCAGGTTGCTAGCTATGATTCTGAGTCCGACAACAAACGATTTAGGAAGTCAGAAGGTCCGATGAGCCATTTTTGAAATCGCGGGGAAATTGTGCTCACAAAAATCTTGGGCAAAAGCTGATTCACTTGTATCATCCTGATAAAATATCTGTATGCACCAAAATCAGCACATTTTCTTCTATTCCAGATGCAACTAAGGGCTCAGACTCCTAGCGATGATTCTGCGACTGGTGACAAACTGTCTAAGAAGTCAAAAGCTCCTACGAGCCATTTTTCGCAGTAACGGAAAATTGCTACTCGCAATCTTGGAAGAAACAGATTATCATCATGACAAACTTTCTGTATGCATCAAAATCATTACATTTTGTTATATTCCAGGGGCAATTAAGGGCTCAGAATAGCTTGGGAACATATTTGTGACATTGTGAAGCTTTACATTCGCGTAATATGTTTGGATTTAATATTACATCTGAAGCTGAAGTATCATAATGTTGGGGGATAGTTGAGTGGTGAAGAATATTAAACTTACAACGTTTTACACCTAAAATGAGCCAATTTTGAATCATAATTTGCATTCATTTCTTTCACGAATCCGTTATATTTACTTGTCTAGCTGATTGATTAAAGGTCACAATTGATCAGATTTTGACTTCAATTTCTGGGTATTTTTTGTATATACTCCAAAACAACATCATCCTCTATGAAATCGTTAATGTTATTTTTTTAGTATGTACTAGATCAGCACCACCTACAATAAATGAATCTGTCCTGTGTATAGGCCTGTAAATCCATACAATTTAATAGCTTATGGACAATAATAGATGAATTAAATTTTCAATTCAGTCAGCTAGAAATATCGCCTTCCTTGAATGTGAGCTGTGAAATAAATATGGAGGATGTTTAACCCACCCTTTTTATTCATATTGTATAAATTACATATTATAGAAACTGATTAACTACAGGTAATTGTTTTCTAAAAATAGCTAAAATTACAACTAAAATGTATTTACAACATGGTTACGCGAAGTTATAGAATATATAAATTTCAACCTAATTTAACATTACAGCTGGTCGTTCCAATGAAAATGTACAAAATATGCATGTACAGTCATTACACATGTAGTTAAGATTACAAAAGTGTCTGCTATAATAGTATGTTTTGATTTGTGTGTTGCATGCATCCTTTGAAACAACCGTGGATGAACTGATTTTGAACCATGCATAGTAGCACAAGTTCCGCATAGTTCAATGCAAACAGATTGGCTAGGGCGAGGAAGAGGAAAACACCCATAAAAAACTCCACAGAAAAACCAACGAAGCGAGATTGCTTCAAGAAGAGATTCAAGAAGGGAGTGATTGCAGGGCCCGAGCAGGCGCGACTTCTGATGTATTTTGAGGAGCAGTATGCTGACCCCCAGCAACACCACGAAGAAGGTCTCCCTAACCAGAAGACAATCTGCAATGGACTTTATCTAGTTTATTATAGAGATGGGAAACCCATTTACTAATACCATCCCCGAGTTCCTTGCGCTTGACACACGGGATGTCATTGATAATTCTGTTGTCAACACAGTCCGCACAGTGGAAGACATTGGCAAGGAGCAGAAAAGCAGCTCCAACAAATCTGTGGTAACTCAGCTTACACAATCCATCCACGATCTCATCAAGAAGAACTCCCTGCTTCTCTTCAGCATGTTCAGATTTCCAGCACCAAAAAAAGCAAGAAGACGGGACAGGTCTCCCTGTTAAAGAATGATGTTTCTCTATTTCCCCACCTCTACATAGTCATGCAGTATCGTCATGGAGGCATGGACACATTCTTCAAGCATGATAACCACACATATCCACCTTCTCTGTCAGAAAGAGGGAAACTGCGACAAGGGAAGAAGCTCAATCTGATTCAGACATTGTGGTCCCAAGTATCCAGGTGGAGTTCTCTAGCACATTTGATGTCAAGTTGATTGATGGTGCTGCTGTGGCCAGTATTTCTACATTTGACGATTAATCGAGCACAGTTTTTCTCCCACACATTATAAAACAATAACAAACATCGACAAAAGTGGACGTTGCTGGGACACATACCTGGATAACGGCTTGAAACCAGGGAGAAACGATGTAAGAGCATACACAGAAAGGTGGCAGGCCAAGGCCACAGGCAATTGGCCTGACTTCCTCCGTGACCCGTCAAAGAAGCAATCCCGTTCCTGTCAGAAAAGATTGCCTCCACTGCTTTACCAGATGGGAAACATGTCTGGAGCCACCGTAGTCCGCACTGGCAGTGACCACTGCATGCTTCCCTGTGATCACGAAGAGTTGGATACAATTATTGTGGTCAACCTGCAAGATTTTCCAGAGATGTACCACATGCCTGGTGTGCACTGATAATGCTTATGTTGTCGCCATCCTCATTGTCAAGCCTACACTTCCTTGGTGAAATCGGCAGATATCAAGCTTCGTCTATCTGCACATCAATACCATCTGTCGCACTCATTTATGACAAGACCAGTCACCTGGAGTCTGTGAAAAGCCAGCAAGGAGTTATCTGTCAAAAGAACAGCACAACATTCCTCCAATGCAGGAAGCATTGCTTCAGCACACAAAGCGTATTGTGTACCAGGCTGGCACCTGGACAACGTCTTGTCAAGCACAGCAACACACCCCAACCCCTAAAGGTTGTGGCTGAACACTCGATGGAGAAACTATAACATGTATAAGTCCTGGGTTCCTGTCTGGAGCAAATTGCCCATGACAGCCAAAGCTTGCATTGAGCTTGTGAATTGTTGTTTCAAAGTTTTGGGGTTACGTTGGTAGATGTTCATACAAGAAAGCCAAATACAGATGTACCAAACTTTTTACTTGTCAATCTAAGAAATAGTGGTAGTGATGTGCAGAGTTAGGGTCAATTCCTTTCTATCAATTCCAAATTCCATTCCAATTCCTTTTTATCGATTCCAATTCCTTTGGTTTTAAGAAAAGTCAATTCCAATTCAATTTCAATTCCAAAAAGTCAATTCCTTATCAATTCCACCCAAGAATGAGACTTTTGATACACATAGAACACCTGTATGATAACTTGATATAAAATAAAATAATAATAAAATAAAATACATTTTATTTATTATCTTGTAAACGTATTTAAACATGTTACACTTACTAAACTTTAATACTATATACTAGTCACCCTCTGTAGACCTGTCATGCAGATACTCTCTCTAACATGGTGTCATGCGTGATACTCTCTCTAACATGGTGTCCTGATTTCTAATGAGCCGTCAACAAGCGCATATGACGACCAGTAATTCACAATTTTCGCATATTTATATATGCTAAAAGTGTTCAATTGTTTTATTAGATATTTTATGAATAGCTGTTGTACCACCTTGCAAACACATGTACGAATCGGAATCGATTTGCTGTGTTTCCAAGGTGAAATAGACACCTGCTCACTAGATATCGTCATGAAAATTGACACTTTTGTTTATTTTATTTCAACATAGATAAACCTGCCTCGCCAAAAAAAAGTCTGAATATACATTGTTGTCGACTTCATCAAATCGATATCCCACCTGCTCACATATTATTCTCCAAATCTACGATATCCAGCAAAGTATTATCAGGAAGGGTCCTGCTTTCTAACCATCATCGTCCTGCTTTCTAACAATACATTGAGCAAGTATGTCCTGCTTTCTAAGCGATCTGCTCAATACAACAATGTCACGATATAACTGTTGCAGTCAAGTATTGACAATTTGAAAAAGGTTGTAAATCATCACTGCGTGTATAATAATACTACAACAACTGATGCGCACACGGGGCGGCAACCAGTATTGTGTAAAATACATACAAATTAAACTTAATAGATTTTCGTCATGTGATATATGGGGCCAAATAAAAAAAACACAAATTGGCAAAAAAACGACGAGCCCAGCAATAGGCCTACACAATCATAGACTAAACCTATATAACTAACCCAACCTATTTTTAAATCTGTAATTAAAAAAAGTTAAGTAGACTATTTTAAAATGTATTTTATCACAGTTCACATATCCATTAGAACACATTATTATTCTGCAAAGCTAAAAGTCAGTATCTGCTCACTTTAAATGTAAGCAGAGACTGCCTTTTGGCTTTGCACGGCAGAATAGAAGCCATCCCATGATACAGAACCTTGCCTTTCCACCATGACTCGTTGATGCGTAATTTAATTTTGGCTCTCTTTGTAGCTCGTGCTCATATGCTCTGGCGCGACCATGCTGTAAACAATCCTAATGGTGTCAGCCTCTTCTGTCCGCGTTGAATGATTATTATAGATAGTAAGAATACTCAACAATTTCTACTTATTTGCCATATCAACTGTACCACTTTGCTCCTTAGAAAGCAGGACACTTGCTCTTAGAAAGCAGGGCATATCTCAAATTGAATTGTTAGAAAGCAGGACCATTTCAGCACTGATGTGACACAGTACTGAAGTGTCTTATGCCTCCTGGTACATTTTGCTACATGACAGACATAGCATCACCATGATGCTATTGTATGCAAACTATATGTGTACCTACATTTAATTTTGCTGAACACCGACAGTGATTATTTAATTAATTTATTAAATTGATTGATTGATTGATTGATTGATTGATTGATTGATAGATTGATTGATTGATTGATCGATTGATTGATTGATTGATTGATTGATTGATTGATTGATTGATTGATTGATTCATTGATTGATTGATTGATTGATGAACTAAATAGTTTTTGATTGATTGATTGATTGATTAATGGACTAAATGTTTTTTGATTGTTTGATTGTTTGATTGATCGAATAATTGATTAATTGATTGATTGATTGATTGATTGCTTGATTGATTGATTGATTGATTGATTGATTGATTGATTGATTGATTGATTGATTGATTGATTGATTGATTGATTGATTGATTGATTGATTGATAATTTAATTTATTGATCGTTCATAGGTGCGTTCAATTACAGGGTTCAAACAAAAATCTGACAAGTGAATTCAAGGACTTTTCAAGAACTTTTCAAGAACTAAATGTATGTTTTCTAGGACTTAAATGCTACTATTTTCAGTCAAATATATTAGCTAGTAAGGGAGCCACCATTCAATCACTGGGGGAGGGTTGTAGTTTTAGAATTGAACAAATTATCTATTTCACTTCCTATCTGCAGAACTGTATTTTTTTCACACTCTGCCTCAAGCAAAATATTTATCTCTCTTCTAAAAATATCCTGTCAAAAAGTTTGATCACAAACTAGCCTTGGTATTGATGGTTAAGTTGCCCAGCGAAGCGAGTCCCCACAAATAGCAACCTGGGTCGCTTGATTATGCTGAGCGAAGCGAGGCACAAGTTTTTTTAAAGACCAATACATATTTATTTACAACCTGTCTTTCAGACAATTCTACACTGTATCACTGTTCCAGGACAATCTGCAAAATAACATTTTTCCAGGACTTTTCCAGGACATTCCAGGACAGCCATAATTTTCCAGGTTTTCCAGGACGTGTGGGAACCCTGTCAATAGCGTAACCTCCATTGTTGTCACCGAGCTAGCTAATACAATAAAGTATGGGGGAGGGGGTGTTATATAACTTCACTGCGTTACATAGAATAATAGTTACATCTACGGGCCTCCACAAAACGTTATATCTATGTTAATTCAATGCTAGTTGAGCTCCACAGATAGTGTGCTAATATTAAAACAGCATTGGTTGAGCGTCTTCTGTTAGCTGTTGGTGTAGATGGGCCTGAATATCATCTGAGCTCTCCTTTCCCCTTCATCATAAATTCCAGGGTATTTTTTGTTATTTAATTTCATTTATTTATATATAATTGCAAACATCCACATGACTACTACTTGTTTTGTTCACAAAGTCATGTTCACATATATATAAACGAAAAAATAAACAACGTATACTGACAACATAATTACATAATTTAAAAATGTGTGTGTTGATAATCAATCGAAAAGAAACACAGGTTTATACCATTTAGCCCATTTTAAGCTTGAATCATTTTGAGTGAAACCAATGTTTGGATTCTATTGTTTTCTAACGCAAACTAAAAACATCTACAACCCATCTTACAATGTGCTCAGACGTATCCTAGACAAAGTACAATTTATTGTGACCATGAACAATATCACGTTTTGTGTTAGTCGTGAAAGGATTAGTTCTAATGTGCAAAGGTGATTTGTAGTCTGCAAGGAGATGTAGGTCAATAATAGATCTGTGATAATGTAGTTAACATAAACTAGGGACAACAATGGGCCCAATAAAGAAGCCTGGGACATTCACTTCTTAACGCTTCTCATTTGACCCATTGTTTGCCATGGACAAGATTATATAGTACAATTTAGCTACGTGACAACAAAATTTTATGACATGAGCCATGAATTTATTAATGATGTACACTACTGTCGATCAGTTAAAACAATGGCTGATCTGAGTTAAAATGGTCGCTATTCACACCTTTTCAAGTACAAATTCCAAATTTAATTGTCTGGTACATCATCTGTGCTAGCAAAAATGTTGAAATTATCGGAATCCACCGCCCCGAATGTCATAGTAGAATTTGGCTAACGTTTCGTGTTTAGCCCTAAGAGAGACTTTTTAATAAAAAGTTTAATCACAAGGCGGTTGGCTTTTTGTCCGGGGTATGACCACATTTCATTCACAGGACAAAAACCATTAGCGCAGCCAGCAATACGGCGAATGTGGGGAAGATCATGGTTCCAGTGTTGCAATCATCTGTCTTGCATGAGCAGAACTCTCCACTGATGTCCTTCACCAGAGTGCCTTGGTCTCCCAGCTCTTCGAGGATCTCTCTCTCCAAGTCACCAGATATTTCTTGACACACTGTCTTGTTCTCGGCCGAGCAGACGCGCGTGTGTATGTCAACTTCGACCCTTTGACCTGCAACACAATTTTTGCTTTTTAATCATGAATGTTCTCCAGAAAGCGCGAAACGTTGTTTCAATGCTGGGCCAATGTTAAGCCAATGTCACAGACGCCGGGTCATTATTTATTGACATGTATTTCCCGGGTCAGAAGGGAAGTATGAATTCAAGAACCCATATAAAAGATGAAACTTACACATTGCAAAAAAGTAATTACAATGAAATACACGTTTCATTATCCTCGCATATTATGCCGAATGAATGGATGAACCAGGAATAACTGACTGGTACCAGGAATTACTGCGGCGCTGAGGTGAATCCCATGACACTGTCTTCAAGACGACCGCCGGTGATTTCGGACCTCGACCTGTTCGGACTTGGTGATTTTGCACGCCTATCGGTGATTTCGAGCGGTGATCTAGAACGTTGATTTCGGCCTCCGGTAATATCGGACGATGATCTCGGCCGGTGTGCGGTGAATTCGGACGCTCAACACAGCATTGTTTTATGTGAATCTTTCTGCACTAATCATATCGGTGATTACGGACTGTGATTTCGGACGTGATTTCGGACTGTAGGGGGCCTATGATGTATGAATTGAAACAAGACTGCTACAATTAATTTCGTCAAATTTATATTTGTATCCCATTATTTTTCAATGTATATTTACAACTCATAAATACTTTTATTGTTAATATATGGTTCATAAATGAGTGATTTTTTCCTATATAGGCCAACTGAATGTGCTATTACTATACTTATGATCCAGAGACGATGTCTGCCGGGAGCTAATCACTAGATGCTGAATAACTATGAGTAACGTTGAATATGATATAATTGATCGGCAAAAATGAAAATATTATTACTTTTGTTATATAAAGCCATGGTAAATTAGTACAATATTTGTGAATTTATAAGCTTACCAGAACGATTTAGACATGATTCTTTTAAATAATTAAAAAATATTAACATGTTAATAATGCTATACATGATAAATATATGTTTCTCGCACCAAAAGCAAAGATAAAATAGCATAGTACCAAAAAAAGCTCTAAAGCGTAGAAAACAATAGTTGATGTAACTAGAGTATATAATAATGATACTATGCAGGATAGATATGTTTCCCTCACCAAAGCCTTTTTATGACTATTGTCATAACTAGTGGTAGTAGTAAAAAACACTCGTTACAAAACGCAGAAAGCGATTTTATAATATAAGTTGATATAAATAAAGTAGGTATGGGAACAACTATGCATTAATTCCATTTAATGTTTTTTTTCTTCATTTTTTTTTTAAATAATGAATAGGCCCTAATATTTAAAAAAACATTACGGGAATATTTATCTATATTAGGAAAAGTAGCAGTTGCTGGCAGTACTAAAATAATAGTAACTTTAATTCAATTAATACTATTTATTACATTCCGACCGTCCGAAATTACCTCTAATGCAAGTACTGTGTTAGTTTTTTTTCTACACCACACCGACCGAAATCATCGTCACAAATCACCATCCGAAATTAGCGATATTAGTACTAATATATAGTAATATAAAAGACTACTAAGTTGGGAGTCCGAAATCACCGGCCAAATTCACCGCGGCATCCGAATTTACCGCATACTGTCCGAAATCACCATTCGATTTAACAGCACACCGTCCGAAATCACCATTCGATATTACTGCTTGGCGTCCGAAATCATCAGTCCGAAGTAGTCGAAGTCAGAAATCACCGCACGCTAGACTGTCAGTGAATTCGGACGCCTATCAGTGATTTCGGACGTCGATTTCGAACGGTGATTTCGGCCTCCGTTAATATCAGAAGGTTATTCCGGACGTTGAGCGGTGAATTCGGACGCTCTGAAACACAACATCGTGACTCTTTCAGCACTAATATTGGTGAATACGGACAGTGATCTCGGACGGTGATTTCGGACGGTATGATGTATTGAAACAAGACTTTTACAATTAATTTCGTCAAATTTTTATGTGTATCCCATTGCTTTTTAATGTATATTTACAACTCAATATTTCAGAAAGACTTTATTGTTAACATAGAGTTCCTAAATGAGAGATTTTATTTCCTAGGCTAACTGATTGTGCTGTTATTACACTTATGTCTGTCGTTTAACTCAGTTAAAGCGACACAATCAGGCTAAAATCATAAAAAATCAGTGTTTTTATTTTGGCTTCTTAATATGGCCATAAGATGTGAACATGTCCATAGACTGGAATTGCGGAAGTCTTTCAAATTTTGGGCTACTGTGGCAACGTAGCAAGTGTGCCGAAAACCCCATTTATCAGTTGTTCTCGTATTTCTTAGTTTGGACATGCATGTCCGAAATTAAATTTCGTCCTTATTGTTCGCTTAACTAGCAAATGCACAACACAAAATTAAAAAAAACTTACGCAAGTCCAGTCTATGGGCATGTTGACATATTATGGACATATGAAGGAGCCAAAATAAAAGTACCGATTTTTTTTATGACTTAACCTGACTATAGGTGCTGACAAGACTTCAGTTGTAATCGCACCTTTTGAGCTCATCCATTCCTGTATAGCAGGATTTTTTTATTGTGTCACTGAGTTGTGTTTTCTTTGTGAATGAGAAAAAGGAATGTTTCAAGGCCCTTCAGTTGGGAAGCTGAAAAAGACCTCCGAAATTATTGCATATAACTAGTTGTATTAAATAAAGAACTTTTTTAAAATTAAAATTGAAAAAAAAGGCCTCAGGCCTTTAAACCCCTTGTTAAGATCAGCATATTCTTATCATTTCAACCGTAATATTTAAATGCTGTTACATACAACTTATATGCTGAAAATATTAAAAAAAAATATTTTGGAGTACAAATTAAAGAAATGAAGAAAACAATATGCTTGTCACTAGAAAAGTAAAGGACACTAGTCTGCTATCAAATCTGAAGACTTATCAGTCGACTTTACAATTTATCCCCTGGTCACTGGACATGTTCATTCGTGTGCCATTTCAACTCAACGAAGAGTCCTACAGCCATTTCGGCGGATTGCACTTGGCGTACATATTGATATCTCTGTCCTATCAGGTACTCATTTACACCTGAGTCAAGTAAATCATGTCGTGGTACAGTGTTTTGCCCAAAGATATAAACATCGAGACAATGTCCCGACGTTGAGAGGAGAGAAACAATATATTTCTCTTAACCCTTTAGCCGCCAAATTATTCAATTTGAATTTTCACCCACTTAAAGTTGTATCTCGCTGACGCGATCCACAACTTCAAGTGAGTGAAAATCATTCAGATTTGACAAAATGGAGGTCAACTGTTTTCAAATATTGCTGGTTGATGTCATATTTTATCTTTAACATTTTTCAAAGGAGGTACTTGATGTGGTAATAACAAAATGAAAACCCGAATATATGCGACACCGGCGGTTTAAGGGCTAAAACGTGCCCCAAGTGTGGGGTTAGAGCCCACACAGCGGGTAGCGACAAAAGCAAAGCGCCACGCTCTAACAATTGCGCCACGTCCCTCTCCCGGATGTATTACAATGCATCAATCCATTATATTCATGTTAAGTCTTCTTGCATATAATTATAACTATTTATAATCATGATAATACTTTACGTATTTAGTTGTCAGAGTTTCAACTTTTATTAAGCGCATATAATCAGATCCACAGAACTATCGGAAAGTTTCTCTGATCCCCTCTCTTTTTTGAATCTGTACTCGAAAATAGATTGTCATTCAAAAACTTAGTGTGCCGTGAAGATGATCCTCTACAAAGAGGCTTTAAAAAAGATTGTAGGACATCTGATAATTTATTTGTGTTGTACAATCTGGTTGAAACGCAAAAAACACGTAAAAAACCGCTTTACGTTTGTTATATAGATTTGACCAAAGCTTTCGATTATTTAAACAGAGATGCACTTATCTTGAAACTGCAGCAGCGCAATGTCGACGGAAACTTTCTGAATACAATCAAATCTACGTTTCTTAAAGCTAGCAGTCGAGTTAAATGGAATGGCAAGATTAGCAAGCCTTTTAAAAACCGTTATGGTGTCATGCAGGAGGTCTTAAGTCCCAAACATTTTAATGAATTCCTGCAGGATCTCGGAAAATATTTGAATCCTAAATACGCTTTTAAGATAGGAGATATATACCTTGCGTACCTCCTATTTGCCGACGACATAGTCCTCTTTTTAGAATTTGCAGAGAGCCTACAGGCACAAATTGACTTATTTTACAAGTAAAGTTATCAGTAAGTGGAATCTGATAACAAGCATTGCTAAAACAAAAATAGTGATTTACAACCAAATATATGCTACACATTCATTTTCTTTCACACTGGCCAAAAATACGCTTGAAATCGTGGACAATATAAAGGTCTTTGGTGTAGTAATAATAAAAATATATTTGTAAAAAACCATTCGTATTTGGCTGAACAAGCTCGCAAAGCAATATTCCCAATTAGAAAATATAGCCACAACTTAGGACATCTTACGCCAAAATTGTCTCTAAAAGTATTCCAAGCCCAAATAGAGCCCATACTGATGTATGGTAGCGAGGTACTATTTATTGGTAAAGAAATATTAGGACTTTGAGACAGTCCATTTTTCATTCTTGAAAATATTCTTGGAGTCAAACAACAAACCACATCAGTTACTATTTATGGGGATACAGGAAGGTATCCTCTCTTTTTAAAACAACAAATTCTAGCTTTGAAATAATGGATTTGCTTGATCTCCTTGCCTAAAAACTGTTATTTGAGAATCGTGTACAACTCACTGCCGTCTCTTGACTTTATTGGTGAAACAAATCGGTGCTCTCACACCAGGTCATTATTATTCCGAACAAACCACCGCGACGTTTGGGAAAATCATAGGGTAGAAAATGAAAATCGTCTCATCAAACAAGTTAAATTATGTTTGATTAATACATATACAGTTGATTGGTCTATCAAAGCCCGAAACTCCATAAAATTACGAACGTACATAAAGTTCAAACTCGACCACTCGCTAGAAGAATATCTGTTTTACATCCCCGACACAAGGTGGATGAAGGCACTATCAAGATTAGGAATGAGCTCACATATGCTAGAAATTGAACGAGGAAGGCATGTCAAGCCGCAAACAATACCACTATAACAGCGCATATGTCAAAGATGTACATCAAACTCTGTTGATGACGAAACTCACTTTTTAATTACTTGTTCTTACTTCGCTACACATAGAACTAGTTTACTTGCCGAAAGCAAACTACACAACACTGAATTTGAATCACTCTCAAACAATGTATGTACATTATGTCATCTACACATCGACCGTTAGTAATATGCTTAGCAAAATACACCTACACCTGTTTTCAAACCTTAAGCATGCCACATATCGGCTCATAATAAACCCGTGGTTGTTATTACGTCACATTGTTATCTGGAACAATTAGGGCCGGTTAGGTTTTAGGGACGGTTAGGGACGTTTTCGTCGCCTTTGTTATCAGACGAAGTGGGGCCTTATGGAGGATCTTAGAGTTGCTAAGTCAACTGATTTTCTCTATGAGATCGGGAATGTTTTTCTTCGATTGTAACTCCGCGTATGTGGTACTAACTAGGTCCTGAATGAAATGGTATGAACTAAAAAATATAGTGAAATAAAATAAGATGTATTTTTATTGTGCGAGGGCCAATATTGTAGATAATAAATCACTGGTTAATTAAATAAACTTTAATGCTATTGTGTGAGTGCCATGTCCTGCGTGAATGACACACACAATTATCATCCGTAATTTGTATTGTTATTGCATCACTAAGTCTGCAACACTCGATAATATCAAGGAATCTCCGGGCACATAGCGACTGTGCGAGCATTGTCACATGGCTCGGAGTTACTTGTTTCGCGGACTTCTACATTTATTACATTTACCTGAGATTATGTTTCATTTTTAAAGTACTATATAATCCTTAACGTCGTTTTACTAGATCACTGTACATACTCCAGTACCATAAGTATGCATTTGTATATATCTTTAGGTTTCTACGCTTTCCAGAGTGTTTTTTTTGCTGTCATATATGATTTGTGGATCATACATAGTAGCTATTTTATCTCTAGTTTTGGTGCGGGAAACAAAATCATAGACCCCCTACGTTCACATCTATTGTTCAAGTAGTATTCAATTATCTGTTATTTTATCGCAATATCCAGTGTTTTACTATGGCAATGCTTTTTAACATGATTTAACTCAGTATGTGATACCATGTAAAGTGTCGTGTGATTTTAGCAAATTAACCATATTGTATTATACATGTACATATATTCTATCATTTTTTATGACAAATAAGTCAGTAATGACTTTTCTGTATGTCAATAAATATCTATCTATCTATGAGATTTACTCATTTTACTCTAATAAATGTGTGAATATGACATCAGTTCGACCACTCACCTTGCGTTAGAAATACTGCTGTGTAGTCGGCGTTTGCGCAAGAAAATGCACCAGAGGCACAATCTACAGATTTTGCACTTTTGCCGCTTTTGCAATTCTTTGTGTATTCTATTTCCCCAAAAGCTCCCTCAAGTAAGTCCTCAGCTAGATCATTTGCTCTGCTGTTGCCATAATCAAAGTACATGCACTGCTTGCACTTGAGTCCTATACCTAAAAACAATTATGTCAATCAGTTATGAAGTAGTGGAAATACATGTAGAATAAGCATCGCAGTTTCATAAAAAAATATGAAGGACACATTTTAACTGGTGGTTATACTTGAAATCACTTTTCTTAACCATTCCTGCTATCATGTTTGGCTACGTTATAATGAGATAACTAGCCACATTACAGCAATACAGTTAGTACATAGTTGATGATGTACATATTTATTTGAATAGGAAGATGTTTCAACCCGTTAACAGCCAAATTTAGAGTCAAAATGTTTTTTTTCGATTTTGAGGCCTCGGTTGATCCTGACCTCAGATGACCGTCAAACTGACCTCAGACTGTCAAACCTTCTTTATAGTGTAGTGCATGCTTGAACTGTGCAACTTAAGACCAGTATTTATTACGCCACAATGTATAAAACAAGAAAAGAAACATAAGATAGGCGATAAGATGTGGACAATTAAATGAAGGTAGGCCCATCCCAGGCTCAGACATGCAAAATGTAAGAAATGTATAGGGCCTGGCTTATGCCTACAACCTCACCCACGCTATTCTACCTCACCCTTCGGATATATATTGTCATGCCACCTTACATACCTGCATACGCTGGCACCAAATGAATGACCAAATGAATGTATTTTAATGACAATAGGCATATAGGCCGGTGTATATAACTACAAAATATAAAACTAGAAAAAAACATCAACGAATGACAAATGTACAGCTTGTAGTTTGCGTAGTCGTCTCTTTTTTATGATTGTAATAAGTTTGTGAAATGAACATATTATATTTTAAAAATTAGTGTCACTTTATTCCTGAAAAAAGTTTGTATCGTATTGTATGTAGGCCCTATGGGTGTAAATATTCGTGTGTTGACAAAGGTATACTATGATGATTTTTCGGACTATGATTGTGTCATCTATTTCAAGGTATGAATTGCGCAGCAGGTCTAGGTTTAAACGAATGAAAAAAGAGCATTGCAACAGTTAGCTGCATGTACCATCCAGTGAACAGATGTCAAATGTATTCATTTCAGATACATAGAAGAGGTTAGTTTCTGCATGTAAGAACCCAGATTATTTTGATAATGTGCATACTAGTTATGTAGTTATGTGCATGTACGTGCACATGTTTCTGGCAGTAAAATGATTACCAGCTGCATAATCATTTTCAAAACTGTTACATTTTCGTTGCGCGCCGCGTCGGTTTTCGCGTGTAAATCGTGGGGATCATAGGGTTTTTCAATTTGAAATCATCATAGGTCTATATTTGTTATAGTTATCTTTTTCCGCTTCATTTGACTACCTATGCTGTGGGTCTACGGCCATCATTTTATTAACTCTGTCAGTGCGGGGATCGACTTTCGACGTCAGAATATGACGTCTAAAGTCGGTCCCTGCACTGAAAGGGTTAACTCCATAGCGACGTTATGACAGTTTTTCCTTTCCGCCAAGGAGAACGAGCGAAATTCATTAGATTCTATCGTAATTGAGCTCTTTTTTCCACTTAAAATAGACATAATATGCACAATCCCAACAGACATGCGAAGTTAACCATTGCTGGTTTATAGTTGAACCATCGTTGGCGACGCTGGTCAGGTGGTTGTTGGGGCGGGCTCCAACATTTGATGGACAACCTCTATATTTCGTGAATAACTAGAATACGAGTAGATTCGTAAGATCCGGATTAGATGTAGTGATTTGAAAATAGCCTGACTAACAGGTGCATTTTAATATGTTCTGCATCGTTGTAAATCAAAATTCAAAATGTTGAACAGCGTTCTAATTTGACAACATTTCTGATGGATGCACAAGACATCAACTCACTGCTTGAGACATTTGTTTTATTACTTCCACTTTGTATACAGTAAGCATGGTAAAGGCTTGATTATTCACACTTCACTCGATCAGTATTATTTCGCCCAGCGTTTGCGTCTTGAAACAACCTGACTAGCTAGCATCCAATTCACTATAATTATTTATCATACGTATACTAACCGGGTGTCACCAGTGTCACGAGGCATGCGACTATGATCAGCATCTTCATCTTGCTTCTGTTGTATAGACTCGGCTTCAATGAGAATTCTGGAAATTAAAAACATGTTTGTCTTTAACCCTTCCAGCGCGGGGATCGTCTTTTTACGTCAGAATCTGACGTCAATAGACGTCAGATTCTGACGTAAAAAGACAGTCCCCTCACTGAGAGAGTAAAACTATTTATAAGGTATTCACCCGGTTTACCCTGTCAGCAGTGTACATCATTTACAGGGTTCTTTTTTTTTCTTTTCCCTGTTTTTATTAATTTGAATGAAGTACCTCCCGTCAAAATACCGGTGTTACTACGAATCTTCACTCACCTCCTTTGTTAAACAACAAAAATAACTTATTTTTAATATTTTTAGTCTTCAAAAAATTCACCGGAATTTTTAGTCTTCAGTTTTTATCGGATTAACTTCCTATCTTGACAGCATGTTCAACTATAGCAAAATTACCTCTTTTAGAAGAAGAAGAAGAAGAAGAAGAAGAAGAAGAAGAAGAAGAAGAAGAAGGAGAAGAAGAAGAAGTGTTTATTCAACCATGAAAAATAAGTAAATGAAAGATGAGTGAAATTTTTTTTACAGGGTGGTTTGGGAGACCTCCATTAAGACCACAAGGTCGCTAGCATGGAGGCCACCCATGATATAATCTATATAAACATATAACATTTTGAAATTATGAGTAGTATACATATGAGCTATACATGTGAAGTGAGCGAATATAATAGCTTTACTATAAAGCTTAACCTATAGACGTAGTAGTTTTTATAAAATAAAGTATGAAGAAATAAACTTTGATTCTGCCGTGCAAATCCAAAAAGGCAGCATCTGCCTGCTTTACAAATAGGCTGAACCTGCCGTTTGGCCCCACAGAGCAGAATTCACTAGTTCAAATTGATACTGCATACATAACAGTTTGTGATATTACAATCAGTAGCATTTGTGTCTAAAAATATAAATTTGACATACGTTGAAAACCCGTTAAAACTATGAGTGTGTACTTTATCGGTTATTGATCGTGGCATGCTATTTACAGTTTTTGGTAATTGATATCGAACACAAGCTTTGGCAAAATTATGTTTTACAAAAGGTATGCGTAATTTATGTTGATTTCTTGTATTATGAGCATAAATTGAGCCTAAGATTAAATACATCAGAGTATTTTGGGAGTAAGATATGCTCGTATTTAAAGTAACATTTTATTAGTTGAAGGCAATATATGTCGTTTATTTTTTAGAAGGTTCAATTCTTTAAATATCGGATCTGTGTGAGACAGGCGAGATTCCTTACGTATTACTCGTACTGCTCTTTTTTGTAATTTAAAAATTTGATTGTTCTCGCTGCCCCATAAAAGAATGCAATAGTTAATATGTGGTATTATTAGAGAATTGTGGATGTTAATGAGAATATTTTGAGGAAGGGTGAATTTTAGTTTGTTCATTATACCTATTATTCTGACTATTTTATTTGAGATTTTGTTTAAATGATTTTTCCAAGTAAGATTCTTGTCGATGATCTCCCCTAAAAAGGTAAAATTATCAACACATTCAATTTGTATTCCATTTATTTTGACAATTGGTAATTTAATTTGTTTCTGTGGTTTTCTGAATATCATGAATTTCGATTTAGCAGAATTTAGTGATAATTTGTTTACTTTCAACCAAGTGCTTATTTCCGCTAATTCTTTATTCAATTTGTTATTTTTGTTGAGATTGCTGAAATTAGCGAATAGTGTAGTGTCATCTGCGTATACAATGAATTTAAATAATTTACTTGAAAAAGAAATATCGTTTAAATAAATAATAAATAATAGTGGGCCAAAGATAGAACCCTGAGGAACTCCTGTGGTAATTGGTATGTATTCTGACTTAATATTGTCGTCTTCTACATATTGTAATCTATTTGAGAGATAGCTTTCTAGAAGGTTTAATGGACAGTGTTTAATACCGTAATGATTTAGTTTATTTAAGAGTATTGTGCGATTCAGGGTATCAAAGGCTTTAGAGAGGTCCAAGAATATACCAAAAGGAGTTTCTCCTCTATCAATATCTTGTGTTGTTCTGTCAATTAATTCCATAGCAGCCAATTCGGTTGAGTGGTGCTTTCTAAAACCGTATTGACCGCTATGGAACAAATTATTTAGGTTGAAATAGTCATTAATTTGGTTACAAATAATTTTTCGAAAATTTTAGAGATAGATGGTAAAATTGAAATCGGTCGGTAATTTTCTAAAAGCGATGGATCCTCTTTTTTATGAATTGGTATTACCTTGGCGATTTTCAATTTTTCAGGAAAAATGCCTGTATTCAGAGACTGGTTAAGGGTGATAGTTATTGCTTCAATTAAGGGTTCTTTAATATACTGTAATAATTTTGTGGATAATCCATCCGGACACGTGCTATGTCTTGTTTTAAATTCATTGATTATTTTAGTGACAGTTGTGCTATTTGTTGGCTCAAAGTGAAATGTCGCAGTTGTGGGATTTTTTAGATAATGGTTGTAAGATTTGTTAGAATCAATGGTGATTGCAGATTCCAATTTTGGACCAATGTTACACAAATATCTGTTAAAGCTATTTACAATATCTTTTTTATTGTTTGTTAATGTCCCGTTTATATTAAACAAATCTGGGAATTTATGTTTCTTGTTATTTTTATTTAGAATGTTATTTATAGTCGACCACGTCTGTTTAATATTATTTTTATATTTGTCAAAACAGGAATTATAATACTGTTTTTTCGCTGTATGGATACTTCTTTTCAAAATAGTATTAAAAGTTTTAAGGTTAGTTGTTCTCGTTTGAAAATCTTCAGAGTCAGGTGACGTTTTTCTCAGTTTTCTATACATATCGTTTCTAGTATTTATAGATCTTATTATGCCTTTTGTTATCCATTTTGACAGCTTGTGTTTTCGTCTGTTTAATTTAGCTGTTTTTGATTTTAAAAACATTTTGATTGCCTTAGTGATAGATTCGTCAATTATGTTGTAGTTTATGTTTGGGTCTGCTTTAGGGTCCTTACTTATTATATTTTGGAGGTTATCTGCAGTAATGTTTTTTTTTTTATATTATCTATATCTAAAAGAGATAGTTTTGGAATAGTTATGTGATGAGGATTTTTTGGAGTTTTATGTTTTTTTATATCTAATGTCATGAAGTAAGGGAAATGATCTGAGATTTCACTGACTAAAATGAATGTCGTCATTTCTGATGTGGCTTTTGAGAATTTACATAAAAAGTTGTCAAGCAACGTGCCTTTGCGAGCAGTTAATCTGGTAGGCAGAGTGATCTTGGGGTAGAAGCTATGAGATATCATCGTGTCCAGGAATTCATTAAAAATGGGTTTTTCATTTATATATAATAGATTTATATTAAAGTCTCCTGATAGAATCGATTCCGTGTTTGATTTTTCTAGTTCTTTCAATATTGGACCTATTTCATAAATAAATGTTTTTTATAATTTTTATTTAAATCACGTGGTGGCCTATACATATTTCCTATAATGACTGGTTTATGGATGTCTGAACCAGAAATTTTTATAAATTGTGCTTCAAAAATGTCAGATTTATCATAAAGTGTCAAAGATTTGTAATTTAAGTTATCGTTCAAATATATTGCCAGACCACCATGTGCACTACATTTTTTCCCCTGTGAAATCAAGCTATAGCCGTCTATTTTAAATAATGACACATCTGATTGATCTGTTAGCCACGTTTCTTGAATACATATCGCACCAAATTCACAGCCTTATTCATTTAATTTATGGAGGAAAATTACAAGTTCATCAAATTTAGCATTCAGGGACTGTATATTTAAACTCAAGACGCAAAACTGAAGTTGATTTTCTTTGAGAATTTTTGAAAATTCAGAATTGTTGAGGTATGAAGAATGTTTAATAGTGGTGATTTCATAGTCTATATCTTCATTTTTCCCAGCAACATCAGCGTTGAGAATATGATTTAAAGAGTTGTTGTGTAGGCATACTAGTGTTTGACCAATTAAAAACTGACATTCATCCTCTGCCATCATTTAAAACGTTCGAAGCGATCACTGCACGTATCGGAAACAATTCGTTCAGTGGTTTCGTTGTCTGCCTTTTTAGGCTTCAAAACGGTACATGTCAATTTTTTGATGAATTTTAAGATCTACTAGAGAGCATAATTTCACAGCATGACAATTTGTACATATTGGGAGATTTCAACTTACATCTAGATAACTCAAATGGAAACACCAACAAATTCAATGAAATCCTCACATGTTTCGATCTGAAGCAGCATGGTAATTTTCCAACTCATGTTCATGGTCATTGGCTAGATCTGCTAATCACCAAACGCATTTCTAATTCTATCAAATCAGTTTTTTCGGCAGCAGGTATCTCGGACCATCTTGCAGTCATATCAGAAATTGACTGTTGTAAGACAAAATGGAACAAAGAAAAAATATCGTTTCGAAAAATTAACAAAATGTATAATGAATCGTTTCATTCAGATATTCTCAGTTCGGATCTAATAAGGAAACCAGAGAAAGATCTCTCGGTACTATGTCAACAGTATGATTCTGTTCTTAGCTCTATTTTAGACAAACACGCTCTTGTGAGTACAAAGACTCAGAAAACCACCAACTCCATGGATGACTCCGGAAATAATGAAGGCTAAAACCCGTCCCCACAATCTCGAACGAACATGGCGCAGATCTCGCACACATCTAGATCGTTCTCGTTACAAACATCAATGCCACATGTGTAATAAAATGATGACAAAAGCTAAATCGAAATATTTAGCTGATACTATTGCAGAAAATTCGAACGATCCCCGTCGCCCTTGGAATTCAATAAATATTATTCTGCATAGAATTCCACCTCCTGCTCTGCCAGAATTCACATCAGTAAAATCACTTTGTGATCATTTCTCTAGGTATTTTGTCAATAAAATTGAAAATATCCGTTCCAAATTTCCAGATAAAGTACAAAATATTCCACAAGTCCAAAAACCAGAAATTAGATACAAAATGATCGTTTTTGAAAGTGCGTCAGAAGATGAAATTAAAAATCTTATTTAGAGCTCATCGTCAAAATCATGTGATCTGGATCCCATTCTTACAAGCGTGTTGAAAAATTGTCTTGATATATTAATAACTCCCATCACTGACATAATTAACATTTCAATGGAAACTAGTACATTTCCTCAAAATGTCAACGAAGCTCATGTAAGACCACTACTGAAAAAACATATCTTCCTAAAAACTAGCCCCAGCAGTGTTCGGGTCAGCCACAAATGCATACATAGGCTTCTGGCGAGAAACCCCACCCCTCAGGACCCCTGGTTATCGTGAAGTTAAATTACGAGGGAATCGTACCCACCTGCAAGTATCTATGTGTGTAAGCATGGTCCTGAATATTCAAGCAGCTGCGGGCACTTATTAAACGATCTGTAAGATTAATATTAATTACTATAGCCAAGCATATCCAACAAGGGTCATTGTCGACCGTTTATAATTCTCGAACTCCCATTTTGCTCCCGCTCTTCAAAAAATGCTCGGCTAATCAGAGATCTTGTAAGAAACCACGTGATCATACAAAAAATGTAAACAAGCACACGTGCCACGTGTATACATCGAGGACAAGTCCCACCAATAATGCAAAGTCACATATTTTAACCACATGTTAGTTTATGCACATTATAGGAAGTGTTATGCCTAGAAAGACCTGTATAGACCTAAGTAATATAACCTATGATTTAAATACACGATAAAAAAGTGCAGTACATGTAAGTTAAATTATATAGCGTAATGTAAAATACCAAAGTAATTTATTTCAGTTATTTTGTTTTGAAGAAAATTATTTTTGTATAGCCCTAATATATATATAGGCTAGTGCAGGAGCCAAAACATCACAAACCAATTATTTAGGGAGTTCTTGTGCACATCACTGCATTAGGTAGGCCTATCGTTGGATAAGTTAGAATATCAGGGTCACAAATCATGTAAATTTTAAAAATGTGATGTTTCCATAGTAAGCTTCAAAAAGATCGTTGTACTCTGAGCCGAGTACAACGATCTTTTTGAAGCTCTTCACAACAAATATCCCCATATTTTTCATATAGCATTATTTTAATGTCACGTATGGTATGTGGTTTTAGTCTAACCCTACTCTCCATACAGCAATGCTAGTTAGGCCTACCTGATGACGTCACACTTATGACGTAATGATCACACTTGAACAGGCTAGTATAAATGATTCATTCTTCACCTAGCAGTGTAATATAGTCTAACAGCTGTCACAATCATATCATCCACAGTGGCGGATCCAGAGGGGGCAGCCAGCGTCCCCCGTTCAGGCCCCCCGTTCATATTTCGTAATATTCCGGCCAAAATATGGTCGAGAATACGTCATTTGATGCTTTAGATTATTAAATTTCCCAGGGGAGCAACTCCCCCGGATAGCCCGGACCCCTCTAGAGCATATGAGTGCCAGCTGTGGTGTGTATAAATTCTCGCAAAAATCGGCGCCCCCTCTTCTGTCAAGATTTGAATCCGCCATTGCCTCATCTTTATATACCACCTCTTCGTCTGACACTGTTTTTCACGAACACAACGCCATATTCAGACTAAGACAAAGGATCGAGCCCTAATCTGAGCAAGGCGCGGCATATATACGTCTACATGGACAAAAACAAGGTTCTAAATGGAACTCATTTTAACCAACATTTTCAGTCATATTTTGATCTATCCTGAACTTGGGCCTGAAGTACAACGCATTTCGTGGATATCATATCCCCCCCCCCCCTTGGTGCGAGATTCGACGTGTCATACATGATTAAATTAAAAATGGCTGCCTAAATTTCTGATAAAATTAATACATTGTAACTACCGTTACACACCTAGACCAATACGATCAATAAAACCTTTTGACGCGAGCCAAGCCAAGCTCAAAGGTCACGAAATGTCAAATATATCAGACGATTATAAGTGCGACAGTTTTATAGGACTAGGCCTAGAATTATTTTTTTCAGTTGAATACATGAATGGGGCGTTAATATGTCATGCACATATAACCAAAGCTGGACCAGGCAAACTACCTCATGATGTTGAGATGAATCATATGATACTGCCCACAAAAAGGAAAATTGGGAAACACCATACTTTATTAAAGGGACCCCTTGGGATGAGACATTTTCAATGTTGTCAATTTTGTAAATTTAATTTATATGAAGCTATATAGCCTACTGATCTTAACTGAAAATACGAAAAAGTCAAAAAACAATTTTAAAGCACTGAAAAAGAGTGAAATAGTGGCATTTCGAGGTCGTATATTGCCATGTAAACAAAACAAGTCAGCAATATTCAGCACTTTGGATCACATATTCCCACGTATCAGACGGTAAGATCAAACCAGTCGCCGCTAATTGGTGTCTCATAGTCAGGACACGGGAAGACACACCTGCAGCACTGATTGTCTACCCAACGCTGGGCCGATGCCATCAGCATGTGACCCGATGCTATGAAAACATTCAATCGTCCTTCAGGTATACAAATAGTTTGTTTGGGTTACTTCTGGTTTCATAGAAATGTTGATTAAAAATATTTGTAAAAATATGAAAATTCTGAAAAAAATAAAAACATGATCCGTGGGATACTCTACTTCAGTACGGAACTAAAAACGAAAATTGATGTCATCCCAAGGGGCTGCTTTAAACTTGGGATTATTCTTTTAGGTTTCGGGCTCGTTTTATTGTTTTAATTTGAAGGGACCTTTCCCGTGGCCTGTGTTATTGGACTGGGTGGGAACGTAAGGAATTAGTCACAGCTGCTTTCTCAACTGACTCGTTTTTAGGTTTTTCCTCCTTGTGTAAATACCAAATAATATGTGGGAGTTTCTATGGCGTTTCTAATTGTTAAAATAACTTAGCATAACCTATGTAACGTGTTTGACTATGTGTGTTTGACTATATGTATTTGCCTATGTGTGTAGATCTTGCAGAGGTTTTATTTAGTTTATTTATATGCTTCCTAAAGACTGTATAGCTCTAGATTTTGTGTTGACGGTGTTTCAACTAATTATGATACATATTTTAACAACCCTGTGTCTATTTAAATATAGAAATAATAATCCTGGTTTTAAGTGTACATATCATGTCAGACACTGTTATTCCCATTTGTCACAAACTTGCTACAACTATTATCAAATTAAATTTTATCATAATAACATCAAGTTTTAAACTCAATGTCTTTAGTTTAATCAGTTGGACATTTTTACTTTATGCCTTCCACAATTTTATCACACAAGCAATGTTGTTGTTTTTAACCTCATATTTCTAAAATTGCCATATTATATTCTGCACTGGCAGGTAGCGTTTACACCATTAATGACAATATGGTAATGGTCCAGTACGGGTGCGGCTCACCACAACCATAATTACTGGTAACCGTAGCGGGCCAATACTGGTACGGTGTTTCGCAGCCATAATGTTAGGAGCACATAATTATATAGCCCTAATTGCGGTACCGGCCCTGTAGAGATGTGGTAACTGGTGCCAGTATCATATTATTTATAACCAGGTGTCTCTCATATTTGACAACAGACGCCCGCTACCAAACAAACATTCTGATGATGGGCCGGTATAATTTTTTTCACTGGCATGTAACGTTTGTACCGTACCGTTCATGGCAATAAAGTAATGGCCCAGTACTGGTGTTTCTCACCACAACCATGAACTACAGTCAGACCTCAGATGGACAACATACATACAGAACACAACCAACAAAGCACAGAAGGTATTAAACAAGCTGATAAGTAACATTAAACAAGCCTATACAACTGTAAAATCACAGGCATACAAAACAATAGTCAGACCCCAACTTGATTATGCATCAGCAATCTGGGATCCACACACGGCAACATTAACAAAATACAAAACTATGCAGTAAGATGTGTCCATCATGACTATTCACACTACACAAGCGTTTCCTTCTTACAAAAACAACTAAATGTCCCTCTCTTTCGGTTAGACATCTACAAACTAGACTAGTACTTTCCTACAAAATTTGCTATTGGAAAATTGCCATCCCTATCCCACCATATTTACAAATACCCCTCAGAACTACACGCCACACCTCAAACATAAACGAAAATAGCTACTGATACAGACAACTCAGCACATCAACAGACACATACAAATACAGATACTTCCCACGAACACTCATAAACTAGAATTCACTGCCACTACGGTGCAGGCCTTCAAGGAAGGCCCAACCCGCCATCTCCTTCCGAGCCTGTAATTCACATGTAAACCCCACTGTATATAACCACTGATGCACTCTCGATCCACTATAAAAAGAAATCTGCACTGCATTGCAAAAGTCAGTTCTTTTTTCATGGCGTCACGTGTGATAATAATGGCATTAGGTGCAAATTAAAACAAAATCATATAAGTGTTACAGCCTAGGCTATCAGGGCTGGGCAGGAGGCCGAACAGCTTATCGCTGTTGGGAGCCGAGCAGGTCAACATGTCATGTCACTCACGCCACATAGGCCTATAGGCTTGTAACTTATTATGTTCTAAGGGGCACAACGTGTAAGGGGCTGAACAGGACAGAGGTCGAACAGGAAATGGGCCGAAACGACTAGCATTTGTCACAACTAAATATTTTTATATTGTACACCTATTGAGTTAAATAAATTAGCCAATACAAGAAAGTAAATATTCAACAGTGATATATATATGGGAATATTTTTCATCTGAGAGCTATTTCAGATGTCTGAGAACTGATAGTTTTGTTGCTTAAACTAAAGGTACACATTTTATACCCTAAAATGGCATTATAACAATGACAAAATCAAGCACAGTGGAGCTTACAGGGCTTTATTATTTTTACTGATAAGGGTTGAAAAACAATACCCCCAAATCCCCTTAAAACTCTGTTACAATTCCTGTAATGTTATTAGAAAATATACTCTTTTGCAGTCCCCCCAGTTGACCTGGAAGTCCATATTATGTCCTAAATTGTACAGAAAGCATAATCTCAGATATATTATGAGGATAGATCTATCTAGAAGATATGGTAACAGAGTTTTACTTTACAAAGCTGTCTCTCAACAGGAGAAATTTAACTGACCAAACTATTTTCAAGGACACTTCAGGTTTAAACCTCATTATATGTCACAATAAATTTGCCTAAGCGAGACAACTATGCAAACATAAAAAGGCAAATTATTAATTAATACCTTGTGAATAAAACTCCGTTACCTTTTACTAGTTATAAAAAACAAGGATGTAAAGCTGTTTTATTGAGATCACTTTGGGTGTTTCTAATATTGCAGATTAAACGAGTGAAAACAATTTAAATATGATAACTGTATTTTTAAAAGTAGCAAAAAACATTTCCATATAAGAAGTTTGGTAGATGTTACGAGTTACAAAAAAACTTGCAAATCAAGCTCCTACAATGAAAACTGAGAGTTGTTTATGCATTGACAGTGTTCTTCTCATGAAAAGTATAAATTCCACGCATTTCATTCTCCAATTTACATAACCTGAGAGGTATCTTCTCTCCCAATTCCATGATAAATTTATAATTTTATTAAAACTCCGTTACTGTGGTGATGGTAACAGAGTTTTAGTAACACAGTTAAAAAAATGGAAACAGTTGCATGTACAGTATTACTTAAGAACTAATGTTGGTTTCCCCTGAAAAGACTAATATAAGCTTATCTTGGTGCCTGTCAGTATCCCAACGCAACAATCATATTTCTTGTTACCAGAATCAACTTTTTAAATATTAGCCTTAAAAATCTGTGACTAAGTGAATAGTAATGTAGTTTTAGTAACGGAGTTTTAAATCTGTGTTGCAGCTGGAAATACAATGTCAGGTGGCGATAATGACGGTTTTTCTATTTGCAAATACTGCCTGGGCTAACAGCTCTTTAATATACTGTAATAGGGTTGATACAAATTTGACAGCTTTGTCAACAAACAGTGGTAACAGAGTTTTATCATAGTTTATATACGTTTTTAACAGTTTTTAAACTGTTCAAAACAATTGCAAAACTTACCCAGAAATTTTTTCGCTTGCATTATGTTTGAAATGACAACTCACATTTATTCACAAGGTCGTAGTTTAGGTTTTTACACAAGGTGGTGGTAGTAAACATGATGGCAACGGAGTTTTGAACAAGTTAGGGACAGGCTTTCAATGTTTTCAACTTTTAAATCATTTTCGAACAAATTGTTACCATTTGATCATTGTTCTTCTAGTTGTGGCCACTAGAGCATACATAGCAGTTAAAGCTGCATAACTGTTTGCTTATTTTAATCAAAAGATCAATCCATGGAGAATGGTGTTTTATTTTTTTATTTTACTGCTCCGGTTACTGAGTTATTATGATTTAAGTTTGTTGTTTTTTGATATTGTATAACCAGGACATTATAAGTACTAAGTGGCAGATAACGGTCATCATTAAAAAAAGAGTGGAAGACTTAAAATCATTCTTATTTTTTAAGTGATCATAGATACATTTCACAGTACAAAGTGTATTGTCTCATGTCAGCTAGACATATCTAGAAGTTATTACTTTGTGTGATACGAGTGATATCTGCATACAATGTCATTTTTAATTTCGGTACCGGTATAGAGAATGTCACTCAATTGAAAAAGAGGACCCTGTTTTAGTATAGTGCTTTTAAGTGTGGGCCAGCATCTGAGCCTTTGGCCCGCCATTAAGACGCTCTCCCCCGACCGTGGGAAATTGCAGTCTGAATTACACCAAATTCAGTGTAGGCCTAAATCATCTTTTTTTGCGCAGTCTTTTATTTGATACTTCACGGGCATTTCAAAATATAGTGGCAATGCTATTAGTGAATTCAAAGTGAATTTTGAATGACAAGAGAAACACGATCTATAGTGACTATGCTAATCGAAAATATCAGACCATATTATTTCTTTGTTAGTCATCACATACAGTTATATAAATAGCGAAATGCGGTAAAATAAAATAATTGTAAAAAAGCAGCCTTTACGGTACCAGTAGCTGAGTTCCTAGCAAACAAGAGGCATTCAACAATTGATGGGTCAATGTTGTACCAGCGTCATAGAAGCTGGACCAACATTGAGCCATCAATGGGTCAGTGACTCGTGCCTGCTGAGTTATCATAGGGGCTGACCTAGTCTTAGGACACCAACCGGTGGTTTGTGTGAGCTAGACGCTGGCCCAGCATTAAAACAACATTGAGTCAATGCCTCGTGTTACCTGGGGAGGTATTGGTCCAATGTCAAACTAATTCCGGGCCATCGTCTACGGCTCTGGCCCAGCATTAGACCAATGCGGCTCAACGTCTCGTGTTTGTTATTAGGGAATTTGATGTTGGTCTAATGTAACGTTATATTGGTCCACAATTAACCACTATTAGTATTACGTACATATTGTACACAGACGGACCGATTTACCACACCATATAACTTGATGGTGTATCGCGTCGTGATCTAATCCAGCTACATTTACATCGATTCTGTCCATTTATAAAGTTTTAAAAAATATATGAATGATTGTGTTGAACATTTTAGGTTATTTCGGGCGAAATAAGCAAAACAGTTATGCAGCTTTAAAATACAGTATAATGTAGCTCTATGGGAACATGTATTTATCATATATTTTTAACATAGTTTGGCTGCTTAACATGTCAGCAATAAGTGAATGTGGGCAAACACACTGTGACAAATAGCAAAAGAGGTATCACTAGGATTAAAACAATTCAAATATCAAATATTAGGCCTACTTGAGTGGGTGACTTTTTTGTGTGTCTAAACATGAGGGACACATATTTCAAACAATTGTAGGCCTACCCCCAGGAAAAAATATACCCTTATAGACTATATAATATTCAAATAATCAAGATAATACATTCGTTAATTTAAAGATATACTGTAAATCTATAGAATAGCTTCATCCTTGAAAGCTAAGAAATGTATCGTAGGCCTACTTTTTTTCATCATCAATGTTCGTACTTGTTTTGCCTTTTTTTGTCTTCATCACTGTTCGTACTTGTTTTGCAATCTGTTACCATGTTACGCGAGCTCTGATTGGGTAACGGCAATTGAGCTTCATAATACACATTCAGTGTGTAATCATATGATTTTATTGACAAAAACCTTCATTAAACTCTAATTAAAAAATGATAATAACTTTGAATGTTAGATTATAAACATAAACTGTTCCATGATTGATCGTAGTGGTTCGGAAAGTACCAAAAGTTATTCGAGTTGTGGTAAATGAGACATTTCTTACAAGGTGAGCTTAGATTTTTTCAATTTCTCACCCGAAGATAGGTAAAATCTTGGCATGCCTCCTCAGCCCATGTGGTTGACACAGGGCTGAAATCTTAGCTACCTAAAAACGAGCTGAAAAATTACAGGCCTGTATCCAACTTAAGTTTCATTTCCAAAATCTTAGAAAAGATAGTAGCCAATAGGCTGCAAGCTCATATAAAAAAATAACCATCTGTCTAATCCATTACAATCGGCCTACAGGAAACACCATGCTATAGAATCGGCTCTACTGAAAGTACATAACGATATTATTATTAGTATGAACAAGGGTGAAGTTACGGCTCTAACCTTGCTTGACTTGTCGGCCGCTTTCAACACCATTGAACATGCCACATTAACAGATAGACTTTCTGATTGGTATCAAGAATTGATTAACACAGAATATACAATTTTTAGCATGGTGATATTGTGATTTTTTGCATGTATTTGAAGTACTATAACTTGAATGTTTTAGGACCAATTTTAAGTATTAAATCGTCTAATTTCAGATAATTATCTCTAGTTTTCACTTTCTCACAAGCAGTCCCGAGGAGCGTAGTGGTATATCATTAAAGTCATTGTTCTGCCTGTACCGCGGCCATGTGTCGAGCGGGTGTTTGCTTCAATTTGAATTGAATCAGGAATGATTATCATAATATACGGCCTAGCCCTTTCTTATTGGAGCATCAGAACAGGTGATCAGGTTGTCAGCCACGTGTGCACGAGCGACCACGTGGTCATTCTAGGCGCGGCAATGTGTCCATCTACACACAATTTGAACATACTGATACAGCCCACTGCAGCGGACACAATCGATGTTGGTTTAAAGTTGGGCCAACGTCGTAGACGGTGGACCAACGTTAAACCAACATTGATTCAACGTCTTGTGTCGGCTAGGAGGCTCGGTGCTGGTTTATTGGTTCAATGTGTTTCCTGGGCTTGCACTGTAGAGAGCTGTGCTGATTACTGTGGCTACAGAACCAGATAAAACCTGCTGGCACGAGATGCTATTAAAACCCAATATTGATTTAATGTTTACTAAAGTAAAACTACAGTTACTCGACATTTTTATTGCTGGAAGGCTCCTTATATATACTTGGAATTATATGCTATTTGGAAAAAATACTAAAATTTGATTTTTGAACTTTGTATGCACATATTTTAGAAAAGCCGCCAGCCTAAATAATAGCTGATGTGGGACTAACTGAATTTCGCAATTAAAGGGTTATTTCATAATTATATTATTAAAGCCAATATCTATTAATTTAAGTTTTTGGGATGGCATTAATTTTCGTTTTTAGCTTTGTAATGAAGTAGTGTATCCCCCAGATCATGATTTTTTTTTCAGTTTTTAGATTTAAAAAAATATTTTTTATCAACATTTCTATGAATCCGCTTAAAACCCAAGCAAACATTTTGCATACCTAAGCACTTGCTAAAGGACGGTTGAATGTTCCTACAGCATTGGGCCACATGTTGATGCCGTCGGCCCAGCGATGGCCAGACAATCAGTGTCGCAGGTGTGTCCCCCCCACGTACTGACTATAAGACTTTGATCTGGCTTTGATCTGATCGTCCAAGACGTGGGAATATGTGGTGAAAAGTGATGCATATTGCTGACTTGTTTTGATTACATGGCAATATACGACATGGAAATATAACTATTTCACTCTTTTTCGGTGCTTTCAAATGGTATTTCAACTTTTTTGTACTTTTAGTTAAGATCAGTAGGCTATATAGCTTCATATAAATTAAATTTTCAAAATTGACAATTTGAAAATGTCTCATTCCAAGGGGTCCCATTAACATATTGTAGTTACATAGCTAGTGTCATTTAAAAATTATAGCTTTTGGATATTCAACTGAAGTTGAACACAAATTTAGACAACCCGCCTTTTCAGATATTAAATTTACTGCGTGAAATTCAAGGATGGTTATATGTTTGATGCCTCAGCATTTCTCCTGTCCCAATACTTTGGGTGAAAACTAACGGATATTGAATATAAATATAATAAGGTGTCCACATATTACCTGGAGTTTTCAAAAATCGCCCAGGAGTGTGAGGGTCAATAGATTTCATATCTGGTTTTTAAATACATGCATAATGCAAAACGTGTAATTTGTGATTTAACGGGTTAATACATATAATAGTGAACCCCGTATTTGTTAATTTGGTTATCATTATATTTTCTCAGTGGCATAATTAGTGTGATTTAAGTTCACCGAGTTGCTGTCACGATGTCAGTGCATAATGAGGAAGTATAGCCTACTAATGCGAGACTTGCTGGTTTAGTCCGGGGTCAGCATGAGAGACATCTTGATAAAAAGGGTCTGAGACAGAGAGGAGGCGCAAATCCACGTGAATAACTTTATATCCCAAGCGAATGAAATGAAATAAATGGGGCTCTATGCCACAGATTTGCACATATATTGGCTAAGCTGGGCCAGAAGAACTTCCTGGGGATGTAGGGATGAATGAGATGACACGGCTCTCCAGACCACAGACTTACTTATACTAAATATTTATACATTGCTATTCCTTGCTCCAGACACAGGATTCGACATCTGAACCCTGTGGTCTGAGGCTGAGCTCGCTACTTCTCGGTCACGGATGCGCCCCACAATATTGATTCATTACGATCTAGCAGAGAAAAAACATTTTTTTTCTTTGAAGCTTGAATGCCAGAGTGGTTTTCGAGTCCGCAATCTCCTGACTTTCCAAGCAGACAGTTTTACCCACTCCACCAGGGTCCCCGTATCTCCTTTTGAAAGGCACAAAATTATAGGCTACCTTCAGTTCGAGCTAGAGATGACCTAACCTTGTTTTGTTACATATAGACCCTACAATGCTTTGTTGATGTTTTTCATAGATTTTGTTGTGGCCAATTCTAATCCGATGAGCATTTTGGTAAATTCAAGGTCAAAGGTCAATTTCAAGGTCAAATATGATATTTCAACAAATGAAGCTAAGAACAAATGTACTAGTCTCATTTTCATGCGAGTTTGACTGGAATTTATTTCTGAAATTAGTTTGATTATTCAAGGTCATTTCGAGGTCAAGGGTCAATTTCAGGGTCAAGTAAGAGAAAATATCATTTTTAACAAAACAATTCAGGCGCATGTGCAATACCCATCTTTATGAGATTTTGACTGGAAAAATCGATTTATAGTATTGTTTTAGTGATTCAAGGTCATTTTCAAGGTCATCAGCAAGGTCATAAAATGTCAATTTTGAGATAAAAAATGTGAAAATATGATTTTAAACAAACACAAATAGCAAAAGAAGTGCAGTACGTTTTTTGATATTCTTTCGATTGAATAATCATTTACGCTATTATTTTAAAGATTTAGCAGTGCTTCTTGATAAATGGCTTAGACAAAAAATATTGTAGCTGTTCACTTTTTGTTGGTTATGTATTCCAAACTCTATTCTATTTGATTTTCATACTTGCGTAGATGAGCAGATTGCTTTTTGTTATTTGTATCTAGATTATTTACCGAATAGCCTTACTTCGAGAGAGAGAAGTACGTTTATTTTCACTAAAATTATATGGCTGGAAGACCCTTGCTAAGATTAAAAATAACCGCTGACGCGAGGACTTAAAAAGGTGGACAGGGTAGTTGGACGATGATTCTGTTCGCGTTGGTCGATCTTCTAACGAAGATCTGGTGGCAATATTACGAAGTGTATACAATTTTATGGGATTCTTACTGACCAATCTATTGAATGGCACATTCTTCTCCACAAATGTGTCGGGAAAAAATCGCACGGCATAAAAAACTGACAATTCGTATTTTGACACACCAGCACAAAATACATATGACAGCCCCAAACTTGTCCATACGTTTATCACTTTTGGCATTGTTCACCCAGTTATCGTCATCTAAGAGTGATCACCACCAGGGATCAGCTTCCCCTGTTTCTGTAACTCGTACAACTGTACACCACTAACAGTAGCTGGTCCACCACGCTGCGGTGCAATGTCTGCTCTACTACGCGAAACCTCAATTGCATGGTGCTGGGACAACTGACCCCAAACTAGAGACCGCACTTGGAACACGGGAAAGCTGCTATTTAAATAAGCTGTTGTGCACAAATCTGGATGTATAATATAATTTGTTCGAGTTCCTATTGTTTGTGAAACTATTAGTGGGGATGCTTGTGTGCTTAAATAAATTCCCGTGGTATTTTGATGGTTGAAATATGCCACCTATATAAAAATGTTCATTTCATGGCGGCCATCTTGAATTTTGCATGATAATGATGTCGAATAAATATATCGTTTGTTTTATTGTATTCCTTGATATCGAAGACAAATGTTTTGGTGAAATAATATTGTCTCTATCTCAATTATTGATGAAGATATGATATCTTTAGTAATTTCATGGCAGCGATTTTGAATTTTGCCTGATAAGAGCGTTTTGACACCCATTTGCAAACTCCATCAAACTTTTTCTTATTCTGTGGTCTATTCTGAACATTTTCTTTTAGGTGGCATATTTTAACCAGTGTATTCCCACGGGATTACAAATGCTCCTGCACTATATATCCATGACGCACCGTCTGATCGAGATGTCCCTGTTGTATGTACAATGAGTGGACAATGGGTCTAACTTATATACAAACCACCCCAAGTCAATACCCATTAAACACTAATGCTGGGTTAATGTTGGGTCAGCGTTGCAGGAGGTGAGCCAACCCTAGAACATCATTTGGCCAATGTGCTGCGTGTACTGGGTATTCAACTTCATTCCAGCTCATATAATGTACCTTCATATCAGCCAAATTAGACTTACCCAATGCCGGTTTAATGGTGGTCCACTCACTTTCGAAATTGGCCTAACAGCAAAACAGCATTGCATTCCCGGTATGCTTATGCTGTGAGCTTTCATCACCTGCTCTTTTACGGCAAATTAACTAAAATAGATTTTTCGAAATAAATTTACAAAAATAAAGTAGTAGGCCAACCGTGCACAATGCAAGGGGTTCAGTATCGTTTCAATAGGCATATATCAGGTTTTTGTTGGTTTTTGTTTTTGTTTTCTGTAAGTTACTTCTTTAATAAATAAGAGAAAATCTATAAGCCTATAAAAGCCGCTCTGAGCGGCTCGTGGGGCTCAAAGAGTTAAGTCAATATTGATTACAAGACAGTTTTGGTGGAGGGGGCATCACATGATCATCATATTGGTGGTCAGTGGCTGAGAAAAACAAAAAAACAGCTGCAGTTTTGTTTATAAAGATAGACCTCATTGAAAATGTGCATAATTAGAGATTGTGGTGCGACGGTGGGAAATTGTAGTACTGATGGGCGCTCGACACATGGCTTTGGAGGTAATGAAAAAAGCTGAGAGTGGTCTACTTTCGGAGGAGCTACACCCTCAGATATATGAGCTACTGGTAAAAACATAAGTCCAACATATAGACGAGATGCCAATCAAAAAAATAATATGTTTTTTTTTGTCGCGGTGTGTTCTATAGTTTTAATCACAGGCGACATTTAATTTGGTCATTTTACAGCATTTCGAGTTGTATATTCTGTGTTAATCAATTCCTGTTGGTATGGAATATCTGGCCAGGCTCAAATTTGGTTTTCTTCTTATTTGCAAAATAGGCACCAGTCCGTAAAAAATAAAGACACTTTTCAGATAAAGTCACACTCTCATATGGAGTTCCACAGGGCTCTGTGCTAGGACCAGTGCTTTTTACTTTATACACCACACCACTCAGCTCTATTATCTCTAGTTCTGACATAAACCACCATTTTTATGCCGATGATACTCAAATTTACATGTCTCTATCAGTTTCAAACTCTAAGGAATCTCTTGAGCAGTTGCAACATTGTTTAGTGAGTGTTGGCCTGAATGACAGGATCTAAGCTGAAGCTTAATCCTAGCAAGACAGAATTTCTTCTTATTGGGACCAAACTTCAACGAGAAAAAATCTTGAATAATTTCCCATGCTTACTTCTATTTCAAGACACAAATCCATATACATCAGCTAAAAATCTTGGTGTACTATTCGACAGTAACCTGAATTTCCGAAAACACATATCCCAAATATGTAGGGCATGCTTCTATCATATCCGTGACCTGCGTCGAATTCGAAAAAAGTTTGTCCATAGATCCTACCAAGCAAATTGCAGTGGTACTCGTCAGTAGTAAGTTAGATTATTGCAACTCACTTTTTCACAATATGCCAGAAAAGGATATCGCTAGATTACAACGCGTTCAAAACTACTTTGCAAGAGTGGTAGGTAACCAAGGCCCCACGATTTAGTCGTTCTGTTCCAATTCTAAAACGATTACATTGGCTTCCTGTCAAGTTTCGCATTCATTTTAAAATATGCGCAATAACTTTCCGAGCCCTAAAAGAAAACCAACCTGCACATCTGGCTGATTTACTTGTTCAGCCAAAATGCTCAAAATATCTACGCTCCACTCATTCGAATAGATTTGTTGTTCCTCGTATAAAGACTAAGACTGGGTCAAGAGCTTTCTCTATATCTGGTCCAGCCTTATGGAGCGCCCTGCCTGTGCCAATACGTAATGCCAAAACAATCTTAACATTCCGGAAATTACTTAAATCTCACCTATTTGACTTGGCTTTTCCACTCTAATCCCTCAGCAGCCCGGCTCCTTCTTGACGAGCCTGCTTTGGCCTTGATTATGACATATGATCACGCTAAGGATGTGTGCGTCTCTGAGCTCGGTCTGCGGAGGATATAGGCGCTATAGATGTTTTATTGATTGATTGATTGATTGATTGATTGATTGATTGATTGATTGATTGATTGATTGATTGATTGATTGATTGATTGATTGATTGATTGATTGATTGATTGATTGATTGATTGATTGATTGATTGATTAGTTGATTGATTGATTGATTGATTGATTGATTGATTGATTGATTGATTGATTGATTGATTGATTGATTGATTGATTGATTGATTGATTGATTGATTGATTGATTGATTGATTGATTGATTGATTGATTGATTGATTGATTGATTGATTGATTGATTGATTCAATCATAATTAAACTCTGCCAAGAGGTCCGTGAAGTTAGTTACTTATTCCTTATTCCCGCTTCCTTATTAAAAAAAAATTAACTAAAAGTCGTGGATCCTCAAAATTAAGGTATGGGTGCCTGGCGCCCAACCGTCCAAGGTATTTTCTACCGTGACCTTGACCCTGACATCTCAAGGTCATACAGAAAAAATGAGGTCAAAAATCGAGCGTAGCCAGGAATTAAAACTTTAAGTCGTGGATCATCAAAATTAAAGTATACTTGCTTGGCGCCCACCAACCCAAGGTCATTCCCACCGTGACCTTGACCCTGAAATCTCAAGGTCATGCGGAAAATTTAGGTGAAAAATCAAGGGTAGTCAGAGATTAAAACTAAATGTCGTGGATCATCAAAATTAAGGTACAGGTGCCTGGCGCCCACCCATCTAATGTCATTCTCACCGTGACCTTCACCCTGAGATCTCAAGGTCATATAGAAAAATGAGGTCAAAGATCGAATGTAGCCAGAAATTAAAACTAAAAGTCATGGATCATCAAAATTAACATATAGGTGCCTGGCGCCCACCCATCATTGAGATCTCAAGGCCATACAGAAGAAAAAGAGTTCAAAGAAGGTAGCCAGCAATTGAAACTAAAGTTCAGGGGGATAGGGTGTGGATTCTGAGATCAAGGAAAAAGGAGGAATATTTTTTGTTTTGGGGGGGGGGGGTAGTTTCTGGGAGCGTCGCATATAGATTATGAGAGGGAGGGGTAGATTCTGGGAGAGTCGTTCACATGTTTAAAAGGAGGGGGTATATTCTGAAAGGGAAGGGTAGATTCTGGGAGGGGTCGCATTTATATCTTGAAAAGTGTGGGTATATATTCCGGGAGGGAGGGTTAGATTCTGTGAATGTTTCTTATATATGTTTTAAGGGGGAGGGTATATTCTGAAAAGGGAGGGTATATTCCGGGAAGGAGGGGTACATTCTGTTGGAGACGCATATGTAAGTTTAAAATGGGGGTATATTCTGGGAGGGAGGGGTAGATTCTGGGAAGGTCGCTCATAGATGTTTAAAAAGGGCTATCTTCTGGGAAGGTCGCATATAGTTCTTGAAAAGGGTGTATTTTCTGGGAGGCGGGTGTAGAATCTGGGAGTTGCCGTAGGGATATATCATGGGGCACCAACATTCTACCAGGGTTTGATCTGGGACGGGGTGTATTTCAAGAATGTACACTGGCAGGTGAGTATTGAGTATTTGACAACGTCAAAAACAACATTACCAAGAGCGTTGGGGGTTCAAAAATCGTTCAAAATAGCGTTATATAATTGTTGAACAGCCTAAGAAGGACTGTTGCAGTGAAGGTTACACTCTACCAAACCAAGTACGCACATTGGCCTTGGGTGGGCCGCTCGGACCTTTTATGTCCCAGCGGGAAGGGGGGGGGGGAATGCGAGCGCACCCAACGCACCCTATAGCCCACGGCCCTGTGTACTCTCAACTGTTTTGTTATTTTATAGATTATTATAGTTAATATTGACATAACACGTTTTAAGTCGTTTTTTTATTTATAGTTTCACAATAGCTCCCCCATTTGTTACTATCTGTCAGTCATGCAATATGGTCAGTTAATTAGTTAGACAATGCAAATAATTGATCATCATTACACTATTGTTGTTATCATTGTTAATGTGCACCCTTGGCTAAGCATCACATTTGACATCCTCTGACATTTGTCAAATGCATCTCGTCTCAATGATTAAAAAAACAATTATGTCAGCTTAAAAAATGAGTCGCACACATGTATTTTTCATAGATACTATTTATGCAATTTAAACTTAACACACTTACCCAGTCCTTCCAAAACATTTTCTACAACAAATTTAAATTATTTTTTCAGAAAAAACATCTCCTAAAGTACCTCATTCAAATGTACTCGTAAACTAATGAACTGCTACTATTATTATTTAGTGACTTATCAACTATATTTTTTTTTATATAATTTTGTTATTTTGATCAATATTGACACAATAATTACTGCCAAATAGCCCAAATATGACTCGTCACCTCTACAAAATTGCCTTCAGCACTTTAAAAATAGTTTGATCGCGACTCTTACGTACTCATCACCATGATTACGGGTGATGCGTACAGTTACTACTGCATTTTGGCTGTGCATGAAAGCATGAACATATAAATTATTGTTTCAGTGAAGGTCACGGCACCCAATTAGTTCACGGTTGGTATGAACCACTTATTACAGGTACAGCGAGCATCGAATGACCTTAAGATTGTCACGTGATATAAAATGTTATGTTTCATTATTTATTTATTTTAATAGACCTGGAGAGATAATGCAACAAAAAAAACACACTGTCGTGAAATTACAGATAAAACATTATTTCCCAATGCACGGGAATATATCGAATTTTAACGAACCATACATTTATATTTATCCAGAAAATGTAAAATTTATATACGGACGTTTTGAGCCGATCCCTGACAACAATATCGTCATTTTTACCCTTTATATCAAATACTGGCAGAACTGAAAGCGACACATTCAGGCTGAAATTATCAAAAAATCTCTATTTTTATTTTGGCTTCTTAATATGGCCATAATATGTGAACATGTCCATAGACTAGAATTGCGGCAGTCTTTGAGGTTTTGAGTTGCTAACGTAGCAAGTGCGCAGAAAAGCCCCATTTATCAGTTATTACTGTATTTCTTATTTTGGACATGCATTTCCGAAATTAAATTTCGTCATTATTTCTCGCTTAACTGGCAAATGCGCAACACAAATTTTAAAAACTTACGCGATTCTAGTATATGGACTTGTTAACATATTATGGACATATCAAGGAGCCAAAATAAAAATACTATTTTTTTATGATTTTAGCCTTATTGTGTCGCTTTAAATTCCACTTGATATACATTGTACATGCTATACACAATTCTACCTCTTCAAAATTTTCCTCAGCACTTTAAAAATATTTGTTTCCGACTCTTGCATGTGATGTGTATATGTCAGTTACTACAGCTTTTGGCTGTGCATGAAAGCATGAGCATATAATTATCGTACTCTCACAGGTGTTATCGACCATGAGACTTGTACTGATAACTTCCTGTATCGACCAAAACCTGTAAACAATTCGTTTTCTGGTTGCGAATTATTTACGTTATACTGACGCATTGCAGTATAAATATATTAATTATCACTAAAACATGTGTGTAATGTGGGTGGTCGTACGATAAAATGCATATGGCACTGCTTTTTGGTCGATACAGGTTGAGATCGGTACTTGTCGCCGATACAGGCACTCGCCTTTGGCTCGGCCTGTATCTGGCGACGGCGTACCGATCTCAGCCTGTATCGACCAAAAAGCAGTGCCATATGCATATCTTATTGCTTCTGTAAAGCCCACCCAATTATAGTTCACAGTTAGGATGAACCACTTATTACAGGTACAGCGTGCGGCGAATGATCTTAAGATTAGATTGTTGCGTTTTATAAAATGTTATTTATTATTATTTATTTATTGTATCGACCTAGAGAGACAATGCAACAAAAATAACACACTTTCGTGAAATTACAGATAAAACAGATTATTTCCCATTGCACGGGAATATACCAAATTCTAACGAGCAATCCATTTATATTATTCCATATAGTGACGTGTTGAGCATTGCTACTACATGTACATAAATATATTACGTTTCATTCTCATAGATGTGAATCCGAATAAAAATTTAGCTTAGTCAAAAAGGAACTCTCAATTCCTGAAGTTATTTTTTGCTAGCCACATGTTGCCTCTACTTCCTAGCGAAACGGCCACATTTAAATATTTGGGTGTTTTATTTCAATTCAGTAGGGCATATACTTTGAAAATAAAGGTTTCGTCCCGATTAAAATGTCTTAGGCCATATCTGTAAGTGTAATAAATTGGGGAAGGTGGAATTTTGTGGTGTTATCTCAAATGAAATAACACACAAAAAAAATATTATCTGTGTAAAGGACATTCGTTGGATAGTGTTCAATTTTCCAGATTATGTATTCACCTACCTATTTATTCACAAAATAAATGTAAAAATGATAACTTGAATAATTGATGATAGTCTTTGTTTGACTTACCTAACCAGTTTACTCAGTTTAACAGCCTTGAGAACTTGAGACTTCTAGTCCTGACTGCTGATAATATATATAGTACGTTATCAGTGGTTATGGCGATGACGCCTTTATATATAGGCCTACTGTTACGTGACCACTGCCTCGATGCTACTCAGCGACAGAATGTCAATTTTAGTAATACTGGATGAGGTTTATACATGTAACTACACATAAAAATGCGAGATAGCGGTTGTAATAATCTGTAGTTGACAATGTACCTGTGCAGTGTAGATGCGCTCGCGGTCACGTGCAGTAAACAGGTAGACTAAACACGTTTGGCAAGTATCATGTTTATTGAGTCGAGCTGCAGACCATTATATACCTTGTCATGAAAGAAGTAGACCTATAATGGTTTTTGCACAGGTCGCTTCAGTGAGCTGTAAATAATGGAAAACAGTCTGGTGCAATTTTTGTATCATTGAGCATCCTTGGTAGTGGCCATATTTTGGCAGCCATTTACCGAAATGGCATTTTCGATAGGTTTGAGGGCATAATATTATGTCTGTATCTGCATAGGCGTAGATAGTCAACATTGTCAACCGGTCCAGCCCCCGGTTGACAAGCTGCCTAAAGTCTGGGAGCCAAGTCCTGTAGCGTGTCACTTCGCTTGACCCAAAAAGTGGCAAAGGTCTGAGTTGTTATTATGACAGGAAAATATCCATAGGACATCATTAGAGTGGGTGTAGAACTTTACTGTTGCAGCAAAGTCCCTGAAATGAGGGATGTTCAAGGGTACCCTCGAGCCTGAATACTGCATTTTTTAAAACACCAGGTAATTCAAAACCCGAAACTCAAAGGTTTTAAACAATCTTCAAATCATTGTAAATCTAATTTTGTTTTTATTAAATACAGAATGACATATTACTAAAGTTTTAAAATATTTCAGAAATATTAAACCCACCCTTTACGCACTGAAAGTCAATATTCCAAAGGTAGTTTTGTTCTCCAGATGTAACTTTTCCGTTTCCTGTAAATTTGCATGGTTATGAGCATGCAAAGGTATGATTACCTCATTTTGGTTCATCACTCATCTGGTACCACTATGTCCCATTTGACAACCCATAAGTTGTTGAATAAAGGACTAAGAGGTCAAAGGTCCGCATGGGGTACTTTCACCAGTTACATTTTGTCGACCCGTTGTAATAAGAGATTTTCTATTTTTATAGTTATAAACAATTTTAATACCCCTCTTGCCACATTTTGTCATTAAATACATTTTGGACGAAACATAGGTGAAGTTATGATACTTTTTAGAAAACGTGAGCCCACCCTTAGAGCGCTGAAAGTCAATATTAAAAAAAATCACAAAGTTCGTAGAATATATCTCCTTTGTTTGCTCTGCATGTGTATGATTATGAGCATGCTAATGTCTGTTGTTTTTATTTTGTATATCTAGCATCTGGCTCCACCGTATCAAGTTAGAAAAAACTTTATCTAGTTTCACTAAGGACTTATGAGGTCAAAGGTCCGGAAGGGGTACTCTGACTAGTTACATTTTGGTGATCCCGTCTAATAACATAATCTTTATTTTTATATGTAAACAGTTTTATTACAATTCTTGCCACATATTGTCATTAAATACATTCCGACGAAACATATATGTGAAGTTGTGATATTTTTCAAAAAAATATGAACCCACCCCTAGAGCTCTGAAAGTGAATATTTCAAAAAAAATCACAAATTGTGTAGATTGCAACTCATTCGTTTGCTCTGTATGTGTATGTTTATGAGCATGCTATTGTCTGTTGTCTTCATTCTGTATATCTGGCATCTGTTTCCACCATATCAACTTAGAACAAACCTTATCTTGTTGCATGAAGGACTTATTAGGTCAAAGGTCCGGATGGGGTACTAGTACTAGTTACTTTTTGTCGACCCCGTGTAATAACAGAATCTTTATTTTTATAGTTATAAACAGCTTTAATACCACTCTTGTCACATATTGTCATTGAATACATTTCGAATGAAACATAGATGAAGTAATGATATTTTTCAGAAAACATGAACCCACCCTTAGATCGCCGAAAGTCATATTTTCCAATAAAAAAAATCGTTTGCCCTACATGTGTATGATTATGAGCATGCTAATGTCTGTTGTCTTCATCTTGTATATCTGTCATCTGGTTCCATCATATCAAGTTATAAAAACCTTATTTTGTTGCGCGAAGGATTTATGAGGTCAAAAGTCCGAATGGGGTACTCTCACTAGTTACATTTTGACGACCCTATGTGACAAAAAAATCCTCATTTGTATAGTTATAAGAAGCTGTATTACAAATCTTCCTACACTTCGTCATTGAATACATTCAGTACGAAACACATGTCAATTTTTTATTGTTTCAAACCCACCCTTAGATCGCTAAAAAACGATATTCCGAAAGAACTTAACACAGCTAGAGCACTGATCGAGCGTGTTTCAAAGACATTATTCACCACCAGGTGGCATACAAATCTGTCTTACCTCACAGTCAGTAATGTGTTGTGGATTGTGTGGGACCCCGGGCTGATATACTTGTTAGCAATGTTTCGGTTATTAAAAGGGGTGTCAATAGTAGCAGATATAGATCTGTCAGTCCCACTGATAGTTGAACAAGGGATCTAGATTCCTTGGTTAGAATGTGCATTACGAAGCTCATTGATGCCCTTAACATATTATGACGTGCTGCCAATGGTTAAAAATTGGGTGATGTGGGTAATCTGCCTGCAAAGGGAAGGCAGGGTCTAAAGTTTTTATGACATATCCATAACAATCACCTCAAATGAGTTTATGTCGACTTTGTCATGGTCATATTACTTCATTCTTATCTTCTTATCGTGTCTTGGAATACTAAATGATAAATACATAATTATAGATAATAAATAATTATCTACAACGCACACAACCGAATAATTGATAATCTAAAATGTCTATTGATAATCTAAATAGCCAAGTATATTTAATGAGAGATTTATATTGTTAGTATAGTACTGCTACACGTATATGTAATTGTTAGCATATAGAAAATATATGATACCATGGGCACATAATGGCAAACACCAGTGAGAAGTCAGTAACATTCTAGCAGTCCTTCCCCGCCAGCAGCAAACAGCTAGGAACAATCACGGACTTTTCCTAATGTTTAGAGTTTCAAGACGTTGCTCATGATAAATGTTCGAAGGCAGCAGTTATTAGCAAAGATTAAACCCACATATTAAGAAAAACGTCTGAAAAAAGTAATGTCTGATGCCATGATTATGAATTTAAGGTATACACCAGTAAAACATATTTAAATGAGAAGAGGCATAATGCAGATGGTAGTAGTAGTACTGATATCGTTGGCTGAGTGGTATGCTACACTCGGCCCACATTTATTTCACTTTAAATCACTGGGCTTATTAGCAGTGTATCTGGATAACGACAATTCTGGTGTTGTATGGTATCAATAATCCAAGAGAATGGAAAAGGACGTCCTGTGAATATGATGCAGCATAAAAGAGTTGCATTTAGGAGATAAACATTTATCGAACCATTGCTATATATCTATCTATATATATGCTTCTGGAATATATGCTGCAGTTGATTTTAGCTATGACATGACATATTCAGGAACTGGCACTATGCTGCACTTATCAGAACTAGTTTAACCCTTCATACGTCCCCCCCCCCCCCACAAATGTTGCTTAATGCCACCTCAGATACTAATCCAAGATGTTGAACAATTCCAGGCATTACAGAATCTTGGGGTGATATTGGTGATATCAAAAGGTGGTTTATCAATTTGTCTTTGTATTGTCTGAGAAACTAAGCTACATGGCTGATGGCATTGTGACAAACACAATTATGGCTGCACCAGATACGCTTCTAGGTGTTTTTAAAAATTGGATTCATTATTTACAAACTGGCTAAAAATACAAATTAACTTTATTATCTTCTACCTGTGGATATATTAAATTAAAAAAAATATATAATTAGGTCCTCAAAATCGTCTAGTTCCTATTTTATAACTAGGGAAGTTATCATGGGACTAGTTCAAATAAGAGTCGGAAATGTTACGTCTTGGTGAACAGTGGACATATTAAAAAAAACCCAGCACCTGTTGTCAAAAATATCAAAACTGTATATATGTTTCGTTTGGAATGTATTCAATGACACAATGTGACAACAGTGGTATTAAAGCTGTTTATAATTATAAAAAAATAGATTTTGTTAATACAAAGTGGTCGAAAACATATAACTAAGAATACCAGTAAATTGAAACGTGTGCATACTACTAGCTGTGTTTATTTTTTTATATTTACTTTCAGCGCTCTAAGGGTGGGTCTACGTTTTCTGAAAAACAATCTAAACTTCAGATATGTTTTGTCCGGAGTATATTCGATGACAAAATGTGTCAAGAGTGGGAATAAAGCTGTTTATAAATATAAGAATGACAACTTTGTTATCACAAGGGGTCGACAAAATGTAACTATAGTGAGAGTACCCCATATGGACTTTTGACCTCATAAGTCCTTAATGCAACAAGGTGTGATTTTTATAATTTGACATAGTGGTACCAGATGACAGATTAACAAATGAGGTCAGCAGACATTAGCATGTTCATAATCATACAAATGTACGGAAAACAGAAAGTTACATAGTACGAAATGTGTTTAAGTTTTTTTGAAATATTACCTTTCAGTGCCCTAAGGTGGTTTTACATTTAATGAAAAAACTCTAAAACTCACAGCTGTTTCATCCTGTATATATCCAATGATAATATGTGGCCAGAATGGTATTAAAATTGTTTATAACCATAATAATGATGATTATGTTATTACAGGGATCGAAAAAATGTAACTTGTGAGAGTACACCATCCGCTATTTTGACCTCATAAGTCCTTTACACAACAAGGTAGAATTTTTCTAATTTGATATGGTGTTATCAGATGGCCGATGTACCAAATGAAGTCAACAGACATTAGCATAATTATAATCATAGAAATGTACAGGGAACGACAAAATTTCAAAAAAAAATTGAAACTCTAATAATTTGTCATCTTATCTTTAGTAAAAGATAAATATGGACGACAGTGATTTCAAAATTGTTTATAACAATTGTGGTTTGGGTTTTTAATAACCTGTGGTTAAAAATGTACAGTCTTTGTGGCTCGAGGATACCCATGAACATCCCTCATTTTAAAAACTTTGCCGCCACGATCAACTTCTACACCCACCCTATTAATGTTCCTAGGATATTTTTCTGTCATATGCACATATCAGACCTTTGCCACTTTTTGGGTCAAGCGAACTCAATCAATCAATTTGTGACGCTGAAAAGGTGTTTGGCCGCCACCGTTAATAAGTTTTTAAGGGCGCGTCAGGAAATATAAACAATTGAAAATTCAAATCGAGCTGGTATGAACAGTATAAACGGCGGCCATTTTGTTTGAATTTCTGGAGTCTATAAACAACATCCAGCTCCCCATCTGGAAACGAAGTGCCAGACAAGTGCCTCGTCTAGGGCGTAGATAGATGTATACATATTACTTGATGAATAAATAATAGTAGATTGTGAGCCTGGGTGTGCATCTCAAATAAAGAAAGTGTGTTTTAAAAGATATTTTTTCTATAAATTACAAACAAGTGAACATTGTTTTCAGTGATATGCTACAGTTTAATTATGGAATCAGCATGTTCTTTCTTTTGCTGCACAGACAACTTGTGAAGTGTGAATAAATACACAATTTAATTAAATGTTCACGTATTTCTGGTATAATTCATATACTAAATAACAGTATTTCGCCGATCATATTATTGATTATAAATAATCCCAATAACATGCAATATGTGACCCGGTCTAAAAAAATAAAGTGTAAATTGTACTTTCAGAAACGATGCTAGGGCTCAAAATGAGCTTGATTTGGCCTAACAAATTTTAATATATTTTTTTATATATTTTAAATTTTCATATGATTACTTTCGAGTCCTAAAATCGCGTTGCATAGAAATATATGTAAATGTTGAAAAGATTTACATGTTTTTTTAAAATATATCCGTTATTTCAATTTTTGTCTCATTTACACTCCAGTTAGTGATATTTGTGTCAATGTACATGTCAACATGGCAACAGTCGCTAATTAGTAGGAAATAGTCATGCAGTGTAAACATCCAGATAATAAAAACCTCTGGCATATACTTTTAAATTAACAATATATTTGAACAATACGCATATCATGGGCAGTGATGGGGTCTAAAAGAATATTTATTTATTTCCCCTATTTTAATCCAATTGTGTGTTCTTTTCCAAAAGTGTACACACTGCCTTTTTGAACTCCATAAAAGCTGAAAATGACATATTGCCACGGTTGGCACATTTGCCTATTTTTATTTATGCAGTTGTACCATGTTTTCGTAGGTATTGGGACTGAGTGGCTGAAATAGACTCAATAATTTGTTTCTGTCACTGACATTGAGTTTCACAAAATTGTGAGTCCTATCCCCAGATCTGTTTTGATGGTATTTGCGATTAAGTGTCAGTGTCGTTTATTAATTTTATTTGTGACACTAATTCTTTTAAAGATATATGTTTTAAGTTAATTATAATGTTTGAAAGACTTTGTTGTTGATTTGAGATCGTTAATCGGCCTTGCATAAATTACGAAGTTGATCACTTACTGACAGTGTGCGTCAATTACGAGAATTGATTGTCAAGCGTGGACTTAGCTTGTCTGCTAGGATTCTGGATTTTATTTGTTTTTCGGCTATTTACAGTTATTTAGCCCTCCTTTGTATTTTGTATATGTCTCTAAGGTTTAAAATGATTCATTATATAAGTTTCCGTTCGTTTTAATAGTAATATTTTGATAAAGTGAGTACATTGACTTGACTGTTTACTGTTGCGACTTGCGTGTGATGGGCGATATTATGTGATCTTACGGAAATTTGATGTGATTTCCGCATGACTATAATTAATCTTTATAAGTCGATTGATTGTCATCTACGGAGGTGTGTTTTGGAAGTTGTTTTGGATTTTTAACTGTTGTCATTTCTTAACGATTTCATGAATAGATAGATTTCATGAATAGAATAGAGTGATTTTCATATTCTCCTAATCTAATCGTTTCGTATTCTCCCAACCAGCGCATGTCAGCGTGTTCACGGTGTTGAGGGAGATGACGATCATTCATTTTGTCAATATTTTGATTGTGTTTTCGTAACTTTGGGAGTGTATAACTTTGAAATTAAATAAGCTCAAGTTTCGAACTCAGTGGTATAATAATGTGTGATTATTACTTGATTTACTTGATTTAGTGATATAAGTGTTTAATGTTGACAACTTGTATTTTCTGCATAATTTGGTGTCATTTGAAGGAAGGTATATGATTATTTTTGTAGTTATTGCGCAATTTGTATGATTGTGGGTAGAGTTGAAATATATTATTTTTCTTAAAACGTGATCAATTTCTTTGAAAGTTTTACAGTAATTCTATTTTAGATAAGGAAGCATTTTAAGTATTGTCTTATAACTTTATTAGGTTTAAATGTGTTATTAGTTGGGAATTGGAGAGTATTTCCCCTACCCCTCCCCACTGATAAAACCAGCTGACACAGCATTCAGAATCAGTTAAAAATAGCATTCAGATTACATCCACGATCCAGGACCAATGAAATTCATAAATTGGCTGAGATTCCACTGATAAAAACCAGGCTTGAAGAATTATCCACCAATTTCATCTGTTCACTAAATGAAAATTCAGAATTATTTAAACAACAAAATATAATTCGTGCAGCACGAATAAAAAGAGGTCACAAAACGCTACTAGATAAACTCCAGAATTTGTATAAAGAACATCACAATTGAATTAATATTACTGACACTGCATGCTAGTCTGTGTTTTAGACGGAGGGGTGGACTGGCGACTACTGCCTGAGCTGTCAGTTAAGGTCAGGTCTGTTTTGACGGCAGCGGCAAGGCGAGACTTGCTACACGACAACAGACAAATGAATCACTAAATCGGTGTCGGACACCCAAATCAAAATAAACACAAATATCAACATGACATACACTATACCGGTGCTCAACTTATGATAACCCCCAGGTTGTTAGAGCGCTGGTTAGGGTATTTTAATACCCTGGTGGCTTTGAAAAGAATTCTAAAACAGCGCAAGTAACTTGATTCCACAATCAAGCTAATCCGCTGCTATTTCTGAATCTTTATTATTCCAATTCTACCGTACAGTTTTCGGAACTCTGGCAATCAAATCAATTCAAATATCTTCATAGCTCTCTTGGCTTCTACCTGGCGGGCTAGTGTATGTGACTGGCAACGGATTGGTAAGTGCATCAACACCAGGGTTCAATTCAGATCAAATCAGATCGTATTAGATCAACCATTGAGCAATGAAGCACGGAATGAGTACCGTCCTCTAGCAATTACTGCAACAGTCGTCATTTCTAATGTCGCGCTGTATAAGCCAGTAGCGGGGTAGATTTAACCAGCCATGCACACAGCTAAATGCAAAAAAAAGCTTTCCAGGTTCCATTCCTCCTCTCCACCCAGACATTTTGTATACAGAAAGAATTGGTAGGCTAAAAAGGACTCACTAACAAGAGATCCTAATGTCATTATCTCACTCTCAGCAACCTTCGGGTGCTAGGGTTCCACACACATCAGAATCAGTTCTGACTGATCTGTTAGTGGGGGAAGGTTGATTTTATATTAGCAGCAGTCTAAGCAGGCAGTTTTGGCTGGCCTGTTGGTGAGCGAAGGTTGTATTTAACTTGACAGTAGCACTAGCAGTACCAGCAGACTCGGGTCGTCTCCTCTCTCTCTATCATTTTTATCTCCTTGATTTTGTGAAGACATTAGTGAAGTGGACTCAAGACAAGAAGTAGGTTGAACCTTGAGTATAATGTTGATTTTGATATAGCTTGTAACTTCAAAAGTTGGGCTAGGTCCATTTTATTGTCGACATGGTTTTCAGCCTGGTTACAGGGGAAATCTCCCATTTTACCATTTTCTTCAGCAGAAACCAAGAGTATAGTTTTTTTGTGTTGACTCCCCTGGCGAGCTATAATTCGTTGCATGCAAGGTTCTGAAGTAGGGTTGGTGCCCAGATGGAGGGTCGGTGCCCAGAGTTGGAGTAGGAATGTTGATGCATGTTATAGGGTTTTCAGGCAAGTTTGATTTCAGGAACTCTTTTTATTTAAGTTTCACATTTTTCCCAGTGATGTGCAGTGACAGGCCAACTGCAGTGAAGAGTGATGATATTCCCTAGGTTGATGTGATAAAGCGATGCGATGTCGTTGTGATGTAGGCTTTCCCTTCCATTTTTCTACTTTTGGTGTTCTAGGAGACGATTTCTACTAAATTATATTATTATTTTGTTTATTATATTTTATTTACAGTTGTGTGGTATTAACTACCAGCGTTACTCCTTGGTGATATTTTTCCATATGATATTACAGTGGGTTCATGGCAATTAATTGGAGGAAAGTTCGATAGGCTTCTTTGAAGGCGAAGATAGTCTTGGTTCACCGTACGATTGTGTACCTGGGTTTGTTCCGCGTGAGCTGGGCGGGGGCCCTAGGGTAGTGGTCAGCACCGCTGCCTTTCACGCCAGAGTTCGGGGTTCGGTTCCCGGTCTCGGCGGTTTGAAAGAAACAAACATGTTTCTTCCCCATCCACGTGTGAAAGTTAGTATTGTGGGGAGCCTCCGTGACCGAGAGGTAGCGTGCTCGGCCTCAGACCGCCAGGGCTCGAATTTCGAATCCTGTGTCTGGAGGACAGTGTCATCTCAATCATCTCACCATCCTCAGGAGGTTCTCCTGGCCCAGTTCAGCCTATATGTGCACAAAGGTGGCCTAAAGCCCGATTCATTTCATTTTATTTCCGCGTGAGCTCGGCAATACTGGATTTGCTGGACAGCGGCGCCTGCCATGTTCATGATGTTGTGGGTGAGGTGTTGAATGTGGGGGACATTGCACTAGAATAGAGTTTAGGTTCATTCACCTGTCTCCGCCTAAGCTGCTTTCCAATAGCCCGTACCTTTAGTTGACGTAATATAACATTTTACCTCAGCAGTGTGTGTTTGATACAATTATATTAATTGTTACAAAATTTTACTTTACATTTTATATTCTAAGCTTCTATCTCTCTTCTATTATTATTTCACCTTTAAGTATATTGAAGGTAGTGTTGTGTAAAAGTGTATAACTGAAGTTTGACTGTTTCGTCGCCGGGTGTCAGTATAGTTACTGACACGTGGGGATGAGAGGGTTTATGTTATATGAGTGGTATAGTCTGACCGTTTGGTTCCCAGGTCTCAGTTAGAGATTGACACGTGGGAACGAGAGGGTTTATGTATATTTTTGATGGCACTGTTTTATCGCCAGGTCGCGGTTTGATCTTAGACGTGGTGATGGGAGGGTTCCATTTTTATTGGTCAGAAGTGTTGAGCAGCAATCAGCGATTGTGATAATCATTGTAAATAATTTAAGTGATTTTAACTAGTTCAGAAGTGATATTATCTGTTTGCCATATTGATTTCATGTGTAATTTCTGATCATTTTGATATATAGTTCATGACTGATTTTTGCTATTCATGCTGATCAAACCCGATTTATTGTTGATATTATTGTTATTTAGACTAATTAAAGTTATCTTTTTAAAGAAATAGTTGTGATTGTTTCATGCGTGCGTTTGGATTCATTCTTTGGTTGTTACTTCATTCGGGTGATCCGATATTTTGGAATTTAGTCAGATTTTCCGTTTAGCTAATTGTTTGAGATTGATGTCCTTAAGGCATCTGGTCTCAGTCCTGATATTTTCTCTGTGAGGAATTAATTTTGTTATAAATAATTATAACACCGTTAACTTTTAACGTTAACTTTTCTTTTATGTGGCAGCATGTAGCCTTTTTGTGCATCCATCCTTTGACCGCTCGGGCTAATGTATAATTAGGTCGTCATGTTTTCATACGGGGTTTAATTTTCTTTTTCTTTTCTATCTTTAAACATTTTGTTTCGAGGTTCGAGATTCTACGATTTTTCCCGATTTTACGTCAGATTTGAACGTTGGATTTTCCCCTTGGAATATTTCTTACTATTTGTAGATTTTACCCTGGTGAGATGCAAGTAACCCGTCAGTAGTGGGATTCATTCATTTATTCAATTGGGGAAGACTGATTGATTCATTCATTTGTTTATTCAGCTATTCTTTGATTGATTTAATTATTCAAGATGCTATTCCAGAGGTTTGTTGGTTTTATTGATATTACTCCAGTTTGAGTTTTAAGTTTTTTTTATCATCTTCCTGGGATTGTCTTGTAGTTTGAATCCGGTGAAACGAACCCAGTCTCGTGTTTTTTGTTGTTTTTTTTGGTTCATGGTTGAAATGAGTTTTTATTTTCTATTCCTTGTGATGATTTCAAGCGATGTCGTGATGTTATTCTGTTTTGACTGCTGACAAGTTGGAAGGCAGTGCACAAATACTCATATAGAGATTAAATATATAGACACATAGGAACTGGCCAAATTATTATAAAAAAAAAAAATGTTAAATATTAAATGTGAATAACCCAGTCTGTATAATAATTTCATAATATGTGTATAGACAGTGGTTGCTTTTGTATGTCTATTTCAGCAATAATCAAAAGGAAGTATCCTTGCCAGATATATATGTTTTTGCTTCTATTATTGTGATTTACAGGTATTTTCAGATCTGTGATGTCTTTTTTTCAGATATGTGATGTCTTTTTTTCAGATCCGTGATGTCTTACATTTCAGATCTGTGATGTCTTATTTTCAGATCTGTGATGTCTTATTTTCAGATCTGTGATGTCTTATATTTTCAGATCTGTGATGTCTTATATTTTCAGATCTGTGATGTCTTATTTTCAGATCTGTGATGTCTTATATTTCAGATCCGTGATGTCTTATTTTCAGATCTGTGATGTCTTATTTTCAGATCTGTGATGTCTTATTTTCAGATCTGTGATGTCTTATTTTCAGATCTGTGATGTCTTATATTTCTGATCCGTGATGTCTTATTTTCAGATCTGTGATGTCTTATTTTCAGATCTGTGATGTCTTATTTTCAGATCTGTGATGTCTTATTTTCAGGTCTTATTTTCAGATCTGTGAAGTCTTATTTTCAGATTTGTGATGTCAAGTATAAAAACCTGTATACATTTCAGATTTGTGATGTCAAGTATACAAACCTGTATACATTTCATATGTGTGATGTCAAGTATACAAACCTGTATACATTTCAGATTTGTGATGTCAAGTGTACAAACCTGTATACATTTCAGATTTGTGATGTCAAGTATACAAACCTGTGTACAATTTCAGATTTGTGATGTCAAGTATACAAACCTGTATACTTTTATATTCCAGATATATGTGATGTCCAAATATGCCCCCTTGCATATTTCAATTTTATTTCAGCTTGTGATGCACATTCATATTCCACCTATATTTCAGTTGAGTTCATATTATCTTGTCTCAGGGTTATAGTTTAAATACTTAATTTCAAACAAATGTGAAGGAATCTCATTATATTTATTTTGGGACTGAGTGATTTACAGTTGTTATTACAATACCTCTAGATAACTTTCATACTGACATAACTTCATTGGTTATTATTTCAATCATCCCTCATGAATGTGAAGATACATGGATTCCTAAAAATCTATGCAAGTGATGATGTGATGTGGGCTCAGTGACACTATTCCATTACAGTACAACATTATTGGTTATTATTTCAATCATCCCTCATAAATGTGAAGATAGTGATGAAGTGAAGTTGGCATGTGGACCATGTAACAAGTGTACCAAGAAAGCCCAAGATATGCAGAGCAAATATTTTCCTGAGTTACAAATGAAGAAAAGAACAATTAAGAGAATTACTACACCGAGTATTCTTAACAAACCATTTTCCTCATTGATGTATGATTTCTTAATGGTTGTATTCCTTTGGGATGTTTCCTCGTTTTCACCCCAGTTTTCAGATTGGACAGAGGGTAATCCAGGGTATTTTTCAAATCTATTCCACCCATTAATCAGGAAATATTCAAAAGTTCAGACAAGAAGTTCCACTAAAGGTCAGAAGACTCAGAACAAAACTGAAGGGCCTGCTGAAAGAAGGCAGCATCAAAATAAACAGTCTACTGACGATGTACCGTAACAAAGAAAGATACTCCTGATAAAGTGAAGCAGAAAGTATCCGATAGGTCAACATGGTCTAGTAACTATTCCCTATCAAAGTTAAAACTGAAACAAATAGAAGATCAAGATATATCATGTGTCTACAAGTATGTAGAAAAAGGTCAGAGACCAGATCGCAGTGAAGTCTGTTGTTGGAGTCCTGCTGCAAGGCACTACATGCACTTTTGGGATCAACTAATTATTCTGCAAGGTGTTATGTTCCGAAAGTTTGACAAAAGAGACAAGACTGATCAGTAGTTGTAATTGCTCACTCCTCATAGTCTTAGAAAGGAAATTGTAACAGAAACAAACATTTCACACCAAACAATTTTTCAGATTCTGATGGTGAAGAAGATGAACAGTGATGTCCGTGAAAATTTCTTATTTTCTTTTTCAAGGTTTCAGTTCGGTGATGTTTCTTGTGTGAAAGTGATGTTACCCCCCCCCTTTTCCAGTGAGGTTGTGATGTCACCTGTGATGTTTTCTATGAGGATGGCAGAGGTTCGGCGGAAGCTCAGCTTTATTGTGATCTCTCTCTGCACAGACCACTCCTTCCTGAGAGAAGAAAATAAAGGATCCCCTCTCCAAGGAAAAGGCAGCCCTGAACCTGATGAAGAGCATCAACCACAACAGCCTTGAGCAACAGGATATATTTTGTGAACACTGAGTACCCGGTACATGTGCTTTTTCGGCACTGCTGAACATTTTCACTCGGATATCAAGATCTACCATATTGTGTTAAGAACATTACCGCTTTTTTTCTGGTTAACCTTCAAGGAAGTGTTTTATATATTTCATAAGTTAATAACATACAAGGATTTTGATCTCCATGAGGACATTTGGAGATAGGACAGAGGGTAGTGCCACGGTTGGCACATTTGCCTATTTTTATTTATGCAGTTGTACCATGTTTTCTTAAGTATTGGGACTGAGTGGCTGAGATAGACTCAATAATTTGTTTCTGTCACTGACATTGAGTTTCACAAAATTGTGAGTCCTATCCCCAGATCTGTTTTGATGGTATTTGCGATTAAGTGTCAGATCAACGTTTATTAATTTTATTTGTGACACTAATTCTTTTAAAGATATATGTTTTAAGTTAATTATAATGTTTGAGAGACTTTGTTGTTGATTTGAGATCGTTAATCGACCTTGCATCAATTACAAAGTTGATATCTTACCGACAGTGTGCGTCAATTACGAGAATTGATTGTCAAGCGTGGACTTAGCTTGTCTGCTAGGATTCTGGATTTTATTTGTTTTTCGGCTATTTACAATAATTTAGCCCTCCTTTGTATTTTGTATATGTCCCTAAGGTTTAAAATGATTCATTATATAAGTTTCCCGAATCGTCCGTTCGTTTTAATAGTCATATTTTGATAAAGTGAGTACATTGACTTGACTGTTTACTGTTGCACTGTTGCGACTTGCGTGTGATGGGCGATATTATCTTGATGGACTGCCTGAATAAATTTGTACCAACAAAATTAACATCTAAACGCCAGAACATGCCCTGGCTTAATAAATCGCTCCGCAAGGCTATTCGAAAAAAGGCAAGACTTTATAACAGAGCGAAAAGACCTGACCTTTGGGCAAAATATAAATTACAGAAACGGGACACGCAGCGAAACCTTAGACGTGCCCGTTGGTCCTTTATTAACGACAAACTTTTAACATCTCTGGAAACTAAAAATTCAGAGCCTTTCTGGCGCTATATAAAATCACAGCGTCAGGATAGGTGTGGTGTCTCTCCTTTATTGCATGATGGCCAACTGCATTCAGACAGCAGGCGCAAGGCCGAAATCCTCAACCAACAGTTTTGCTCAGTATTTACTGATGAGGACACCACTAATATGCCTAAATTAGAAGGACCACCAACAACTCCCATGAATAATATTGAAATTACACAATCTGGTATAACTAAATTATTGAGTGGACTGAACGTCGATAAAGCACCCGGACCTGACGAGCTCCCAAATTTACTCCTCAAAAATGCTGCCAAGGAGATATCTCCTTTTTCAACAGATATTTTCGAACACTCTATCCGGACCGGGAAATTACCCGATGAATGGGTCGAGGCTAATGTAGCCCCTGTTTTCAAAAAGGGAGATCGGCATACTGCTTCTAATTACAGGCCGATCTCCTTGACATGTGTTTGTGCCAAATTGCTCGAACACATTATTTGCAAGAACATCATGACCCACTTTACCAAAAACAAAATTTTAACTTCTGTGCAACACGGTTTCCGTGCAGAGCACTCTTGTGAAAGCCAATTACTACTGACCACTGAAGATCTGGTTCAAAATTACGAGGACAAAATTCAAACGGATTTAATTGTTTTAGATTTTAGTAAGGCTTTCGATGTAGTTCCCCACCAACGTTTACTACACAAACTTGATTATTACGGAATTAGGGGACCTACACTACTTCGGATTCGAAATTTTCTCACCACTCGGACACAAAAAGTAGTAGTAGATGGTAGCTTTTCGGACACTGCTCATGTAGGTTCTGGAGTACCACAGGGTACAGTACTTGGCCCGATTTTATTTCTATGCTATTTTAATGACCTCCCATCCTCGGTCTCATCTGATGTTCGATTCTTTGCTGACGACTGCCTCCTTTATCGGGCCATAAAATCTAAGGACGATCAAAAAAAGCTACAGGAGGACTTAACAAAATTGGAGCGCTGGGCAGACATTTGGGGGATGAAATTCAACCCATCCAAATGTTCTGTCCTCCGAGTGAAGAGACCCCGGGCTAAAGAGATAGCATCAGACTACCAGCTCAAAGGGGTTACACTCGGACAAGTAACAAATTCACCTTACTTGGGAGTCAGCATCAGTGAGAACCTGGAATGGGGGGATCACATCTCTAAAATTGCGAGTAAGGCTAATTCCACACTGGGTTTCTTGAGGAGGAATTTAAAGGGATGTCCCTCAAAATTAAAAGAGATTGCATATTTTTCAATGGTTCGGTCACTTTTGGAATACTCTTGTCCTGTATGGGATCCATACAGGCAAGGTGACATCGATAAATTAAACAAAATTCAAAGAGCTGCTGCACGTTTCGTAACTAACAACTACCAGCGTAAATCAAATGTAACAGCTCTTATCCAAGATCTAGGCTGGACTGACTTACAAACTAGAAGAAAGAACTTCAGGCTGACAAGCCTGTACACAATTTTAAACGGATTAATTGCTGTACCTGTCAGTGACCTTTTAACCCCAGCAGATGAAAGAACTCGTTGTGGACATAAAAAATCATTCAAACATATTAGAGCTAACACCACGCTGGGACAAAATTCTTTTTTGTACAAAACCATACCCGATTGGAATCATTTTCCACCAGCTGCTATTGAATCCAGATCAATAGCAGCTTTCAAGAGCCAACTGAGCGATTAGTCTGGTCGGCCGCTCAGCACAAACCCTTCGCCTGATACTCCGTGAGGAGGACTGCGAAGTTCACCCTTTAAAGATTAAAGATGTGATCTTACGGAAATTTGATGTGATTTCCGCATGACTATAATTAATCTTTATAAGTCGATTGATTGTCATCTACGGAGGTGTGTTTTGGAAGTTGTTTTGGATTTTTAACTGTTGTCATTTCTTAGCGATTTCATGAATAGATAGAGTGATTTTCATATTCTCCTAATCGTTTCGTATTCTCCCAACCAGCGCATATCAGCGTGTTCACGGTGTTGAGGGAGATGACGATCATTCATTTTGTCAATATTTTGATTGTGTTTTCGTAACTTTGGGAGTGTATAACTTTGAAATTAAATAAGCTCAAGTTTCGAACTCAGTGGTATAATAATGTGTGATTATTACTTGATTTAGTGATATAAGTGTTTAGTGTTAACAACTTGTATTTTCTGCATAATTTGGTGTCATTTGAAGAAAGGTATATGATTATTTTTGTAGTTATTGCGCAATTTGTATGATTGTGGGTAGAGTTGAAATATATTATTTTTCTTAAAACGTGATCAATTACTTTGAAAGTTTTACAGTAATTCTATTTTAGATAAGGAAGCATTTTAAGTATTGTCTTATAACTTTATTAGGTTTAAATGTTATTAGTTGTGGCTTGGAGAGTATTTCCCCACCCCCTCCCCACTGATAAAACCAGCTGACACAGCATTCAGAATCAGTTCTGACTGGTCTATTAGTGGGGGAAGGTTGATTTTATATTAGCAGCAGTCTAAGCAGGCAGTTCTGGCTGGCCTGTTGGTGAGCGAAGGTTGTATTTTATCTCCTTGATTTTGTGAAGACATTAGTGAAGTGGACTCAAGACAAGAAGTAGGTTGGACCTTGAGTATAATGTTGATTTTGATATAACTTGTAACTTCAAAAGTTGGGCTAGGTCCATTATATTGTCGACAAGGTTTTCAGCCTGGTTACAGGGGAAATCTCCCATTTTACCCTTTTCTTTAGCAGAAACCAAGAGTATAGTTTTTTTGTGTTGACTCCCCTGGCGAGCTATTATTCGTTGCATGCAAGATTCTGAAGTAGGGTTGGTGCCCAGATGGAGGGTCGGTTCCCAGAGTTGGAGTAGGAATGTTGATGCATGTTATAGGGTTTTCAGGCAAGTTTGATTTCAGGAACTCTTTCTTTTATTTAGGTTTCACATTTTTCCCAGTGATGTGCAGTGACAGGCCAGCTGCAGTGAAGAGTGATGATATTCCCTAGGTTGATGTGATAAAGCGATGCGATGTCGTTGTGATGCAGGCTTTCCCTTCCATTTTTCTACTTTTGGTGTTCTAGGAGATGATTTCTACTAAATTATATTATTATTTTGTTTATTTTATTTTATTTACAGTTGTGTGGTATTAACTACCAGTGTTACTCCTTGGTGATATTTTCCCTTATGATATTACAGTGGGTTCATGGCGATTAATTGGAGGAAAGTTCGATAGGCTTCTTTGACGGCGAAGATAGTCTTGGTTGACCGTACGATTGTGTACCTGGGTTTGTTCCGCGTGAGCTCTAGTTTCTTTCGCTCGGCAATACTGGATTTGCTGGACAGCGGCGCCTGCCATGTTGTGGGTGAGGTGTTGAATGTCGGGGACATTGCACTAGGATAGAGTTTAGGTTCATTCACCTGTCTCCGCCTAAGCTGCTTTCCAATAGCCCGTACCTTTAGTTGACGTAATATAACATTTTACCTCAGCAGTGTGTGTTTGATACAATTATATTAATTGTTACAAAATTTTACTTTACCATGTTTACATTTTATATTCTAAGCTCCTATCTCTCTTCTATTATTATTTCACCTTCAAGTATATTGAAGGTAGTGTTGTGTAAAAGTGTATAACTGAAGTTTGACTGTTTCGTCGCCGGGTGTCAGTATAGTTACTGACACGTGGGGATGAGAGGGTTTATCTTATATGAATGGTATAGTCTGACCGTTCGGTTCCCAGGTCTCAGTTAGAGATTGACACGTGGGAACGAGAGGGTTTATGTATATTTTTGATGGCACTGTTTTATCGTCAGGTCGCGGTTTGATCTTAGACGTGGTGATGGGAGGGTTCCATTTTTATTGGTCAGAAGTGTTGAGCAGCAATCAGCGATTGTGATAATCATTGTAAATAATTTAAGTGATTTTAACTAGTTCAGAAGTGATATTATCTGTTTGCCATATTGATTTCATGTGTAATTTCTAATCATTTTGATATATAGTTCATGACTGATTTTTGATATTCATGCTGATCAAACCCGATTTATTGTTGATAATATTGTTATTTTTCTAGACTAATTAAAGTTATCTTTTCAAAGAAATGGTTGTGATTATTTCATGCGTGTGTTTGGATTCATTCTTTGGTTGTTACTTCATTCGGGTGATCCGATATTTTGGAATTTAGTTAGATTTTCCGTTTAGCTAATTGTTTGAGATTGATGTCCTTAAGGCATCTGGTGTCAGTTCTGATATTTTCTCTTTGAGGAATTAATTTTGTTATAAATAATTATAACATCGTTAACTTTTAACGTTAACTTTTCTTCTATGTGGCAGCATGTAGCCTTTTTGTGCATTCATCCTTTGACCGCTCGGGCTAATGTATAATTAGGTCGTCATGTTTTCATACGGGGTTTAATTTTACATTTCTTTACTATCTTTAAACATTTTGTTCCGAGGTTCGAGATTCTACGATTTTTCCCGATTTTACGTCCGATTTGAACGTTGGATTTTCCCCTTGGAATATTTCTTACTATTTGTAGATTTTACCCTGGTGAGATGCAAGTAACCCGTCACAATATTCTCATACTTTATATCAATTTTCTCTGATTTAGCTAATATTTTTGGAGCTAACCACGCTACAAAGTTGTAGTTTTGTGATATACCATTTTAAAGGTAACTGTGTGTTGATTCGGGATATCTCCAATATTTAGATTTTGCCAGATCGGGTCACACATTAAATGTCTACATTTGTATGTGTATGACCATTTATAGGTTTCGATGCAATGATGCTTCTGCAAATATTTTTTGCAAGGTCTCCTTCCCTTAATATATTGTATTTGAAACACTAGTGTATGTTTTGCAATATATCCCGAGCTGCAAAGTAGAAGCGATGGAGTCAAAAACAAATCCATCATCATGTTTCATCATGCTGAACGAAATGTTTTTGAACCTGAGACATAATTTCCAACTGCATAGTAGGGGGGCTGGTGTAGTGATAAAAGATGTCTGCGTGTAATGTTGATTATCGCGTGTTTGTTCCCACTGTGGCATTCAGGTTTCAAACAAACAAAAGTGTATTCACCGCTCATTCGTGAAGATGCAGTATTGTTGGTAGCCTGCGTGACCAAGGGATAGTGTAACCGGCCTCAGACCACCAGGACTCAAATCTCGAATCTTGTGTCTGGAGGGGAGTGTCATCTCATTCATCTCACCATCCCCAGGAAGTTCCCCCAACCAAGTTTAGCCTATATTTATACAAAGGTGGTTTAAAACCCCATTTATTCCAAGTGGTAACAAGTTAGATTTATTTATTGAAAAGAAGCTTTGTTACAATTTTAATATATATCTGAATACTGATGCACATATTCCAACAGCTGACTTTATTAATACTCTATTCAGCTATTCATTCAAAGCACTCATAAACAAACCTACACGTCGAGTCAATGATAAATCTGCCACTTTGATTGACAAAATTTCCACTAATGTGCGAATCAATGACACTTCAAACAATATCAATGATATGTTTTATACTGATATTACTGATCTTTTTCCCATATTTCATATTAAATTAAACAATAATATGAAAAGTAAGGCATATCATTGCAGTAGTCGTGGTTATAATAAAGTAAATTATGACAAATTTATGCGGTAATAAATAAAAACTGGAATGAAATATATTCGTCTCAAGATGCTCTAGAAACATAGGGTACACTTTAATGAATGTTTTCCCGAAAAAAAAATCCATATATAAAAATAGAATACCTTGGCTTGGTGACAAATTAAAGCGTCTGATAACAAGAAAAAGATAAATATATTCATATCTTTACTGAGAAGGAATACAAACATTATAGAAATATCAGAAATTGGGAAAGGCTGAAAGAGTACATTACCAGAACTTATTAGATAAACAAATATAATCGTAGAAAAAGTTGTACAGTTTTGAAGGATATTATCGGTAAGAAGAATAACTCTTCTAATTGTGACACATTCATTATTGGTGAAAATACTACTTCAAGCACACAAAGGTTGTCGATGATTTCAACAATTATTTTGTGAATGTAGGACCTGATTTAGCACACAAAATAGAAGCAGATACTACAGGTAACTTTGCTACATCATATATTGTGAAACGTAATACTTCTTTCTTCTAATGGGCTGGGATGAAATGAGAAAGAATATGTTCAAAGTTATATTGCTAATCCGCTTGTCTATCTTATGAACATATCTCTCGAGCAAGGTAGTGTTCCCAATAAACTAAAATTAGCTAAAGTAATTTCATTATTTAAAGCTGCCCCTTGGGATGAGAATTTTCAATTTTGTCAATTTTGAAAGTTGAGTTTATATGAAGCTATATAACCTACTGATCTTAAATAAAAAATATAAATGTAACAAAAACAATGTTAAGGCACTGAAAAAGACGAAACAATCTCTATTTCCAAGACATATACTGTCATGTAAACAAGTTTGCTTACAGCATACCACAATATAGACTGCAAATAATGACCATATCAGACGGCATGTTCAAAGTAACCACATAGTTACATCAATAGCTGCCGCCCTTAATTGCTGTGGGAACGGGCTGATCAGAGGGTTCCCCCGCAGCACCGAATGTATGATCAACGCTGGGCCGACGGCATCAACATGTGGCCCAATGCTGTAGAAACATTGAAACGTCTTTTAGCAGGTGTTTAGGTATACAAAAAGTTTGTTTGAGTTACAGTCGGATTCATAAAAGTGTGAATAAAAAATATTTCAAAAAATCTAAAAATCACGTACAAAATAAAATCATGATCTGTGGGATACACTACTTCATTGAAAATAAAAAAACGAAAATTGATGTCATCCCAAGGAGCTGCTTTGAAAAAGATGAGAAAATACTATTCGACAATTATAGAGCTGTCTAGGTGTTGCCATTAATATCAAACATATTAGAATGATTAAGGTACATATATGTATAAACATTCTTGAATAAACACGTCATTTGATAAGAATATGTGTTGGGTGTTTTCTTAAATTGTTAAATGAAATTTACTAGCATAGGAGGAGCTGCATTGGATTGGGTGAGGAGCTATTTAGAAGACAGGAAACAATATGTGGTTTATAATAATACTTCATCTTGTAATTTAAAAATAACACGTGGAGTGTCCCAGGGATCCGTTGAGAAGAGCCACTACTGTTTTTAATCCATATGAATGATATGGCTAATATAAATACAATTCTGTTTGAAATACTATTAGTTGACGATACGAATGTTTGTGGTAATGGGAAAAAGCATTGGTGCTTTGGTGGTTAATATGAGCAAAGAGCTAGAAAAAAATGCATCCTGATTAAAAAAAATGAACAATGAAATAAAAATCTCTAACATTTATAATGATTTGCAGATAAATGTAATATTTGTATCAAATGTGGAATTACCTAAAGTTCTTATAGTTTATATTGATTTTAAGTTCAGTTAGTCATCCCAGTTGAAATATTAAAAATGCAAACATTTTAAAGGTATTAGGATTATTTGTGAAGCAAAGCGTCCTTTAAACATAACCACCTTACTTTCATTATATAATAGTTTTCTATATCCATATTGTTCCTATTGTATTAAAATATGGGGTGCGGCTGCTTACAGCAGATAATCAAGTTACATAAACGGGTAGTAAGAATAATGAGCTGTTCTAAGTCATCACAACATTCTACTCAAATATTTCAAAAAAGTATTTAATATTTTCTAGTCATTTCTAACATTGCACTGTGACACACTGTCCTTTTTGAGCGCCATTTTGTCCTTCGTGAGCTTCATGCTGTCCTTCTATTAATATAATTAGAAGGCGCCATGTGCCCCTGTGAAATATTGCCATGTGGCATTTAACCCACACATAGTTGTCATTATCATAAAATTTCACTGATAATGGTTCTAATCTAAATTAGGGGTGAGGACGGGGAGCTGAAAATGCCTCATAGTGTATCCCGTCTTTATGCTTAGGTGTCCCTTCTGAAAAAATACGTAGAAATGGGTAAATTCGTAGAATGGGCAGCCTGGCAAATTAGACTAGCCAACTGTAGATGTATTGTTTTCATAAATTAGTAAAACTAAATATTTGTTATTTTATGTTTTCTTGATGATGTGCTGGAAGATAATGTTTTAGAGTTTATGATTCTGGGACAGTTTATTATAGTCTATGGAATAAGTCTATGTAGTGTGCACTTTGTGAAGAAATCATGAAATTTGGCACAGATGACCTCCAATATACCTTTTTCGAATTCTGATATAGGGCAGTGGAATTTGACCTCGTTTTGACCTTCTAATTTGCATATTTCCAAAATGGCCGCCATCTGATAGGGGTAAATAGAGTGGAAATGTCAAAATTGAGATAGAGACCTGCAAATAGGCTCAAATTGAAGGTAATAATATGCTGATTACAAATGTCAAACTAATATTATTGTTTTACATCATTTTCATGACCTAATTTGCATATTTCCAAAATGGCCGCCAATCACAAAGTGAAAACAGTAAACAAGTCAAAAGCGAGATAGAAAGCCACAAATAGACTCAAATTAAAGGTAATAATGAGCTGATTTCAATTTACAAAAAAATAATATTGTTTTACATACTTGTCTTCACATAATTTGCATTTTTCAAATGGCCGCCAATCACTGGGAAACAGGAAAAACGTTAAGATTGAAAGAAAGGCCGCCATTTGTGCAAGGTCACACAATGAATTGATATAATTTCAACAGAATATAATGATTCATGATTTGGGTGTCTACCAAAGGGTTTTCGGGGATGCCTGCATGACATATAGTGGTGTGGTCAAAAAATATGTTTGAACATTGCCTTCTGAGTAACATCCAAGATGGCCCCCATTTGTGCAAGGTTAAACAATAAATTGATATAATTTTCAACAGAACATAAACATAATGTTCATGATTTTGGTGTCTAACGTATGGTTTTCATGTAGTGATGGTAGTGTGGCCAGAAAATACATTAGACATTGCATTATTGATAATAACAAATATGGTCGCTATCTATTTAAGGTCAAACAATAAATTGATATCAAATTCTACAGAATGAAAGCAAATTTATGATTTCGGTGTGCACCATAGGGTTTTCGGGTAAGCCCGACCTAGTGGTGTAACCATAAACTACTTTAGACAATGCATTGTTGATAAAATCTAAGATGGTCGCCTTGTCTGCAAAGCTAAAAAAAAAATTGGATATTATTCTCGACAGACAAACAATTCCAAACTATTTTTAAAGATCAAAGATGACCACAAAGATTACAGCCGATACTTGTAATTATGCCTATCGAAAATGCTTTTTTTAACTAAAAGTAATACGAACCATTAATTTTTTGTAACAAGCAAATGTCACAATACATCTGTTATCATCTAGATAAAATTTACAGGAAACTATCTACTTTGACATGTATATAGATACAGTAAAACAATAATACACCATTGCCCTTTAACTCTTCCCCATCTCCCTTTAACCCCTTTTTGTCGTCTTTTAGTGTATCTTCAACGACATTTAACACCTCTTTGCTGCCATTTAACGCTGCTCTGTCGTACTATAACGCTTCTCCATCACCCTTTAATGCCTTCCTATTGCCCATTATAATAATGCCTCTACATCACCTATTAATGCCTTAAGATTGACCTTTAACGCCTCTTCGTTGCCCTTGAACGCCTCTTTGTCGCCATTTAGCGTCTCTTCATCCCCCTTTAGCACCTGGTTCGTCACCCTTCAATGCATTCCCATTGCTCCTAAACGTTCTCTTTAAAGCCTCACGGTCACCATTCAACGCTTCCCCACAGGGTTCTAACCATCCTGAAATGTCAGCGTATAGGTTGGAGGCGCCAGCCAAGACTCGAAAAATCAGCGAGGGGTCAGGTAATTTTGTGGATACTAGCTGCTCTCAGATGAATTCTAAAGCATTTCCCTACACTTTGATACATGGCTCCCACGGGTCCTTGAAAACGGGTTAAGTCTGTGAATATGAAAAAAAGCACTACAGGCCTTGAAAATTCATTCATTTTTTCGTAAAAATATAAATAAACCATGAAAATCTGGGATTTTCATCAACCTGTGATGTTTTGCTGTTGATTGCGACTAACGTCACTCAGTGGCAACAGTGATTGAATGAAGGAAAAAGCCATACTTGAAATTTTGTATCTATAGATTCAATGTTTTTTTTATAGACTGTCACTCACTTTGCAGACAAACCACAGCACAGCAGATATCAAATAGAAATCCGTAATGCCATATAGGGCCTACACAGCAATAGCTTGTATGTGCATGTACCTTTTCGTCATTTACTTATAGATTCTATATAATTTAAAGCTAGTAATACATGTGCAGGATAGTATATTTTTACACATCTCCATATCAGTATTGGAGATACACTGTCTAAATTATCAGCGGACCCAGGTTGTGTCATATAGAGGAGGTGGTGGATACGTTGCAATATGGAGCAAATAGTTTCGAAATGATTTTTTTATCTCCGGAAATCGGCCACAATCTAATGCGCGCGCTGGGCAGAAAAAAAACAGATGTTTTTTTTTGGTAATGCGCGGCCTAAATCTAATGCGCGCGCTTATCTAAAACAGAGAAAATAAAACATAGTGGCCTAATGGTAAAAACATCGGGCCTATATGGACACGCTATATCCAGATACTAGGCGGTGGTGTTCGATATGCTAGCTATGTACTAGATATTACCAGATGACAGAGCAGTATTGTCTAACCTACCTTGGAATAAAAACTGCCCAGTAGGTTATAACTGCCCGGTGGGCCTATCGTCAGGAAGCGGGGGGTTATTACTCTCTTGTACTGTATTATAGCACGGGGAAGAAGAACACATTGTATACATATTTTAGATATTCCAGGTCATTCAATAGGGCACGTACTTCGCAATATACCATATTGAGAACTGCAAATTATACAATACTGCTCTGATTACTATACTGCTCCTGATTACAATGTCTATAACATAGGGGCTGTTCAACAATTACGTAACGCTTTTATGGGAGATTTTTGACCCCCCCTCCCTTCGTAACGCTTTTTAACGTTGTGCTGACTACGGTCCGTAACGCATCGCTTAACCCCCTCTCACCCCTCCGACCCTGTGCATGCTATGGGATCACACAGCGCATAGTTAGAGTAGATATTTTAATAACAAATACGCTGCTCTATTTCGTGCAAAAAAATAGGTGTACTCTTTAAACTGATTGACAGGTATAATGAGAGGTTGGGCTTTGTATCGTATATTCACAAGGCCTTGAGAATCGACGAGATTTGCTAGAATTATAAATGAAATGAAATGAATCGGGCTTTAGGCCACCTTTGTGCACATATAGGCTAAACTGGGCCAGGAGAACCTCCTGAGGATGGTGAGATGATTGAGATGACACTGTCCTCCAGACACATGATTCGAAATTCGAGCCCTGGCGGTCTGAGGCCGAGCACGCTCCCCACAATACTAACTTTCACACGTGGATGGGGAAGAAACAATTTTGTTTCTTTCAAACCGCCGAGACCGGGAACCGAACCCCGGACTCTGGCGTGAAAGGCAGCGGTGCTAACCACTACCCTAGGGCCCCCGCCCGCTAGAATTATATCGCTTCCCAGACTATCATTCATGAGGTCACAATAGATTAAACAGTTTAGCGTTCACACGTAACTATAGCACAACCTGTTTTAATACTGGGTCAACATCGTGAGAGTGCCCTCTCGAAATAAAGTTTATTTGATTTGAGAGGTTGCCCCGGCATTGTACCGTTATCACCTGCATTGTGCTTGCAGAGTGGAGTGGATTGTATATGTTGCGTAATTCGCCGTCACAATGGAAGACCTGTTAAGCTCCAATACTCTTAATGTACACAGACGTCCAGACAGTTAACTGCCAGCGGCGATTAAATAGAGAAAATGTGTTACATACACGCAACAAATTGTTATTGTCCTCCTTGCTGTGATCTTGCACAAGCAAAACATCGCACGGGTGAGTTGCAAAACAGGAAAAATCCTCAAAAGATCTACCTCAATTAGGCTATTGGCGATAAAAAATTTAATGAGCACATACCGGACGATTATTGCAGGGTGGTCCACGCTAATTAACTAAAATAATTATATTTCTCTGTATAAAGAATGATATGGCCTATATTTCTATACCGCGGTAACATGATGACCACATACCGCTCACATACTGAGTATAACAGAATCATCATATAAGGCGGTGTAACAGGAGTCATAGAGCGCGGTATAACAAGATCATCATATATCGCGGTATAACAAGATCGTCATATACCGCGGTATAACAAGATCGTCATATACCGTGGTATAACAAGATCGTCATATTCCGTGGTATAACAAGATCGTCATATACCGTGGTATAACAAGATCATCATATATCGCGGTATAACAAGATCGTCATATACCGCGGTATAACAAGATCGTCATATACCGTGGTATAACAAGATCGTCATATTCCGTGGTATAACAAGATCGTCATATAGCGTGGTATAACAAGATCGTCATATAGCGTGGTATAACAAAATCGTCATTTACTGCAGTATAACAAGATCCTCATATACCATGGTATAACAAGATCGTCATATACCGTGGTATAACAAGATCGTCATATAGCATGGTATATCAAAATCGTCATTTACTGCAGTATAACAAGATCGTCATATACCGGGGTATAACAAGATCATCATATACCGCGGTATAACAAGATAGTCATATACCGCAGAATAACAAGATTGTCATATATTATCGGTATAACAAGATTGTCATATATTATATAGTGTGGTAAAACAAAATCATCATAGGGCCTATACACTGATACAACGGATCGTTACTTTTTATTTCACTTTGAACAGTAGCAGTAAAAACGCTAATCCGACGCGTTGTCAATATTCGCGTCTGTCTAGAGTGTGGCCACGAAGAGAGTTGTGCAATGATCACAGCATGCATGGATAACTGGTCAGCACATGTGAACGTGTACGGGCACTGTCTTAACGCAGACCTGCTGTATCAAAACTAAAAAAGACACTTTTGGTTATTAGGTCAAATTTAACCTGGAAAAAACGGGGTCCATGTGCGAACCGCGTTAACCGATATCGCGGTGTAACGATTCGTGTTCTAACAGGATTCTACTGCAGTAGCAAATATACCGCAATATGCACATAATCAGAAATTTGGACATAGCCTCTTTAGCTTTTTTCCAAGTCCACGAGGAGTTCTTAGAAGAAAAAAATGTTGATGGATTTTCATCCTTATGGCTAAGAATCTCAATTCTTAGATATTCCTACATTGTTCTGTCTATTAAAACGGCCTTAATGATGGCCTCCAGAACTTTCTCATAGGGTAGTGAAATTGATATACTCTTTTGTGACACTAAGTAGGCCTACACTGACGAAACAAAATAAAAACATTATAAAAAACATTGTATTGTATTTTTGCATTCTTGACCTTTTGACCTTTTTGACCCTAAGATTTCCAGTCAATGTAGGATGCCGTTTGAATCAGGTTTACATATTATTTGAGAGTGAGAGATTTTCTGTGCAATTCATGTATTTTTCAGTCATTTATATGTACTTGGGGGTGAAATTGGTTACCATGGCAGCCATTGTAAAGTTTTATTGGCCCTCTGTAGGTAGTAGTTTTGAGTGGGGTTCACTCCAACCTTGTGACAACTTTTTGGCCATTCCTATATCAGATTTTGGCTGAGAAAGGTCTGTTCCAGTGTGTACAGCTAAATATGTTTGACAGCGATTTATGTACCACTTCCGATTAAAATTTGTTGCCAAGTACTGAAGATTTGATTACCATTTTGACCCTTTTATTCACCCCTAATGACTTTACTGTCATTCCAAGACTAATACTAGTCTCATGTAGAATGCATTTTGAATTTGATTGGTATCATTTTATGTGATAGTGAGAGCTTACCTGTACATGTCACGTGTTTCTCAGTGATTTTCATGTAATTGGGGTGATATTGCAAAGGGTAATTGCAAAGGGTAATTGGCCATCTGTAATAACACTGCATGGTGTTCACCACAACCTTGGGATTAGTTTTTGGTCATCCCTATATCTGATTTTAACTGAGAACGGTCTATTTATATGTTCACAATTGCATGTTTGATTAAACTGTAATGCAGAGTTATGTAGGTTCCATGACCTTTTGACCCTTGTCATTACCTTTATTGTCACTGTGGTGCTTTATTATTAGTCCAAGACTAATACTGATCCCATGTAGGATGCCTTTTGAATCATGTTTGTGTCAGTTTGTTGGGGAATGAGAGGTTTTCTTTGGAATTTATGTACATTTCAAAGAATTATATGTATTTGGTATAAAATTTGTTACCATGGCAACCATTGTGAAGGGTTATTGTCCCTCTGTAATAATCTGAGAGGTGTTTACCCCAGCCTCGTGAACATTTTTTGGTCATTCCTAGATCTAATTTTAACTGAGCAATGCATATTTCAATGTGTACAATTGCATGTTAGGCAGTGATTTATGTACCATTTTTGTGCTTGTTGTGTATGTACCTGTGAATTTAATGTATTTGGGTGATATTGGTTGCCATGGAAACCACTGTGAAAGGTTATTGGCTCTCAATTATAATTATGTTTGGTGTTCACCCAAACCTTGTGACCACTTTTAGGTTATTCCTATATCTGATTTCAAGTGAGAAAAGTCGAGTGAAAAGTCAAGTGAGAGAAATTAAAATTGCATGTTTAGCAGCAATTTATGTACTATTTCCGATTGAAATATGGTGTAAAGTACTGAAGTTTGATGACCTTTTGACCCCCCCCCCTACTTCAAAAGCATTATAAAATGCTTCACTATGTGTCTTGAGCCCCGTATTTTTTCCGTGCGGGATAAACTGGAATCATAAATATCATGCATATTGTGTGTTTTTGTCTAGAATTCATATATGTTTCTGGGTATTGTATGTACTTATGATAAAATTGTTTGCCATGGCAACCATCCTGGAAGGTGATGTCCTTCAGGCAAATTATATGGGTTTGCCCCAGCAATGTGTGGACCTAGACATGTAGTTTTGTATTTTCTAACCCTAGTTAGGACTTTAACTGCTGAATTTCTTTGAATTAGAACCACCAGAACAGGCAAAAAATTTATTTTCTTCATATTCTGGAGTTAAGGGTGGTTCCGTTGCATGGCAACCAAATACAGACTAGAAGGTGACATACGGAAGTTTGTGCCCTATCCTTCCTCAATATATATATAAACTTTCTAATCTCCTCGGGTGATTTGTAATTTATGGCGAAATATTGCTTTTCTGTTTAGGCCTAACATTTTTAAAATGCAAAAAAAAATGACAAAAAAAGTCAGAGTTGAAACGAGTTTAAGAAATGTGCTAACACGTACTGCATGCATCTTTGAGTAGCATTTACTCAAAACTCCTATTTTTAATTACAAATGCACCTAATTTTTTCAATTGGCTGTAACTACGGTAGTATTAGACCGTTTTTCGTGATATTTATACCAAAATGATCAGGACAATGTGTGCTTTCTAGAACGGCAAAAACCTCAAAAATATTTTTTTTCGCACTCAAGCTGATTCCGGGGTGTTGCGTTATGGTTGATTATGGGGTTAAGTACAGCATATTGGAGTAAAAAATCAGGAACCTATTCCCATAACAGTAGACAATACATTGATACCCACATCTTCGATGCTGCTAGTTGTGTGATCATCCACAGTAATCTGTAATGGGATCGGAACAAGTGGAATGCATGCTGAAGAAAGCCAACACAAGGAAGTATGTGTGCAAACGTCGGAAATATGGTATTCCAAATAATGGTATTCCACCCCTAATTAAAAAAATTGAATGTCGGCGGTGATTGGCTGATCTCGTCATGTGACAGACTGAGCCACTCTTTCATTGTTCGGGAGTAGAATACCATACTTGGACCACAAAGTATTATTGCACATTTATCATGTTTATTGGACCCATCTTGGAGTAGGTCTACGCGACCTCTGATTTCGACCTCTGATTACAGCGCTGAAATACATTTGTATAAAACATGGGGACCGAAGGGTAGGCCCCTATTGTTCACCTTTTTTTAGTGTGGACAACGACTTTAAACGTCAGAATCTGACGTCTATATATAGACAAAAGAATCCGAAGTCTAAAGTTGATCCCGCACTGACTTCCGTAACAACCAGAAACTCTCTTCATTGACTCCGAGTCGTAGTCATCTGATATTATATTTGATTCGTAATTTCTTGACTTTTTAAATAATTTGATTATGAATAATTATATCCTATTGCTATTTTTTCAAATTACTGTTCCCACTGACTTAGTTTGTATAGCTATTTAGCCACTGGGCTGCAATATATTAATTCAAACAAACGATCATAACATATTTTTATAAGACGTCTAATTATGACATATTATAATCAAATAATTACTTTCACCGTCGTTTCACTTTTGTGATTTGCCCGACGTGATATTTTTAATACTGTAGAAATTACAATACCTCTTCTCAGCAAAATTTGCACAGCTTATTTTCTGTTCTTTAAAGTTGTTCCGACAGCTCGGTCTTCAAACTAAAATATCTGACTGTTGGAAACTCCCGCATTTATATTCACGGTGGCTTAGTGAATAATTACAATAATTTAGTTATCATTCAATACTGAAATTATTATCATACTAATTGATCTTACAATCTTTGGATAGAACGATGTTGATTTCGCAGGTGGTGTCGTTGTGACGTTGATTGGAGTCCTGTCACTAATTATATGGTGGTGATCTTTGGTCGGTGATCTTCATGTGATTTGTCGAGATGACCTTATCCACCAATCACATGCCTAACATCTGGGTGCATCGTTTCGAGAAAAATCTCTAATTTTCTGTACTTTAAATATCAACCGCTAACGCGCTGAAATATTTGTGTATGAAACCATGGAGACCAAACGGGGTTTTCAATTTGAAATCACCATTTTCTCAGTTATCTCTTTCCGCTTCATTAGAATGCATATGTTATTGGTCTACGGCCACTAATAAGATTTTTACTGTACAGTGGGGGATCCATTTTAGTCTATTTCCGACGTATACAGACGTCAGATTCTGACGCCTAAGGTCTATCCCCGCGCTGTATTTTGAGTTAAAGAAATCCAAGGAATTTTACAATTATTTTAATTCCAAATTATTGTATTACTAAAATAGTTGATCATTTTAAATCAGCATCGTTACATTTGTGTGTGTAGACTATTGTTCCCATGTGAACATATCGCAGTCAATATGTTGCCGCTAATTTGCTCCATAACTATGTCGAATCAAATTATCAATTAAAATGACAAAAATAACCCTTTAATCGCAGAATACTGCAAATTGTTTATTTTTCCATAATTGTGTTATGAAATCAGATAATTATAACCACTAATTATGTGAACAATGACTAATCAATTACTTTTTTGCAGTGGAGACTAGATAGATAGCCAGATGGATATTGTTTATTTCTATTCAGTGACGTGTACATTAACAACGAATATATGGGTACATGAAATATTGTTAAACGAAGTACTCAGTCTTAAAATACCTATTAGTCACTTTAAATATGAAATATATATAAATGTGAATTATAAGTTGGACACTAATAATAATATGAGGCAAACCAATGTGATGTGTGTCCTGTTAAATAAGTCATGTTCCCGTTTATACCTTCACTCGTGTCACCAGTGTCTCTCTCTCTACTTCAGACACTGGTCATCTTCCCCAGATCAGCTAATATTCACCACCAGGGGACAGAGATTTCACAGCCACTCTCTGTACTGCCGCATCTAGGTGCGTGGGACAAACGCAGCTTCTTTCAGAACGATGGCCTCACAGAGTGCAAAATAACCCGATTCATGATATTACTATTGACGCTTCTGAAAATGAGATAACAATATCTAGGCTGAATATACACTGATATATACCGTATATAGTAGAAATTGTGCTTAGCTTATACTTTTAAAAACTCCCTTAAACTAATTATCAATAAATATAAAATGGAAAGTGGAACTCATGGATACCCTCAGGTTTGTATGACGAGCACTGCGTGCACAGATTCCCATGTGTTGGCAGTCGGTGGGCAGGTGTGCATCTAAACATAACTGACCAATCAAGATCTACCTCACCGCTCGTGCCTCATTTATGAATTGCTGGCTGCCGGTTGGAAGACGGTGACGTACCAGACGACAGAGACACCTGGTGTTGAGTATGTGTAAATTCCACTCAAAAGCTCAGTGGGTGACTGTGACACTCACTGATAGCTGAGTGTAGTTTATACCAGGCATTTAAAATAAAATCAGCTACATAGGCCTATTTTACAAATTTATCATTCATTAGAAAAGTGAATAAATCGATTCCTGACATAACTAAGGTAGCTACTACAGTGGGCTCAATAGAATTATTATTCTGAAAAAGTGTATCTTCTAAATGAAATAAAAAATTACTTGTGCACAAAAAATTTCGTCTTTTATTGCGCTTCTATCACAAAAATGACAATATCTTTCATTATTTGATCACAAAAAATACAATATCTTTCCTTACTATGCATCTGCCGATATCGTCCTGTGTCTGTTACCAATGGTAAAATGCCACATCTGAATTGACTCAGCAATGATCTTTTGTTATATAAAAGGGAACACACATATAATTTAACATTCACAAAAGTTCTTAATTTCTAATAGCCTAGTGACCAGATGACAAAATTTCACATTGGGTGTAAGTTTTTTTGTTACCACACAGATACCATTTTTATGAATTATCAATACCCATGAACTCAGAAAAGTGTGGTTTCCATTGCCGGAAGTTGCTGTGGCATTGATTATTATGCAAATCAGGCAGGCATTGCCCCCAAAAAAGATTTCTTCAATAAATTTAAAACTAATTGCCATATACACATCTATATGGTGTCTAATCCCACGTTTTTATGGTCAAGATTTAAGATAGGATATAAATGAAAGCATAAAATATGAAAAATAATTAATTATTATGTTAATGAGGCAGCCATTGCCGGAAATAATTCTTTTCGCGAAAACTTTGAAACCAATTTATATAGATACATGTATGCACATGACCAGGTATGTCCATGCTTAAAATTGAGTTTTGCTTATATTTATTAATGTCATATAATATGTTTTATAAAAGAACATAGCAACCTTTTATAAACATGTGTGTATTAATTTGGCTGAAATCTTTGCTCGGCATCCTAATACATGTATATCATTTGTTATCCACTTGGTCTTACATAATTCGGGTGTGCTGAAATAAAATGAAATGAATCGGGTTTTAGGCCAACTTTGTGCACATTAGGCTAAACTGGACCAGTAATGAATGAGATGACACTGCCCTCCAGACACAGGATTCAATATTCGAGCCCTGGCGGTTCGAGATTGAGTGTGCTGAGCTCGAATCTGTCGGATAACATTCGATATTTGGTGACCTTCACCCTCAAATTAGCAAAACACGAAATGGCCGCCAAAATGTAAAGAAACCCCGTATTTTATATGGATTGTCGCACATGAAGGCACAATTTATTTATGGTTTTGGCCAGATTTTTATTACAGAAATGACTTTATATTGCTTTAAAAACAATGAACCACTGATGAACGATACTGACGAATACGTTGAAAAGAAAAAATGAAAAATGGCCTTGACATATACCTAAAAATAAACAAAAACCCAAATGGTTTTGAAAATGTAGGCCTACATCCCATCTCTTTTTGTAGTTTGTAGCACGGGGATGCTCGATTTATTTTGCCTGACTTATAGGTCAAAACACTCCTTTCTGATTGTGATTTTTATTATATTTTATAATATATTTTATTTGTTATCTTCTAGCTATGCGAAGCAGAATAGGCTTAAACCTTTCAGTGCGGGGACCGTCTTTATACGTCAGAATCTGACGTCAGAATTACAATATTTCTAATGGTCGTAGACCCATAACATACCTATTCAAATGAATCAGAAAGAGTCAATTAAAACATTTATAAAGATTTCAAATTAAAAAAACACCTTTGGTCGCTATGGTTTATACAAAATAATTCACCTCTTCAAAGGTTAACGTAGTTTAAGGTAGAACACATCGAACGCATCTTTCATTCAACAATTTATTATAGTCGGCACTTGCTAAATTGAAACTTTGTGATTGAAGGCACGGATCTGCCTCTTTGTGATGTGGCAGATACGCCATTTGTATCATTTATATTTTAACGCACATATTTTCACCTGGTTCATGCACGGACACACCGACACAGATGTAACAATCCACTAATAAGCTAGTAAAGTGATAAGGCTAATTTAAAAATGATCAGTCATACTTTAATTATTATCTCTAAATGTAATTACGCTGGAGTCGACAGCTTTTATAAGATGAATAATAAGATAGCATGTCGCAAACTCAGTCAGTAATTTATATTTCAAACGCCACGTGGTAATCATATTTATGTGTTTAGTTTGCAAATATGTTAACATTTTGACCTTAAATATGAGAAGTAAGTTTCCTCTCCTTATGAAGTTGTGTGTCGCGGCAGTGAGATACAAATTGGTGAAGATGGGTGAAAATATTAAATATCTCACATAGTGCTTCAACTGTTAGATTAACATGAATAATCCTTTCGGCGCGGTGATCGACATTAGACGTCAGATTCTGACGTCCATAACGTCAGATTCTGACGTCTAATGTCGATCCTAGTAATATTTATTATGGCCGTAGACCCATAACAAATGAAGCGAAAAGAGTCTGAAGTTGATCATAGTGATATATTTATAATGAATGTAGATATGTAACATAGGTACTCAAATAAAGCAGAAAGAGCTAACTAATAAATAACCCTTTGGTTTATTGATTTATATCAAAACAGTTCAGCGCTTTAAAGGTTTAGACCGCTACATAGATGTGTCCAATGTGTTCGAATAATCTATGGGCAAAATTAGAAAACCTCCCGCCACGGGGCGGGGGATTTTTGACGACACCTTTAAATAATTATGTCTATTCAATATCTACTTGTTTTCACTCGAAATATTGGGATTTGAAAAATGGGTCATCAAACATAGGCGTAAAATGGGGTGTCTTGGGACGATGGGGTGACTTGGGACAAATCATTAAAATATTATTTTAAAATATGACTATAATGACAATTTTTATATTAGGAGTTATATTTTTATAATAACAAAAACAGAATATTGTTGATGTGCCAACTGCATTATGGAAGAATTTATTAATGTCATATAATATGTTTTATAAAAGAACATAGCAACCTTTTATAAACATGTGTGTATTAATTTGGCTGAAATCTTTGCTCGGCATCCTAATACATGTATATCATTTGTTATCCACTTGGTCTTACATAATTCGGGTGTGCTGAAATAAAATGAAATGAATCGGGTTTTAGGCCAACTTTGTGCACATTAGGCTAAACTGGACCAGTAATGAATGAGATGACACTGCCCTCCAGACACAGGATTCAATATTCGAGCCCTGGCGGTCTGAGATTGAGTGTGCTGAGCTCGAATCTGTCGGATAACATTCGATATTTGGTGACCTTCACCCTCAAATTAGCAAAACACGAAATGGCCGCCAAAATGTAAAGAAACCCCGTATTTTATATGGATTGTCGCACATAAAGGCACAATTTATTTATGGTTTTGGCCAGATTTTTATTACAGAAATGACTTTATATTGCTTTAAAAACAATGAACCAGTGATGAACGATACTGACGAATACGTTGAAAAGAAAAAATGAAAAATGGCCTTGACATATACCTAAAAATAAACAAAAACCCAAATGGTTTTGAAAATGTAGGCCTACATCCCATCTCTTTTTGTAGTTTGTAGCACGGGGATGCTCGATTTATTTTGCCTGACTTATAGGTCAAAACACTCCTTTCTGATTGTGATTTTTATTATATTTTATAATATATTTTATTTGTTATCTTCTAGCTATGCGAAGCAGAATAGGCTTAAACCTTTCAGTGCGGGGACCGTCTTTATACGTCAGAATCTGACGTCAGAATTACAATATTTCTAATGGTCGTGGACCCATAACATACCTATTCAAATGAATCAGAAAGAGTCAATTAAAACATTTATAAAGATTTCAAATTAAAAAAACACCTTTGGTCGCTATGGTTTATACAAAATAATTCACCTCTTCAAAGGTTAACGTAGTTTAAGGTAGAAAACATCGAACGCATCTTTCATTCAACAATTTATTATAGTCGGCACTTGCTAAATTGAAACTTTGTGATTGAAGGCACGGATCTGCCTCTTTGTGATGTGGCAGATACGCCATTTGTATCATTTATATTTTAACGCACATATTTTCACCTGGTTCATGCACGGACACACCGACACAGATGTAACAATCCACTAATAAGCTAGTAAAGTGATAAGGCTAATTTAAAATGATCAGTCATACTTTAATTATTATCTCTAAATGTAATTACGCTGGAGTCGACAGCTTTTATAAGATGAATAATAAGATAGCATGTCGCAAACTCAGTCAGTAATTTATATTTCAAACGCCACGTGGTAATCATATTTATGTGTTTAGTTTGCAAATATGTTAACATTTTGACCTTAAATATGAGAAGTAAGTTTCCTCTCCTTATGAAGTTGTGTGTCGCGGCAGTGAGATACAAATTGGTGAAGATGGGTGAAAATATTAAATATCTCACATAGTGCTTCAACTGTTAGATTAACATGAATAATCCTTTCGGCGCGGTGATCGACATTAGACGTCAGATTCTGACGTCCATAACGTCAGATTCTGACGTCTAAAGTCGATCCTAGTAATATTTATTATGGCCGTAGACCCATAACAAATGAAGCGAAAAGAGTCTGAAGTTGATCATAGTGATATATTTATAATGAATGTAGATATGTAACATAGGTACTCAAATAAAGCAGAAAGAGCTAACTAATAAATAACCCTTTGGTTTATTGATTTATATCAAAACAGTTCAGCGCTTTAAAGGTTTAGACCGCTACATAGATGTGTCCAATGTGTTCGAATAATCTATGGGCAAAATGAGAAAACCTCCCGCCACGGGGCGGGGGATTTTTGACGACACCTTTAAATATGTCTATTCAATATCTACTTGTTTTCACTCGAAATATTGGGATTTGAAAAATGGGTCATCAAACATAGGCGTGAAATGGGGTGTCTTGGGACGATGGGGTGACTTGGGACAAATCATTAAAATATTATTTTAAAATATGACTATAATGACAATTTTTATATTAGGAGTTATATTTTTATAATAACAAAAACAGAATATTGTTGATGTGCCAACTGCATTATGTTTGGCGGGAAGACTTCTACCATTTGAAGGTAGTGAGCATTTTTAGGTGAGTGCAATTTTATGGACATTTCTGAAGTTACTTCTACTTTTGACTTGTGGATACTTTTATAATTTGATGACTCAATTATATTTTAGACATGAAATAGCCATAGGTTTCAAAAATGTTATGTTAAGAATAAAAATAATAACAAACATAAACTTTTTCTGTAAAGTCACAATCCATGAATTTTAAACAAATACAGTTTTGAAGTGGGGTGACTTGGGACACATTTTTCCGTAGCTGTTATGCACATTTGTCACCCATCGTCCCAAGTCACCCCATGATACGGCACCCATATCTTACAGGATATATATTTTGGTGTAGACATGCAATTTTGCTGGGATATATGTCTCTGTTATATTGGGATATTGTTGTTCATAGTATGCCCATGCGCCTTTTACTATCAGTTGAGCTGGTTACATTTCATTTTGGTTGTTGCTGCTGATTTAAAAAAAAAACACAAGAGTGTCCCAAGTCACCCCATGTGTTATTTTTTTGTTTCAGTAGTGTCACATTCTTGAGTATGTAAAAACTAATTCCATTGTGTGAGATATTATGAAAGATTGGGATTATATCTTTCTGTCACGTAAATTTTAGCCTGATTGGCTGAGATATGTGTTAGATACACAAAACATCTTAAAAAAGCGCATTATGACGTCAAATCACACATGTAGAACTGGTCTATTTTAAATCATTATTCCAAAATACAGAGCGTTGGTTAAACTTTAAATTCAGCACTAAATAATAAATTTGTTTTTTTTATACTTATTATACTTTAAATATATATTTATGGAGACAATCTCAATGAGAACTGTTAATTTTAAAAATACATTACATATGTCCCAAGTCACCCCATTTGCGGGGTGACTTGGGACACTTTAAATTATTTAAAAAAAATGTGTTCGAACAACATAACTGAACAAAAACTTATATTTAACGATTCCAGTGTTTATAAATTTTGAGCTAGCATCATTTATACAGTCATATTGGAAAATGATTGAGTGTGGATATGAAAAACAGTTGAAATCGTCCCAAGTCACCCCGTTTTACGGTACCACATGAATTTTAAGCGGTAAATTTAATATCATAAAAGACATGTTTGTATATATATTTTCAACTCTCGATATTTATTTGAAGGATTAAGCATTAGTTATGTTACTAGACAGACAGACAGACGGACGGACGGACGGACGGACGGACGGACGGACGGACGGACGGACGGACGGACGGACGGACGGACGGACGGAGACAGACAGACAGACAGACAGACAGACAGACAGACAGACAGACAGACAGACAGACAGACAGACAGTCAGTCAGTCAGTCAGTCAGTCAGTCAGTCAGTCAGTCAGTCAGTCAGTCAGTCAGTCAGTCGTCAGTCGTCAGTCAGTCAGTCAGTCAGTCAGTCAGTCAGTCAGTCAGTCAGTCAGTCAGTCAGTCAGTCAGTCAGTCAGTCAGTCAGTCAGTCAGTCAGTCAGTCAGTCAGTCAGTCAGTCAGTCAGTCAGTCAGTCAGTCAGTCAGTCAGTCAGTCAGTCAGTCAGTCAGTCAGTCAGTCAGTCAGTCAGTCAGTCAGTCAGTCAGTCAGTCAGTCAGTCAGTCAGTCAGTCAGTCAGTCAGTCAGTCAGTCAGTCAGTCAGTCAGTCAGTCAGTCAGTCAGTCAGTCAGTCAGTCAGTCAGTCAGTCAGTCAGTCAGTCAGTCAGTCAGTCAGTCAGTCAGTCAGTCAGTCAGTCAGTCAGTCAGTCAGTCAGTCAGTCAGTCAGTCAGTCAGTCAGTCAGTCAGTCAGTCAGTCAGTCAGTCAGTCAGTGGTTTGACTACAGCTTGCCACGTACACCATGTACTTTGGTCATGCTGATATAGTAATGATCTTGATCTCTTAATCACTTAATTGACATAAAGAAAAGTCATTACAGATTTATTTGCCATAAAAATGATTTTATGTACATGTATATACAAGCTAGTTATTTTGATAAAATCACACCACAATTTACATGGTATCACAGACAGAATTAAAATCATGTTAAAAGGCATTGCCATAGGAATAGACTGAATAGTGCGATAAAATAACAGATGATTGATTACTACTTGAACAAATTAGAAGGCAATGCCAGCATAGGGGGTCTATCATTCTGTTCCCCGCACCAAAACCAGAGATAAAATAGCTACTATGTATGATTCACAAATCATATAATGACTGCAAAAAAGACACTTTGGAAAGTGTAGAAACCTAACTAGAAGATGTAATGTGAAGCAAAAATAAAAAAAAAGACAAGTATAGAGTTCTTTAATATATGTAATAACATTTTAAACCCTGGATTGCACGTAGTACGGGCCATATGTATAAGTAAGTCGGCTATGAAAACCCTCCACATTCACGCCCCCCTGGGCGGGCTTTTTTAAGACAATAATTTCTAGACACCTAACCTTATTATATAACTATTCAATATCAGCTTGTTTGCACTAAAAATATTCGGACTTGAAAATAAATAATGGGTGATCAAACGTAGGTACACGCCTGTATTTCAAGCAGTAACTTTAACTTCATAAAAGGCACGGTGTACATATTTTGCAACTCTAGGTATTAAATCCAAGAATTAAACACTAGTTAATAGTTATTACTAGAAGATGCAATGTGAAAAAACATAACAAATATGGCGTTCTTTAATATATGTAATTATTCCTAAAGCCAAAATTACAAGTATTGAAGGCTACATGTATATGTGAATCGGATATGAAAACCATCCCCACCCCCTCTACTGGGGTGGGATTTTACAAGACAATAAACCGTTTGTGACGAGCCCCTGAGATCTCCGTGATTAAGATACGAATCCCGGGGATCTCCTGGCTCGATTGGATGAGATAACTATGACGTAATAAAATAATTTCGTTTCAGAAACAGCGCAGTAGCAGGAAAAATTACTGGGTCATCAAACATATCTACCCCCCCCCCCTGAATTTTAATCTGTAAATTTAATTTCCTAAGAGGCATGTTGTATATATTTATTCAACTCTAGGTAATCCAAGAATTAAATACTAGCTATTTATGTTGCTAGAAGATATTTTGTGATACGATAATAATAAAATTACTTCAATAAAAATAATAAATTAATTTATGCAAATAACCCTTTAAATCACAAATTACACGTTTTGCATGATCCGCGTATACAAAAAACCCTCTTCACCCACCTCCCCCGGGGCGTGATTTTTGAAGACAATAATTTCTGGACACCTCGTTACTAAATTAACTATCCAATATATGGATGTTATGCAGTTTTTTTTAACTTATCTTATACTTTTACCTTTTAGCAATCAACACAGTAATCGTGATAAAACATAACGTACGAACGAACTAAGAAGTAAATGGGAAAAATGTGCTTAATAGCGATTATTTTGATTTTGCATGAGTAATATTGCATATGTGTATCGTTTTAATTGATAAAATATATTGTGTTAGATACAATTATTTAAATTTGGATGTCATTTAAATAGATGGAAATGTTAATTCACAAGCAAGCTGACATAAAATTACCAACCATAACTGAAAATTATGTTTCAAACTAAAATTGGTTTTATGATTTCAAGCTACCAAGTTGGCCAAACTTGAATATGTAAATTAGCAGCAATTTATTTTTCAACAACCAATGCTGCAAGTCGAAGGCATTGTCATCAAGGATCATTAATATATGATCTCTGGTGTCACATCATGATTTAATGGTGAGCGATTACAGATAGACAGACAGATATTTTATTGGCAGATAAAATGAGAGAGATATGTGTACAAGTATACAATAAAAATAGGCTATATACAGCTCAGAATAAGCATCAATTAGCTCAAAATATGTAAATCAACGGTTAATACAATTGTAATCTATATACTGTAATTAGGTAATTATCTAATATAAATAAATCATATTAATATGTAAAATTTTACATTCAATAGTCTATAAAAACAACACAGTCCTAAATTTTAAATATAATTATGGAAATATCTATTTATATATGTACACAGCAAAATGTACAGAACAGACAACACCATATAGTAGAAACAAACTTATTAAGGTGATGCAAAACTGTGGACAGGGTGAAAATATCATGGTTCAGGAGTAGGTGCTGTTCTATAATTTGGCATAAAAATAAAATAATAAATATGCCTCAGATTTCCAAGGCTCGTCTGTAGGGCAATCCTCAGGGGATTAACAGAGCCCAGCTCTGCATAAAAAATAAGAAAAAATAAGAAAAAAAATCAAATAAAAAAAATAAACAATAATAGTAGAAATAAATAATAATAAATAAATAAATAAATAAATAAATAAATAAATAAATAAATAAATAAATAAATAAATAAATAAATAAATAAATAAATAAATAAATAAATAAATAAATAAATAAATAAATAAATAAATAAATAAATAAATAAATAAATAAATAAATAAATAAATAAATAAATAAATAAATAAATAAATAAATAAATAAATAAATAAATAAATAAATAATGAGAGAGTGAGTGAGTGAGTGAGTGAGTGAGTGAGTGAGTGAGTGAGTGAGTGAGTGAGTGAGTGAGTGAGTGAGTGAGTGAGTGAGTGAGTGAGTGAGTGAGTGAGTGAGTGAGTGAGTGAGTGAGTGAGTGAGTGAGTGAGTGAGTGAGTGAGTGAGTGAGTGAGTGAGTGAGTGAGTGAGTGAGTGAGTGAGTGAGTGAGTGAGTGAGTGAGTGAGTGAGTGAGTGAGTGGACATTCAGACTAAAGAGAGGCTCCACACAATACCATAATTTATCTTTGGAGATAAGCCATCTGCTCCGACGTGACAGATATTCGGCATAACCACAAGACTGTGCATATACAGTGCTCCAAACTGTTCAAAAGCCTGGAGTGTACAATGCTGCCTATGAAACTGCGCACTATAAAGAACCCTTGTCATTCGAATTAAGAATGGGGCATATACCCGACTTCCGGCTTCTTTCTGTCGCGATATTGCCATGATTGTGCAGAAAGCGACGTAAATCAGTATTCACTCAACCGCAATAATATGAGAGGTGAATTGCGGTGGAAATCCACATAATAATCATTGTGAATTCCTGCAAACACGAGACATTGACCCGAAGTTGGACCAATCCTGGGCCTGCGTCAAAGACGGTGGCCCAGCATTGGTCCAACATTGGGACAACGTCTCGTGTTTGCGGGGATATATGTAACAGTGTTTTGCGAACTTGAAATTACGTTATTCATGTTATTTAAACAATTGATTCGTCATTTTTAATCAATGTCAAAACTGTCAAAACAAGCAATTAGAGTAATAATGATTGATTCCTAATTTACGCATTGATCATGCCGATAATATATCAATATTGATAAAACAAAGCAGCATGAATTTTTCATGAATGTGGTGTTTGAAGATTTAAATGGGAATAATTTTATATTTTTTCTCCTTATCCTTTGATTAAAACATAAAAAACACTATGCCGTCATCAGTTAAGGTTGATTCATGTACCCTTTTAACATTTTTACCACCATTTTGTATTTACTAAATCACGTATCTGTTATTTCAAATCATCTTAGTCCGCCACCCGGACGCAAACACCGCGATAATGACACACTATGAACCATAATGTTGAGATAACAAGATGTCGTGGCAGCAGATTATATCCACCAAGTTGCCTGGCATATTATATATAAACGGGATGACAATGTAACAAAAATAGGTGCACCAATCTAGTGGTAAACATAAACGGGAAAGTGAGAGCGAAATAGCTTTATATACGGAGACTTAAATATTCACGTCACAAATCCAAGCTGATTGACACACTGTCACCAAGAGAATGAAGGTTGTGCTTTGTTACCTCCTGTTTCTATCTCTGGTTCAAACAAGTGAGTATATTTTTTGATATATTATTTGGTTTAAAAAAGAATAAATGTAAAGAATCAGGTCATGACGCACTCATACCCTGCAATTATATTGGTCCTCGCAGCAGATAACTCTGTTGCCAAAAATATTGTAACATGTTACAAAGATAGAACCAGCTAGCCTATTTATTGAAACATGTCACGCAGTACGCAACACAAAAAACTACGCAGATTATATAGTCCTAGCAATCTAGCATTCTACGTAACATAACTCCCTATTCACTGCACCACTCAGCGCTATCATCTCCAGTTTTGATATAAACCTCCATCTTTATGCCGATGATACCCCAATTTACATGTCTCTATCCGTTTCCATCCGTGTCGGTCTGGATCTAAACTGAAGCCTAATCCTAGTAAGATAGAATTTCTTTTCATTGGGAGCAAACTTCAGTGAGAAAAAAATTCTTAAATAATTTCTCATGCCTGATTCTAGATCAAGACACAAATCCATCTGCATCAGCCAAATATCTTGGTGTAGTATTCGACAGTAGATTGCATTTTCGAAAACACATATCCCAAACATGTAGGGCATGCTTCTATCGCATCCGTGATTTGCGTCGAATTTGAAAAGTCTGTCTTTAGATCTTGCTAAGCACATTGCAGTGGCACTGGTCAGTAGCAAGTTAGATTATTGTAAATCATTTTTTTTTTACAATATATCAAAAAAGGATATCGCTAGATTACAACGCGTTCAGAACTGCTTTGCAACAGTGGTAACCATTTTTAAACGATTACAATGGCTTCCTGTCAAGTTTCGCATTCATTTTTAAATATGCACACTAACTTTTCGAACCCTGAAAGACAACCAACATGCATATCTGGCTGACTTACTTGTTCTGCCGAAATGCTCAAAATAGCTACGCTCTCCAAATTCAAATAGATTTGTTGTTGCTCGTAGAAAAACTAAGGGTCAATAGCTTTCTCTACATCTGGCCCAGCCTTGTGGAGCGCCCTGCCTGTGCCAATACGCAATGCCGAAGCAATTTGAACATTCCATAAATTACTTAAATCTCACCTATTTGATCTGGCTTTCCCACCCTAGCTCCTCAGCAGCCCGGCTCTCTGTTGAGGAACCTGCTTTGGCCTCGATTATGACACATGATCACGCTAAGGATTTGTGCGTCACTGAGCTCGGTCCGCTATAGATATAGGCGCTATAGACGTTTTTTATTAATTGATTAATTGATCGATAGAATGCCACATGGTCTATGGCCGGCTTTAGTAAAACACGCTACTTTCGTTGACAGGCTTTAGACTGAATGTTTCCGTTTTGTGACAGACTGTTCCATATTTCTGTCAAGATTAGTCTGAACAGTTACTGTGCATGATGCTACCCTGGTTACGGCAGCTGAGTAATAACATGGTTAACCGTTTCATCGGTAAATTATTCAATTAGAATCCCCCCCACTTGAAGTTGTGTTTCGCTGACGCGATCCACAACTTCAAGTGGGTGAAAATTATTCAGATTTGACAAAATGAAGGTCAACTCTTTTCAAATCTTGCTGATTGATGTCACATTTTACCTTTAACATGTGTAATCGGTGGTACTTAATCTGTTAATGTGCAAATAAAAAATGAAAAGCCAAATATATTCGGCTTAATGTTGGTCTACCGTCTACGACGCTGGCCCAGCATCAATCCAACATTTGTTAAACGTCTCTTGTTTGCTTGGATTAGTCTGCTGTTATCGGGAGCGAAATGTGTGTTCAAAAATTTAAATTTGAAAATATTTGGTCTCAAATTAAAAAAAACAATATGAGTAATTTTGACCCATTTCAAGTGTGCGAAAATTGAAATAAATTTATCAATTTAGCAGGATAATAATTTTTCTGGACTGTCTATGCAGCTATTACAGCTTCCTCATAGCACGTTTAATTAGTTTTGAGCTTCTATTTTCAGATTTTGGACTGTGTGGACTATTACGGATTACATAAATTATGGCTTTACATGTTTAATTTGTTGTAAGGGTTTACTCTGGATTGTATAGAATGTTACAGCTTGCAGATATTAGGGTTAATTATTTGTTGTCAGGTTTTACTATTGACTGTGTAGAATGTTACAGCTTACAGATAGTATGTTTAGCAGTGTCTAGTTTTATGTCAGATTTTACTCTGGACTGTGTGGAATGTTACAGTTTATTTATATAATGTTTTGTTTGTTACTAGGTTTTAGTCTCGACTGTGTAGAATGTTACAGCATGCTGTTAAAAAGTTTAATTTGTTATGTAGGTTTTATTCTTGACTGTGTGGAATGTTACAGCCTGCTGATAATATGTTTAATCGGACGCCTTTGTGCACAACTGGACCAACCCCAAAAGTTCGTTTTGAGATAAATGCAGTTGAATTTTATGGTCTACTGTAAAATTCAAGAAAACGAAGGAGAAAAATATTGACTTGAACTAGCACACCACATTCACATTCTCTATTCATGAAAAATATGCACATCTTCAGATACCTCCGGTTTTGAGCCTCGGCGGTTCAGTTGTGCATAAATCGTCCCCTTGGAGCTAGAAGGTGCTAAACTGCCACTTTGTAAAGTGGCAGTTTAGCACCTTCTAACCCCGAAGGGGACGAAATAAGAATGACCATTTTCCTTTATGCACAACTGGTCAAACCCACATTTATCGTAAATTAAACAAATATAAATATAATTATGTAGAAAATTTACAATAATAGACACATTACGGTCTATCTACATATTCTGTAGATATATTATATTAAAAATATAATTATGTACCTTTTTAGAGTTTTGGTCAAATCACGGGAACTGCGAGGATGATTGAAAAAATATAGGTGTGGGTTGGTCCATTTGTGCATAAATCAATTTTTGATTTATGCACAAGTGGACCAAGCCACATTTATTGTCAATTTACCAAAAATGTAGTAAAATACATCAATAAGCATATTACAGGTTCTCTATGTCTTCTGTAGATCTAGCTGTGACATGTCTTTAGTAAAACACGTGTAACGTTTATAGCTGAGGTGAAATCACGGGGACTGTCAGGCTGATGGATGAAATACATGTGTGGGCTTGTCCAGTTGTGCATAAATGAATCTTGAGATTTTACATGTACTGTTCCTGTTCTTGCAACCGGGTGGCGTGTTTGGTGCAATTTGGACTTCCGGTAAATTTTTAAATAAAGGCTATAATGTCTATCACTTGGCACACTTAACTCATTTTCGAATTTTTGGGGGTTGGCTCAGTTGTGCATAAAGGCGTCCAATCTGTTATCAGGTTTTAGTATGGACTGTGTAGAATGTTACAGATTGCTGGTAATATGTTTAATTGGTTGTCAGGTTTTAGTGTGGACTGTGTGGAATGTTACAGCTTACTGATAATATGTTTATTTTTTTTGTCAGGTTTTAGTGTGGATTGTGTAGATTGTTACAGCTTATAGATAATATATTTAATTTGTCAGGTTTAAGTGTGGACTGTGTGGAATGTGACAGCTTGCTGATAATATGTTTAATTTGTTGTCAGGTTTTAGTGTAGATTGTGTAAATTGTTACAGCTTACTGATAATCTGTTTAATTTGTCAGGTTTTAGTGTGGACTGTGTAGAATGTTATAACTTGCTGATATTATGTTTAATTTGTCAGGTTTTAGTGTGGACTGTGTAGAGTCTTACAGCTTGCTGATAATATGTTTAATTGGTTGTCAGGTTTTAGTGTGGACTGTGTAGAATGTTACAGCTTGCTGATAATATGTTCAATTGGTTGTCAGGTTTTAGTGTGGACCGTGTAGAATGTTACAGCTTGCTGATAATATGTTTAATTGGTTGTCAGGTTTTAGTGTGGACTGTGTAGAATGTTACAGCTTGCTGATAATATGGTTAATTGGTTGTCAGGTCTTAGTGTGGACTGTGTAGAATGTCTCTAGATGACAACTCTGGACCCAACTCTTCAGGCGTTGTTGGAGGCGGTCTTTGACACCGACACATGTGTGACCAATTCAAACACAACTAGTGTGGTCACGTGTGCAGCAGGGCAGACATGTTTGATGTATGGCGGCCAAATGCCCGGCACTTATACTGTCATCATAGGTAAGTCTCATGGTGCAGACAGATCATAAGTTTAAAGCGACACAATCAGGCTAAAATCATTAAAAATCGGTAATTTCATTTTGGCTTCTCAACATGACCATGTGATATAAACCTGTCCATAGGCTATAGAACTGCGTAAGTTTTTTAATTTTTGCTTTGCGCATTTACCAGTTAAGTGAGATATAAAGCCGAAATTCCAATATTTCTTACTTTGGATATGCATGTCCGAAATAAGAAATCGCGAAGTCGTCCTTACATCATTTACATCTGGCCTATGGACATGCTTACATTATATGGTCATATTTAGAATCCAAAATAAAATGGCCGATTTTTTTATGATCTTAGCCTGGGCCAGAATCCAAAAAGGTCAACAAAATCCAAAATGGCCGACAAAATTCAAAATGGCGACAAGAAATGTAAAGTGGCCGATATGTGAAAACTGTTTCTAAAATCCAGTCAAATCAGGTAAAATTCCAAATTATTGCCCAGCCAGGCTCTCCATTCCAACTGTCCAAACTCACTTTATGTTGTTTCAGCAACAGGCAATCTAGTTTATTTTATTTTTTGTCTGAATGTTAGGAACCCAACGAATACAAGACGGTATTTGTACAATCAAATAGTTTCTTTTGACATCAGCTCATCTCATCTCTGGCTACGGCGTGGCCAGAGATAAGATGGGCTAATGTCAAAAGAAACAACAATTCGTCCCCTTGGGTATGAAAGGGTGTATCTGCAACTTTTCAATGTGGCAGATACACCCTTTCATATCCAAGGGGACGAATTATCAATCCAAAGATACGGGTACATTTTTGAAAAGCCTTTAATGCAAATCCGGTGATTCTTTTTTCAATCAGGGATCTCTGTCGTTCTGGACGTGGTTTACAGGGGATGCACGGATCTGACAGTGGAGGACACCGAACTGGAAGCTGTGAAGCCTGTCGTCTCGGCCGTCGTCTTACAAGACCCCATCTTAAACGGTCCATTCAGGGTAAAACAGTAGATGTGTCGTGCAAATACACCACTCTGCAAAGCCAAAAGGCAGTATCAGTCTGCTAGTAAACAGATGTTGCCTTTTGGTATTGCAGAGCATTAAAACACACCACTACATTATTTGCTTTGTCCGACCACTACATTCTAAGCCGGGAACGGTGAGTTATTGTTAATCAAGTACAGACCGATTATCATGGTAGGCATATGGTGCTATAATCATTCAGGTGTGACCGAGCTGTTGATTATGAGGAATCCTTATTATGGTGGGATGTGTTTTAAGTCAGTTAAAACCCTCGGAACTCTACATTCTTAGCTGTGGAAAAGGCCTCGGCCTTCGGCTTCGGCCTTTTCCACAGCTATGAATGTAGAGATCCTCGGGCTTTATCCTATACGTAGTGTTGTCAGGTTATGTGTTTGCGTCCAATAACATACCTATCAGGATAGCCTAGTCCTAATTGGCCTATGGTCCCACAATCAAAGTCAGAAAATTAGTTGAAATGAACCTTTAGATCTGATTATGGTTTTCTATTTATCTAGATTAACTCTATCGAGGGAGAGTCGTGTGTGTGTAACATAGATCAGTGTAATGGAGTGGCCGATGGAGACATAGCTTCAACATGCTGTGAGTGCACAATTATATATCGATATATATTATAATTATACACATTATTAATTAAAATACTATTGAACGATTCGACCATTTTACTTCAAAATACATG